>JAOANR010000007.1:59695404-60062652 GCA_030278955.1 Hygrophila difformis | reverse complement strand
AATCTCTAAAAAGACAACTAAAAAGGAACAGAGGGAGTATATTTTACAAAAAATATATAAGATTATTAAATTATATAACGTCAAATTAACATTTATATAATTTCAAATAACACTCAACCAACAAAGATTTGTTACAATACATTATGTTATTTAAAATTTCATTTTTTTTAAAAAAAAAAAGTGCAGAAGGTGGGGGCGAATTTAGGTGGGCTAACCCATTTAGACCCGCTATCAAATGGGCCTCGCGTAACTCACCCTTTTGGGGAGGCAATGCTGCTCGCCCAACAGACCTACCCATTTTGACAATAGGTATATTAGATGCAAGCGGGAATGTTGTGAATAAACAAAAAAGACCTTCCTTCGAAGGAGACAGCCACAACAAATGGACTAATCTGAAGATTTGATTATCTCAACCTGAATAAATTATGGTAAAATGCAACAGTTTGCATAAGTGCAGTATATGTTTGTAGAGTAAATAATAATCTATACTAAGTGTCGGAGTTCTCCAGTATCGAGAGCAAACTTCCTATGTTGTGAGAGAATTGAGGGGTTTCCAATTGCCTGTATACTTGACAGCGAGACTTTTCCACATGTTCCTCCATGTTCCTTCGCTGCATTAACAATTGCCTGTAATATCTGCAGAGGATCGCCATGGCTAACCACCAGCACTACACAGCTACAACAGAGAAACACGAAAGATCATCCTCATGTTATGTTAATAATTATCCATACACGAATTCACAAAAAAAGACATGATGAAAAATAAAAAAAATGAAAATGGTCCTCGAGTATGATGCTTGACACCTGTTTGTATTTGCAAATGGATCAAATCAGTACTCACCAAGCCCCACGTTTCTGTGCACATTGATGAACAAACCCCTACCTCATTATATCCTGGGGCTCCAGCCTTTAGGCTTCTAGACCTTATCAAAGCTTTCACTCTTTGAACTCACATTTGCTAAAAAAGACCTACTAATAGGTTCAGGCTATGTAAATTTCCACATAACCGAATTCCATCAAAACATAAAAGGATGTGTTGCACCTTTAAACTCAGTATTCTCCTTCCAATTCCAATAAACTAAAGAATAGATTTGCAGCGGATAGTGTGAATATTTATGGCCATCTCACATTTGGTTTGGTCATCAGGTCATGTCATTTGTGCTGTGTCAAAGCTGGTATAAGGTTTCTAGTCAAAAATCCCCTAGGATTCTCCAATGGAAGATGTCAAAAAGGTACTTATGTACTATGGCAAACAGTTAATGCTCAGTGACAACGCACACAAATCATTGCCACATGACGAAAAATGTGCCTCTTCTTTGTTTAGCCAAGCATAAATTCAACTAGAAACAGATTCTTTATATCAATCTAACATACTCCTCCAACAAATGTAATGTCCACGCCAACAATAGTTTCCAAATTGAATCTACATCAGCAACAGATTGCAAGTATAAAGAGGAAGAATCAATATAACTTTTTTGTTCCATAATTAGGACAATGTGGTAATATTTTTAAAATTGATACAAATTATGGACACATCTCATCTAAAATTCAGAAAACTCCTTAATTAAAGTGTTTAATGGCAAATTATGCTCCCCTGCTTGTTTATAGGTCAGTCAAATGATAGCCAATATCTAATTTTCTATCAATATGAGTTAACTGTATCAAATAATCCAGTGTGTCAACGCACCTATCATAAGATATAGGCACAGGAGCTCAATCAGGCATAGTGGATTGACGATTAAATCACTGTCCCAAATTTGGAACCAACACATTGATTTTAACCCTTATATCTACGGGAAACACAAAAATAATGTCAATGTTTACTTTTCATATTCTGATTCCACCATCGCCAAAGCTCTTTTAAGCCTCGTGGCAACATCTGCAACACTTTCTCCTCCTTCAGGCTCCTTTAAGGGATTGCTCTCATCCAGGGCCCAAATCTCAGGGTACTTTGGAGGAAGAAAATGCAAAAAGATATCAGTCTATTGAGAACCAGCAAAATAAATGTTATTCTGACTAGCTCCCCATTATCAACCAAAAAAAATAAACAAAAAGGAAAGAACAGATTGGTAACATACGCGAGTTCATTTGCCTACACAAAAATTCTCACTACTTCATCTTGAGATTAAAAAAAGCAGGTCCATGCCATTGCCAATCCCAAAAAACAAAATGTAAGGCATTAGTAACTTAAATTAACAGATTTTCCTTACTTTATCATGCGACTTGAGCTCATATAAAGAACCAAAGTATCGCTCTCGGAAATCATTTACAACCTACAAAGCGAACAGTCAAGGAAATAATGAACCTTGAAAGGGAGACTACGAGATAAGCACTAAAGGCACTTTTCCATCATGAGTAAGGCAAAATTGTTTGATAAGATTGGTCAAGCGTACAACAAGATAACCAACCGATCCAAATCAAAATCATGTGCCATCCACAATCCAAGTAGCAGAAAGCCAAGACTATGAAAGAAATCCATCAGTATCAACAAGTGCCTCCTTCCGTGAATGAGGGATTTATACATGAATATACATTCCACATACTGAAAAGCTAAAATCCATACTGTACAGTATATGAAATCTTACCTTGCAATGAGGCACTTCAAAGGGAATGCTTAAAAAGGAAGCAACCACTTTTGCCGTATGCCTGGTCCTGGAGAAGGGTGAATAGCATATTCTAACATTTTCCAGACCAATCTTTTTTTCCTTCAATTCCTGCTTTATACATTTAAGCATTTAAATCAGACAGAAAATCTAAAGTTTAATTGAAACAGGAAATAAACTCAAACTGAAAAACTAGAAGAATCTCAGTTATAGAGTAAGAATGGCGCCCGGGGCTTGGGTGCATAGCGAGAGTTGCCTTGAGGAGAGATTCTCCAGCGGAACGAGCCTGACGAATCCCATCAGAAGCCAATTGGTACTCTTCACGAATCCCGTTATCCTGACATAATTAAAATCGGACAAAACACAAATTAAAACCAGATTACAGGTTGCGTTGGCGAATCGGAGGGGAAGAGATCGTCTAACCAGGGAAGAGACAATAAGACCCCTTTCATTTGGGATGCTTTTGCCGTGCCTCAAAATCCAATATCTATTCTTGAGAGACGATTGATACCCCGTCTCGATTCCCTCCATCAACGCCAGTACAGCCCTTTTAGGCTTTTACCCCTGACCTCCAACTAACGAATGTGAACCTGTGAAAGGATATTTGTAGAGCATTGATCATAAAGGGTGGTGGGAGGCATGGTTTAGGGTGGTGGGTAGGGCTGTCAAACGGGCCTAGGCCCGGCCGGCCCAGCCCGTGAGTATTTTTTATGGGCTGGGTTAGCATTTCAGCGGCCCGTTAGAAATTAGGCCCGCCCCGCACCGGTCCGTTCAAAAATGAGCTGAGGTGGGTTAGGGCTGGGCCGGGCCGGGCCAGCCCGTTTGACAGCCCTAATTGGCATTAACTTAATTAAATTAATGATGATAATGATAAATATTGGCTTTCCATGCAATTTCCCAACAACCCTAAACCCAAGGTTGTTAAGATCGGGATCCTATATGAGATCGTTTTTCTCTTTGCAAGATCGGGATCGTAGGATCGAATCGGGATCCTAAGATCTTATGAAATTGTAATAATGGATAAATTCAATTATGCATACTAACATGTAAAAGCATTATTTCGTGTGTTTATGAATCTTGCAAGTTAATTAATACAGACAGTACAAAAACATCATAATTAAACATAAAATATTTTCACATACATACATGTTATAATTTTTTACACATCATACATAAGGAATACAAGCTCTTAAGTTTAAAATTATAGGAAAAAAGTTACTTTGATCCCAAATCATAAAATACTACAAGAATTTTATGTGTTTAAGAGGGTATGATCGTAAGATCGTAGAAGCGTTTGAGGGAGTATGACCATAAGATCGTAACATTCTACTATCAGGATCGGGATCTTACTAATTTTAAGATCCTACAAGGATCGGGATCGTTTTAGAGAGGTGTGATCGTAAAATCGTAAGATCCTAAGATGAGAATCGGGATCTTAACAACTATGCCTAAACCCATGTAGTAGTAATAATCTGATGATGCTTAGCTTGTAAGTATATATTCATGATTCCCCATTCTGCATAGTATATCATTCATGCATTATATATTCTGCAACCCCTCAAAAATTCATCGATCATGTCTCTGACCTGTGCATGGTTTTTAATTTTTTTTTATTTGTGGTTGTGTGAAGACCACATTCTAATCTTGCATTTAATTTCACCACAGCTACTACTAGTTGTGAAGCTCTAAAAATTTATGTTAAATTATTGATGAGCTTTGGTAAAGTAATCCTAAAAAATATATGCATATCAGTCCATAGATAGTCAGTCAACATGTTCAAAATTAGAAAGAGCAAAATAAAACAAGAACAGTTTTTTTCTATAGTGGGCTAGCCCACTTTGGCCCGCAGCCCGTCTTGGGTTGGGCTGGGTTAGCATTTCAGCAGCCCGTTAGAAATTAGGCCCGCCCCGCACCGGCCCGTTCAAAAGTGGGCTGAGGTGGGTTAGTGCCGGGCCGGGCCGGGCCAGCCCGTTTGACAGCCCTAGTGGTGGGAGCCATGCCAAATAAATTAATTATAATTAATTATAAAGGGAACAAAGATAAAGGGAAAAGGATAAGAGGTTGGGTGAACCCCAACCGATTGCTGACTTTCCAGGAGAATGGACGAATAAGATAAACTTAAAAAGGATATGTTATGCACGCAGAGCTGTAGCTGCAAGTTGGAGCAGTAGGAGCTGTGAGAGCTGTAGTTGTTAGTTATATTTAAGTGTTATGTACAACTAGTTGTAGTTGTCAAAAATGTATGAAATGATATAAAGGGACAAATATTTATATAGATTATTATGTAGTGAGTTGGTTATTGGGTTAAAATTATAATTGAACATAAATAAGCTTGCTAGCTACAAGAAGTAGCTTCTAAAAAGAAGCTTTCAAAAGCTCCCAAAAGCTAGTATACAGAACAAGACTTTTGTTTTGAAATAAAAGCTAAAACTACCAAAAGCTTCTAAAAGTTGCGTGCAGAACTGACCCAAAGTGATTCAGGAAAGATCCCATAGATGAGTTGGGAATTGGGGGACTTGATAAGTCCCCAACCCCAAGATATTTATTGATCTTAAAAAAGTTAATAATAATTGGGTTAATCTTTAAAAATAGAGATAATTATCAAAATAGACCATCAGAAGGAGGCCTTTCAGGTTTTAGGCCATGACAACTTGAATTATGAATTTTAGGCCATAACAAACCACTTTTGTCCAATTTTAGGCTATTCAGACTTTTTAAAATTATACTTGACCCTACCAACTTTTGTCTAATTATACTTTTGGCCCATCAGTTGACTTCAACTTTTACCCTATTACATTTTTTATCCTCATCTTATATTTTTCATCAAATGCTTCCGATAATTAAATTAAACACTAAATTTCATACATTGGCTTTGACCGCCTTGTTGCCGGGTTTCCTAAGCTCCGGGATTTACGGACTTCCTCCAACCATGCAGCCACGACCGATGGGTCACCGATTCTTGGCTCCTTCAGCAACAAACAGTACAGTCCTATTTCGTTTCCTACCTTAGGACGTATCAAGATATGAATAAAGGGTTTTAACTATATTATCGGGATTTTTGGGATATAGGGAAGCCTGGATTTTACTGAAGAAATATTAAAAATATTATTCAAACATAATTTCCCCTAACGGAGAAGACAGACACTTAGTTCCTCATGGAGAATACAAGACTCTTGGGGGAATACCCCATACTTTTACAGACTCGAAAGGAAATATGCAGAAAGAGAAATATTACAAATATTTTGAAGAGTTGGGAGGATTTTTCGATGCCTTCCATCTGCTTCAAACTCCTTTATTTATAGGCGCCCGCGGACTTCAATCCCGGATTCCAATCTTCCTCTAAATCCTTGTGATGTCACTGCGTTCGTCACTTGGCCTTAATTTCCACCGGCTACATTATTGTCCTTTTGGAATTATTGCGTTAGGTGGCTCCTTTGTCAACTTTCCACCTTCTCTTGTCGGCCACTTACTGCCAACTACTCTACCCTTCTTTGTCGGCTCTTAATTATGGGTATTGCCGACACCTCTTTTTCTTTTACATCCAGCTAAACATACTTTGGCTTGTGAAAGTTTTTTGGACGTTTCTTCCCTTTGTCCTGTTCGAGTCCGGATTTTTTCTGGGTTACCCGGATCTTTGTACCGAATAGGGGTTTTTCCTATTCTGCACAATATGTGCATATATGGTTGTCCCATTGGCCAACATGCATCATGTTGCATGCCTTCTCTCTGGTAGACTCGGTTGCTGGCAACTTATTTTCCCAGATGAGTAACCTCTTCTTTTCAAAAGAGGTTTCCGCAAACTCTGTACTTTTCCCTGTTAAAGAATTAACCAGGGACGATCCATTTAAATTGTTTGAGAATATTTTAAACGGATATTTAACTTTTTCCATCTCGGTGAGACAGACCCAGAATACCCATGCTCGTCTGGTGGAGATTTCATCTTCGCTGATTGAAGATACCAATGGTGTCTTATCATCCATAGACTTAACTCTGTTGAAGGCAATCATATCAGATCTTTGTAATTTAATAAAATGAAAGACCGGATAAGAACCTTTCCCGACGATTTCTGGTGCCGCTGAAATGAACTTAAGCTCCAGAATATCTCCTCTTTGCAGGTGCGGGTTGTTTTGCCATGATTCATTCACCGCGCTACTTATCCATCCCGGATGTTTTTCGATTTCCGGAAACCCTGGTGATGTAGTATGAACAGATGCTAATGCTCCAAAGTCATACCACTTTCGAACTTCATCTGGCTTCGATCCTTCGAGCATCCAGACCCTGTTGTATCTATCGGATGTCTCGATTACTATTTTGCTCGGGTTAATTCCCTTTTTGGAAACCAGTTGTTCCCATTTTCCTTGGTAATCCAGCCAGGCTGCAGATATGACATTCTCCTCTGAATTAACCTTAGAGGTGCCTGTCATGGGCCTACGGTTAATTTCTTCCTCTTTTACGCCAGAGGCTGTGGGTTGACTTGAGCTTTCGGAAATGTGACTTTCCTCTTAACATTTTTGTCGGTATCCGACAATGGTTCTTTTGAAGCAGTGCTTGAATCTGCTTCTTCATATGTGACCACTTTAGCTTTTTGGGCACTTTTCTGTTTGTTTACCAGGGAGGCTGACGCTTTCCTGATTGGCTCTAATACTGTTTCCCACAGTGCTGTCATTGCTATATGGGAGGTTCGTATATTGTTGCGGACCATGTCCACATCGCTCTGTTGTATTTGGCCAGCTGCTCGTGCATTGATCTCGAGCTGTCCAAAATGCTTTGATAGCTCGTCTAGGTTTTCTCCGAGGTGTCTGAATCTCGTAATGATGGAATCAGCTTCAAATGCTTCCATCTCTCTTCAAGAAATCTGCAAAACATTTTCATGAGATTTTATAACATCAATATCATAAGTATAATATTGACATTCAGCTTGCCATCTGATAATACGAGTTTTTTCAATTTTTGATTCAAGTTTATTTTTTAGAAAGGCTCTAACATTAGTATTATCAACTTTTAATACAAATTTCATTGCAAGTAAGAATAAAGGCCATTTTTTAAATGTTTTCCATACTGCAAAGAATTCCTTTTCATTAATGTGCCAGAGTTTGGCTTGTTGTTCTGTGAACAACCCTCATGTGTATCTACAGGGTTCTTGACCCCGTAGTTGTTTTTCTCATGAGCACTCTTGCCCATCGAAAATCATTGGCGTCTGTGTAGACTACCAGCTCATCCTCATCTTGAGATATCGCGAGTTTTGGCAAGCTATTGCAGACTTGCTTTAGTTCACAAATTCTCTTGGTATGGATTTCTTCCCATTTCCATCTAGAGCTTTCAATCTCTTTCAGGAGTGGTCTAAAATCCTTTCTATATTATGCAAGGTCTTTTATAAACATGCCTGCAAAATTTACAACTCCCAAGAAACTCTGAAGTTGTTTATTGTCTTTTAATATGTCAGGAAAATTGCGGATTTTCTCCACAATGTGTTCCTGTAACTCTATCCTTACTTCATCAATTTGAAATCCTAAGAATTCAATTTTATTAGCCGCGATAGTAGCCTTTTTCTCAGAGAGAACAAGACCTTCCCTGTGACATGCATCTGAAAATATTTCAAGATGTTTAATATGTTCTTTAATATTTCGAGATGCAATCAGAATGTCATCTATGTAGACGAACATGAACTGTAGATAATTCTTAAATAGATTATCCATCTTTCTTTGGAATATTTGAGGGGCATTGGAAAGCCCCATTGGCATAACATTCCAAATATATTGCCCTTGTGGGGTGGAGAATGCTGTGAATTTCTTCGACTCATTCTCCATCTTAATCTGATAGAAACCAGATTTGCAATCAAATTTAGAAAACACTTTAACACCTTTGATGGAATCAATTAAGTGTTCTCTACTCGGAATGTAATAACCATCAAACTGTATTATTTTATTAATACCTTGATAGTTTATTACTAACCTGGGCTTACCTCTTTTTATTTCACCATGATTTCTTACCAGGAATCCAGAGCTACTATAAGCTGAGACTCCAGGCTCGATGAGTTTAAGATCGATATGCTCCTTGATAATTTGTTGCATATCTTTCTTATCCTGCATATTCATTAAGATGTGTTTGTATCGAACATACTCATATTTATATTGTTCTTTTACCTGTAGAGTAGCTTCGATCTTGTTTTTATCCCACCATGCCAGAGGATCCTCGTTAAAGTTTCTCTGGATAAGTCTTTTGACATTTTCGAGGGACAATTTAGTTTCCCCATCAATGTCTAATGAAGTTATATTTAATGACTTCATTTTCTGCATTGCTTCTCTGATGTTTATAATTTCCTCAATAGAAGCTTCATCGAATCCTTGCTGTCTAAAAGACAACAAAGCCTTACCAAACTTTCTTTTATCCTCCATTTTTGGATGGGTTAGTTTGGCATCATTATCACTACGTTTGCTGCAAAATGATATAGGCATTAACCTGTTGAATGCCTTTTCTCTGCGCAACACCTGTATCTCATTTTCACAACTTGTGGTAAATATTAACAAATTTCTTTTCTTATCTTAAACATATTTTATAAAGGATTGTATGAAATTATTCCCTAACAAAATATCCGCTCCTGTATCATGAAAGTAAATAGGAGGCGTTTTTACCTTATACCAAGGTGTACCAAAAGCTCCTCCAATCATGATATTGGCCTGTCGAATACCCTTATTTAGTACTAAGATTTTTTGGGAAAAATCTCTTCCTGCAATAATGGGTAATGATTCCATAGCTTCGCTAGGGAAAACTCCTGGTTTTGCCGTGCAAATACCTGATCCTGAATCAATATAAGCTACGAATATTCTGACTTATATTCTTTATATATTATCCCTACTGAGATATAAATGGAGAATGGGCTTGTCATTTAATTCTGATGGTGTGACCCTTCAGATTAAATTCTATACCATTATCCTTTCTTACCCATGGTTTATGATTTTCGAGAAAACTTAATAGCCTAAGACTCTGATCTCGTGTCCTGCAATTTCAATTGTTCCTTCATAGGTTCCAATTGATGGCTGCTGCAAATAGTATAAGTCATCACATAGAAAACGGTTAATACGATTGGATCAACATCTCTCTCCATGGGCTGCAGATCTTTGCAAAGAACATGGGACATGCTACTTCAGCTGTCATCTTACTTCGAAAATAGTATTTACGAAACCAGTAGATATATTCGTCTACTGCGCAAATACTTAACTCCATACCCAACAGTGCTTGGGTATAGACTTTGATTTTTTCGGTTCTCTGTTCTTCAAAATAACCATCTCCTACAAAATGGGTTTTGAATAAGAGACCAAATCTTTCACAAATTGTGCTTTTGGATTCTCCTTCAAGTATTTGCTCCTTTAGAGCCGCCGTGGAGTTTTTCCAGCCTAACTTTGCCGATCCTTCGAGACTTAGCTCTATTAATCTGACAAAATTTTCTTTATCGAGATCCAGAGTGGTTGCTGCAATCTTCATTGAAGCTACCCATTCGTCGATCAGATCTTCGATGTTTCGGAAGTCGATAACATCAAGGTTCAGTTTTATGCCATATGGATTTAATGGTTGTAACATTGTCTTGGCCCACGGTGTGGATTCTGGTGCTCTACTCGGGTTCCGTCCTGGGTTTCATCTTGCATTGAGATGCACCTCAGGATACCTGTTCATGTGAAAGTCTGTACTTTCTCTTATAGGGACATCAGGCGGTCCATCGTGGGTCACGTTAGATCCTGATTCTTCCGCATAACCCAATTGAAGAACTTCATTGGGTTTTACATTAACCAGATCCATAATCCCAAGTTAGGAAAATGATTCTACTAATTCCTGTATATCTGATAGATGTGCCCTGGAAACACTCATTCGACTGTTTTGAAGAGATCGATCATAAGCTCTTCTTGTGATTTCTGCTTTGGAACCATAGTTGCTTTACCTTTTTGATGTAAAGCTTGTAAGGGTCCGAATGCATCTCTAATATTGGCTTGGTTATTCTTGGAAGATCCAGGAATATCCTTTTGCCTTTTCTTGATATCCGAAATATCAAATTTCAGATTTAAAATCTCTCTCTTTAGATCTTGAAATAATTTCAAGATCTCCTCTGTTGATTGATTCAAGTTATCTATTTTTTCAGGTAAAATTAATACCCGGTTACCATAATCTTGAATCGTCTTTTGGATTTCTCTTAAGTCTTGTGAGAACTTAGAGCTATCCGGATCAATTTCTTTCCAGTCAGTTCCTCTCATTTTTATGAAAGAAATTACTTTCAATAAAATCTTGTCTTATAGACAAGTTCAAGAATTTCCTTAGGAAATTTCAATTTTTTATTTCCAAAATTTGGAAATAACTTATTGGTTTCAAATTAATTGAATCCATGAAATAATTAAATCTTCTCCATTAAGAAATAAAATATTATAAATAATATAATTAATATGTTCTTCAATAAAACCTAGGCTCTGATACCAATTTTCAAGCGCGTTGGGTGTCATTTATATAATGAAAAATTAAGTATATTGAGAAATGATTAAAGTAAATAAAGTCAAACTTTCTTGGGGAATGAAAGAAAGAAAAGTTGTTGGGGTCATTTATTAATTTCAAATAGGTCCTATGGCCTAAATTTTGCTAAACTGTGTTTGTTATGGCCTGTTTTTACAATTGCAACTTGTTATGGCCTAAAAGTGGAATAGTCTCCTTGTCATGGTCCTTTTTAACATTTACCCCTTAAAAATATCCATAAAAATTTAAACCCCAACTTTAAATTTCGGCCATTAAACATTTAAATTATGAAAAAAGGTCATTACAAACATAGTTTGGACGAATTAGGGAATGAGACTTGATTCAAGTGGTCATATTCCCTACATTCCAATCATAGGTTGGGGGTTTCATCTGCCTCTATCCCTTACATTTATCCCGTTAATAATTAGTGTGGTTTTGGCTCCCACACATCTTTACTGACACATCAGTGTTTACCTAAAAAAATATAGTTTGGACGAATTTGAGTGATAAAATGTTTTGAAATTAATAAATGATCCTAGCCACGTTCTCATTATTTTTTTTACAACCCAGAAAAATTTGATTTTATTCATTTTAGTTATCTTTCAATAAATTTAATTTTTAATTATATAAATGGCACCTAAAATACTGAAAATTGGTATCAGTGCCTAGATTTTATTGAAAAACTTATTAATTATGTTATTTATAATATTTTATCTGTTATTGGTGAAGATTTAATTATTTTATGGATTTAAGTAATTTTTAGGTAAACATTGACATTTATGTGTCGGCAAAGGTGTGTGGAGCCCAAACCACATGATTTAAGTAATTTGAAACATATGAGTTATTTTACACATTTGGAAATAAAAAATGAAAATTTTCAAAAGAAATTCTTGAACTTGCCCACAAGGCAAGATATTGTTGAAAAATATTCCTTTAATGAGAAAATGAGAGGAACCGATAGAAAGAAATCGATCCGGATAGCTCTAAGTTTTCACAAGACTTAAGAGAAATTCAAAAGACAATTGAAGATTATGGTTATTGGGTATTGATTTTACATGAAAAAATCGATAACTTGAATCAATCAACAGGGAGATCTTGAAATAATTTCAAGACCTAAAGAAAGAAGTTTTGAATTTAAATATGATATTTCTGATATGAAGAAAAGACAGAAGGATATTCCTGGATCTTCCAAGAATAACCAAGAAAATACTAGAGATGCATTCGGACCTGTATAGGCTTTACATCAGAAGTGTAAAGCGATTATGGTCCCAAAGCAGAAAACACAACAAGAACTTATGATTGATCTTCTAAAAATAATCGAATGAGTGTTTTCAGGGCAAATTTATCAAATCTAAAAGAACTTGCAGAATAATTTTCCCAGTTTGGGGTTATGGATCTTGTTAATGTAAAACCCAATAAAGTTCTTCAATTGGGTTATGCGGAAGACTCAGGATCCAACATGACCCATAAAAGAACACCTGATGTTCCGATGAGAGAAGGTACAGACTTCCAGACGAACAGGTTCCCTGAGGAACCCGGGTGGAGCACTAGAATCCACACCGTGGGCCAAGACGATGCTACAACCCTTAAATCTATATGGCATAGTATGAAACCTCGACGTTATCGACTTCCGAAACATTGAGAAACTAATCGACGAATGGGGTGGCTTCCATGAAGATCACAGCAACCACCTGATGACATTCATTCATGACTCCATTTTCGTCCAAATTTGTGTCCTAATGATGATTTCTGATCATATTTTCTCTGAAGAATAGATGAAAAGATTGAAAGAATTTCATAAGATCAGGAAAAGTCTAAGATTAGAAGAAGAGTCTAGAATTCAGGGAAATAGCTTGAAATTGCTGGAAATAAATATAAGTGTTTCACGCTTTGTTTTTATCAGAACTGACCCTTGCCTTGTCATTCAGCAGAAAAAGTTAAAGAAGAAATATTGCGAGGAGCAGATCTGAAGAGAAGGGGCAAGTCTGGATAGATCACCCACATTACGAGGGAAGGAAAGAGACGTCGCGAGAAGTGCAAGGTGAAATCCGGATGAGTTCAAAGAAAGAATGTTCAAGACTGAAAGTTCACGCGACAATCATTTAACAGTGCGTGAGAATGGAAGACATGGCGAGCGAAGGAAAGGAACAAAACAACGCATCAGGCGAGGGATTAAGTTTGTCAAGCTGCAAGATAGGCAGTTAACTGCAAGACGGGAGGCAGTTATTTCTTTGCGTATCTATAAATAGAGCCATGAGGTCCAGCTCAAGGCAATCGGGGACTTCACTTCTCATTTTTCCTCCCGATCAGTTTACAGTTTTTGAGTATGTAGGGTTAGACTAGCTTAAGTTATGAAGTTCCAGTTATTGCCTTTATATATTCATGTACTGTTCTTCAGATTTGTTTTTTGTAATTGAGTAGTTAGATTTAAAATTTCGTTTAGTAGATTAGATTTAGGATACCCTGGGGAGAGGAATTCTGGAAAGAAGTGTTCCATTCCATTCCTAAGACGATCCAATATGTTTCTTCATGTTCTTCAATCGAAATCGCATATTCTGATGAGTTTCAGATTTCCAGGTGTATTCGTTTCTTTTTCTTTTTACATTTTCTGTTTGAATGAGGAAAATTATGGTTTAGATTGCATATTTTCTTTTGGAATCCTTATCTTTTAACCGGAACAACTGAATCATTTAGAACGACGGCCAAATTCAGGATGAATTTCGTATTAGAATACAAAATCTCAATTCATGTTATTCGTAATCAATTAGAGATTTAGAAGTCCTGTTTCGAGTCTGTTGTTTTAATTCTTTGATTTTGCGTAGAGATTTTATAATCTATGACATGATGTTTGATTATGAATTTCTTAGAAATTACAATTCATAGCTTTAAATTCGTTCATACTATCATTTTCAGCTCCATAATTGTTCTCGGATTTGTAATTATTAGAATTCTGGAATCTGCATCTACCTATCGTGATATCGTTTTTAGCAAAACTGTTAAAGAAATAATGAAAAATAAATGTTAATTCAATTTGATTTTGGTTCCAACTATATTTCTGAAGGTTAGGTGAAATGCTTTTTCACTAAGTTCTCAAAGACCCACGCAATGTTAAACATAGCGTGATAATATTTCAGAGCTAAAATTCTGAGTTCATGAGCCCAGCTAACACTTCAAGATCAGTCTCGCTATATTCCTTTTGTGAATATGGCGAGATGAATTTTTGGAAGTATTCTAAACTTGGTATTTTCCTTCATGCACAAACTTATTCTCGCTTTATTACATAATAGGAATGATGCGAGGAACCTACCAACAAACTTATATTTCTTAATATGTTGTCTCAGAACCCACGCCTTGTTTATTTGAACAAAGCGAGGGAGCATTCTGAGATGGCATCAGAATTGGTTCTTTTTAATGAGAAAGCGCAATTTCTCGCTATATACATATACCACCTATCTTATAAATGGGAGTTGACAACCTTGCCGTGTTCTCTAAAATCTTATCGCGAAGAGTTTAATTCTCTGTAATATTTGAATCTAAGGAACATTCTATGAATAATAGCTCCCTCCAAGTTGTTCAGATATATATCGCGCGAAAAATTAGGATGTTCATAGTTTTAAACCCCAAAATAACTACTGTGAGTTATTTTGGATATATATTTTGCAGATTTAATTCTCAAATCCTTTTTAAGGGTAGAAATTCCCTACATTCTGTCTAGCTCTTAATGTATATTCTTGGAGCACTCTAGCATTTTACTTAAAGGATTCAGAACCCTCATCGCTTTTTTATACATATATTACTATCTATATCCATATTATATTGGGATATTTCCCAGACTGAGCAGAGTATTTCAGTTTTCCTTAAATAAATATATCATTCATAATCGTTCACCATTACAGTCATAAGCACATTGAGATTTGGATAATGATATTAGTTTGCCAAACCATCATTTACTCCGGATAATGAAGAACAAACCTATTCTACAGTTGGATACTCAGTACCTGTCGTTTAAAAGGGAAAGGTGTTTCAAAAATTATCTTTTGTCTTAAGTATTAGTGAGAGTCTATAAGAGTTAACTTTCAGGGGTCATAGATTGTTATGATAAACAAATCATACGCTATGAGTAGTAAGTTAATCACCTTTTAGAATTTCATTAATCCTGAGTTAGGTCATGAGAATTTAGAAGTGTTTACAGTGGATTCTCTTGCCAATGCATCTGTATGAATCTGAGTAGTCCAGATAAGTCAAGGACTTTGATTAGCAATTTTATCTTGATATACTTACAGGACTATTATTTCTTATAAAAACTTGTTGGAATAATTTTGAGAGGCTTGAATCTCGTAAAACTCTTGGATATAGATTTAAATACCAGTTTTTATTTTGTTGTAGAGGACATTCCAGAAAGGAGTGCGAGATACATTCTTATCAAAATAATAAGAGTACAACAATGAGTTCAGACTAGTTCTAGATTGATTGGACTGACCTTGAGTTTTTCAATGGTTTAATCTGTATCCGAAAGAAATAGATTAGGTGATATTTCTAAAAGCTTTTGGTAAGAGATAAGTCTGACCGATTATCTCTTAGAGTTAAGTGTCTCATGATTTCAGGACTAATAAAGTTATGACACTGGATCACAAGTACTCGTCTTGGGAAAGTGATCAAAGACATAAAGGATTTAGTAAACTTTAATAAAGGAGTTATCCAAATTCTCTGAGCTCACGCATTATCATTAATCACAAAGCGTGACTTATTCTGCAGAAGTCTTATTTCATTTACAATGTCTCATAGTCCACATTGATCTCTAAATTCACAATCATTACTTTAATCATGATCTCATATCTTTTCCATTGATTTAATGCTTACCTTTACTATATTGTCTTAGAATTCTTTCATCACTATGATAATTCTGCATTTTAATTTTTCAGCTTTAGGTTTTAGATAAAATTCACCCATCAACACACAACCAAGAATATATAGATGTTTTAGCAATTTACGCGCTATAAAAATGCTTCTATTGTATAACTCTCTAGTGAACGATCCCGACAAATTAAATAAATACCGCAAGCTTGATACCGTGCGCTTTCGGTATGCAAAAGAAACATGTTCTTGAAGTTCTCTTTAATATTTATGTTATGAAGAGAATCAAGAGTCGTTGTAGTAAGTTGCAAAGGGGTATTTACAAGAAAACCCTTAAAAGCTTCATGGCGCCGTTGCCGGGGAGGGTGTAGCGTTATGAATTGTAGAACAAATATATTCTTTGGTTTGTCATAATATTATTCTTTAATTATTATTATTTTGTTTCCACTAATACTTTTATTTTGCCCGCAGGAGAAATCTAAGCAGTTTATGAGTGAAAGAATAACTAGATCCTCAAAACAACCATTGCTTCCTTTCAATTGTGAGCTTGAGAGAATAGGAAGACTAATAAGAAAAAATGCAAGGAAAAGGCAGAAAGACTACATAAAGGGGACACTTTCAACCATAACTCAAATGGCTAATAACGGGTAGAATGATGGAGTAGGGAATTTGCCAAATGGACAGCCAAGAAATCTGAACAATTTGCCACCAAGAAGACAATTTCAAGCTCCTCTAAGAAAAGCAGCGCCTAACTTTGTTCAACAACATTATTTTCCTCCAAATTTTGTCAACCCTGTTCCTAATCCTCAGGAAGCTCAATATCAGCCGTGGTAGCCTAATGAAGATCAGTATCTAGGCGGAACAGAAGAAAAAGTGGATATACCTCCTGGTATACTGAACTTGGCAGCCTCAAGAGCATTCTATGGTCTAAGTGCAGAAGATTCACATCTTCACCTCAAGAAGTTTATGGAGCTGAGCAAAACTGTTAAGAAAGGGAGAGCTTCTAGAGAGAGTGTTCAATTGGCCATGTTTTCATTTTCTTTGGATGGTTCGGCCAAAGAGTGGTATGACTCATTGAATGCTCAACAGAAATCCATTTTGCCAGAGTTGGTAAAGAACTTCCTACTTAAGTACTTCCCAGGAAGCAAGATAGATGAATGGGTAGACAAGATATCTAATTTTAAAATGAGAAAAGGAGAATCATTGAAAGATGCTTAGGATAGATTCTTTGACATGTTAAAGAGATGTCCGCAACATGGTATTACAGAAAGAAGACTGTTGAAAATATTCTTCACAGGACTTTCTCATACCTAGCAAATGATGATCAATGCCACTGGAGGAGAACAACTACTCCAGATGACACTGGAGAAGGCTTGGGCAACAATAGATACCATGACTGCCAGTAGAGCAGTTCTTCAGGATGATGATCCACCATCCCCCACAAGGAAGAGTCTTGCTATTCATACAGATAAAAATGATGAAAAGTTTGCAGCACTCACTAAGCAGATTGCGGAATTACAACTAGCTCAGAATACAAGCCTTTAGATCCAATAGCAACAACCAATGATTATGCTTCAACCCACTACTATAGAGCAGGTATTTCAATGTGGTCTCTGTGCTGGACCTCATCACAATGATCAGTGTCCTCTTCTTCAAGAGGCACCCAAACAAGATGAGAGTTGTAATTACACTGGTTTTCAGAACAAGCATCCAAACTTGAGCTATGGTAATACACAAAATGCAAAAAATGCACATCTGTTGAACCCTCCACAACAGAATACCACTCAACAGCCTCAGCAAAACTTTCGTCCTCAGCAGCAGTTTTACCCTCAACAACAAATGTATGCTCAGAGACCTCCTCAGCAATTCAATCAGCAGAATAGGCCATTTGGACCATTTTCACGCATGTATGCTCATTTTCCTCCTCAACCAGTACCTCCAGTGGCTCATTCTACTATCTAAGATATAACCTATTCTACTAAAGTTGAGAATGCTCTGAAGGAATTCATTGCTAAGCAAACATAGACGAAGAATCAGCTGCAAGCTTCTATTAAGAATGTTGAGAATTCTGTCACTGAGATGGCAAATTGTTACAGCAAAGGGAGAAGGGTAAATTACGAAGTTCATCTGAAACTAATCCACAGTGTAAGACAATAATGCTTAGGGGAGGCAAGGAAGTCATTGATCATGAGTTTGAGAAGAGGAAGAATAAGCTTTTGCAACAGAAGCTTGATGATATTCAGACAATAGAAGAAGATGAACATGTTGAAGATGGTCTAATTCTTAAGAATAAGGGTTTGGAAAGGAATGAAACAGAACATTCTATTCCAAGAGAGAAAGAGGGAGGTAATAATAATCACAACTCCGCAGGTAACAAAATGGATATACTGGACGAATATATGCCCAGGGTACCATACCCTGGGAGGCTCAAAAATAATCTTCAAGAAATAAAATTTGAAAAATTTCTTGAAAAGATTAATTCTATTGAGATCCCAATACCGCTGGTTGAATTAATTTCCGAGATGCCTTCTTACGTTAAGTTTCTGAAAGAATTGATTTCAGGGAAATGAAGGGCAGGAGAGGAACAGACGGTCGTACTGAATCAAAATTGTAGCATGGTAATTCAACAACGGATTCCACCAAAGCTTGAAGACCCAGGAAGCTTCACTCTGCCTTTAATCATCAACTACCACGAAGCCGGGAGAGGACTCTGTGACTTGGGAAGCAACATCAACATGATGCCACTTTCCATGGCAAAGAGGCTGGAATTGGGAAGGATGAGGCCAGTCAACATGACTCTTTTCTTTGCTGACCAGTCGAGCACCACACCTGAAGGAATGATTGAAGACGTTCTAGTGAGAACATGAGGTTTATGTTTTCTAGCCGATTTCATAATCCTCGACATTGAAGAAGATGTGAAAATCCCCATCATACTGGGAAGGCCATTCTTGGTAACTGCTGGAGTTATGATCGACGCTAAGAACGGAATTGTTAAACTACACGTGGATGACTAGGAAGTCACTTTTGACATGGTGAAGATGGCAACGTATCCTTTCGATGCTTTCAAAATAAATGTAACTAGGGAAGGGGTAGAATCAGGTAGCATTAAGGTAGACAAATTTTAGACAGCTTACATATGTCTCTGTCTGATGTAACCGATAACACTTTCACCCAACTCACAAATACTGAAGATCAAATTCTTGGTTACTTGTGCGCGGTTCAATTCGCTAATCCTGAGACTGGTGAAATCAAAGATGGATCAGAAAGTGAGGATATGACATCATCAGAACAATCTAAGGATGGCATTGATAAGACAGATCCTACATCCGAAGGACCTGATCTGAAAATGGAAGTGCAAACTCGTAGCAAACTAATTCCATCGACTGAAAGCCCACCAGAACTTGAGCTTAAAGTATTGAAAGAACATCTTAAATATGCCTTTTTGGCAGAAAAAGGAACCTTCCGGTAATAATTTCATCTAAATTGGATGAAATCAAGAACAAGCTCTTGTGAGCACTCTTAAGAATCGTATACATGCAATTGCATGGACTATTGCTGATATTAAAGGCATTAGTCCTCACATTTGCATGCATACAAAATAAATTTTTTAGCCGAATACAGGCACAATTAGACCTCAACTGAAAGGAGAAAGACTCGCCATGGTACTATCTGTTCAGAAGTTTCGGTATTAGCTATTATATTAGACACAAAATAGTCAAATAGTCTCAGATCATGAATTAGTAACTGCATCCAATTTCTAAAAAAAATTCGAACTTTCCATTTTTGAAATGGAATAGGATCAAGATCATCAGTCTTTTTTGTCTCAATCCCTCAACAACGCTTATGTAGCATCTCTGAGAACAAGCCATTCTAGAACAACCGAGGGCATGTCCCTTGGCAGATTCGAGGTTCAAACACAAAAGCCCACAAGCCGAGCTTAACTGGTTAGTGATGCTCGAGAGACCTACAACCATCGATTGGTTATTCGTCCTGTCCCATGGTGTTAACTGCACCTTCAAGGTCTCTCGAGCTCGAGCCTCTATAAAGTAAGTGTTAAAAACTTTGCCTATGAACTGCATTTTCTATCTAACATATAGATGCGGATCCTATAGGTTTCGATGACCCTCTATGGTCACCTTTCATTCGATATGCCCTAGACCCAGGAAATAGAGATATATCTCTTTGGTCAATGAGAGATTCTTACCCTATTTGCCAATCCCAGGTCGAAGAAAATAGGGATTCGTTTGCCCCGCTGATGGAAGATGAGTATAATCATCCAGGCAACCACAAAGGAGGTTAAATCCACCCATGCAGGAAGTTGTCAGAAAGGAGGCAATCAAGCTACTTGATGCATGTATAATCTATCCTATTTCTGATAGTAAATGGGTCAATCCAACTCAAGTTGTACCCAAGAAAGGGGGAATTTGCATAGTGACTAATGAACACGGTGATGAAGTAGCAACTAGACAGGATGGAGGGTCTGCATTAATTATAGGAACTTAAATATTGCTACTAGGAATGACCATTTCCCTTTATCATTTATTGATTAGAAAGATTGTCAGGAAAACCATTTTATAGCTTTCTGGATGGATATTTTGGTTATAATCAAATAGTAATAGCTAGTGAGGACCATGAGAAAACAACTTTTACTTGCCCTTGTGGAACATTTGCTTATAGACGAATGCCCTTTGGATTATGTAATGCTCCTGCCACTTTTTAGAGATGTATGATGAGTATGTTTTCTAATTTTATTGAGAAATGCATTGAAGTATTCATGGATGATTTTAGTGTTTATGGTGATGACTTTGATGACTGTTTACAAAATCTGTCAAAATTTTTGCAGAGATGTGAAGACATTAACCTAGTACTCAATTGGGAAAAGTATTATTTCATGGTTCAAGAAGGCGTTGTTTTAGGACATAAGATATCCAGAGCATGAACAGAAGTAGATAAGGCTAAAGTTTATGTTATAGCAAATTTGCCACCTCCTAAGATAATTAAGGCAGTAAGGAGTTTTCTTGGCCGTGCTGGTTTTTATATAAGGTTTATTAAGGATTTTTCTAAAATAGCTAGACCCTTATGTAACCTTCTTCATAAAGATGTTACATTTAGTTTTGATGAAGATTGTCTAATTGCATTCAAAATCCTGAAGGAGAAATTGATCATTGCACCTATAGTTCAGTCTCCGGGTTGGAATTTACCTTTTGAGTTGATGTGTGATGCCAGTGATAATGCAGTGGGCGCAGTTTTAGGGCAGCATAAAGAAGGGAAACATCATGTATTATGCTAGTCACACTCTTAATGATGCTCAGATAAATTACACTACCACTGAGAAGGAAATGTATACTGTTGTCTTTGCTTTTGACAAATGTAGACAGTACCTTATTGGAGCTCAGACGATAGTCTACATAGATCATCCAGCATTACGATATCTTTTCTTAAAATAAGAAGCTAAGCCTAGATTATAAAATGGGTATTACTGTTACAAAAATTTGACATCATCATTACAGATAGGAAATGGAAAGATAATGGAGTAGCAAATCATTTTACAAGGTTAGAGGTGGTGTGACCACCATATTGAAGAAGCTTGAGGGTGAATGTTACATGAGCTACATCATTGCCAAGCTCATTGCCAAGCTCACCCGCGAAGCAATAACCAACATCGGGATCGAAACGAAGCCAAACCGAAGCAAGATATATCACCTTGGGCACCCCTTTGTTGGTGCATTGAAGAAAGGAGGCAGACACATTTTTGGCCTTGGTCGTGGGCACGCACAAGAGGAGAAAAGAGGCAGGAACTTTTTTGGCATTGGGCGTGGGCACGCACAAGAGGGATCCAACCCCCATTACCCTATTTAGCTTATTTCATTTTCTTCCCCACTTGTTCCATGTAATTTCAATTGGTATTCACTAGATTTATCTTGGGGATCATTATGTTAGGCTTAAATCCCATTTTCTACCTTAGTATTTCTTGGTCATTGCATTTCTTGTTCCTAGGGTTATATGTTAGGATTGGGGAAGGATCAAACATCATTCAACTATCATTCATCTATCAAAGTTTATCTTTCTTTTGTTCATCTTTTGAGGGTATCAAAGGTTGATCATCTTGGGGATCAAGGGTTACTTGATTTCCACATCAAAACCGGGTCTATTCACATTGAATTTGTGTTAGGTTCGTCTTACTCAATTGGATTGCAAGTTTTAATTGAGTTAAGTATGTTGATTGATGCATTTTAGGTTTAGTTTTTGGGAGCTTGATCCTCGTATCAAGTTTACTTGATCAAAACCCTTGTTTCATTGAACCCATCAGTGTCTAATTATTGTATGATTAACACTCACACAATACCAAAAACATTTTCTTAATCCTGTTTATTTTCCCTTTCATTGTGTGTATGAATGGGTAATAAGAAATATTACAGATCAATGTTGGCGAAAAGGTCCCTTCGTCGGGATAACGATTAGCTCGTCTTCTGTGTATTAAGGGTTTAGGGTTTAGGGTTTAGGGTTTAGGGTTTAGGGTTTAGGGTTTAGGGTTTAGGGTTTAGGGTTTAGGGTTTAGGGTTTAGGGTTTAGGGTTTAGGGTTTAGGGTTTAGGGTTTAGGGTTTAGGGTTTAGGGTTTTAGGGTTTAGGGTTTAGGGTTTAGGGTTTAGGGTTTAGGGTTTAGGGTTTAGGGTTTAGGGTTTAGGGTTTAGGGTTTAGGGTTTAGGGTTTAGGGTTTAGGGTTTAGGGTTTAGGGTTTAGGGTTTAGGGTTTAGGGTTTAGGGTTTAGGGTTTAGGGTTTAGGGTTTAGGGTTTTAGGGGTTTAGGGTTTTAGGGTTTAGGGTTTAGGGTTTAGGGTTTAGGGTTTAGGGTTTAGGGTTTAGGGTTTAGGGTTTAGGGTTTAGGGTTTAGGGTTTAGGGTTTAGGGTTTAGGGTTTAGGGTTTAGGGTTTAGGGTTTAGGGTTTAGGGTTTAGGGTTTAGGGTTTAGGGTTTAGGGTTTAGGGTTTAGGGTTTAGGGTTTAGGGTTTAGGGTTTAGGGTTTAGGGTTTAGGGTTTAGGGTTTAGGGTTTAGGGTTTAGGGTTTAGGGTTTAGGGTTTAGGGTTTAGGGTTTAGGGTTTAGGGTTTAGGGTTTAGGGTTTAGGGTTTAGGGTTTAGGGTTTAGGGTTTAGGGTTTAGGGTTTAGGGTTTAGGGTTTAGGGTTTAGGGTTTAGGGTTTAGGGTTTAGGGTTAGAATAGTCGAGTCCGGGAAACAAGAGAGAGACCTCCAAGACAAAGAAGAGAATATGAGGATTATGAGGAAAGGAATGAGGAACAAGAAGAAGAGTTTGATGGCTTGGGAGATGAGTCGGAGGGGCAAGACTCATATGATGGGAGGGGTTATCGAGGAGGTAACCGCCAAGGTCCCCAAAGGAGGAACAACAACAACAACTTCAACTCCAACTACAGGGTCACCATCCCACCTTTCGACGGATCAAGTGACCCCCATGTATATCTCAATTGGGAGAAGAAGATGGAGTTTTTTTTTCTTGCAAACACCCATACCGGAGAATGAAAAGGTTAGATGTACTATTTTGGAGTTTACGGGCTATGCTCTAGAATGGTGGCAACATAGAGAGCTCAAGGCTAGGAGAGGAGCAATTGGGAGAATTGTATCTTGGAATGGCTTGAAAATGGCAATGAAGGAGAGGTTTGTGCCAAAGCAATATAAGAGAACTAGCTACAAGAGGTTGCAACAACTCACTCAAGGCCAAATGAGTGTGGATGAGTACTTCAAGGAGATGGAGACTTTGATGACTAGAGCCAAAATTGATGAAGAAGAAGAGGACACGGTGTCAAGGTTCATTTTCTGGCCTACATTATGAATACTCCGATGTTATGACTCTTCATAACTTGGAAACGGTGAGTGAAGCCTATCACATGGCCATAGAGTTGGAGGGCCAAGCCAAGAGAAGAGGCAAAATGGTTAAATCCTATTCTAAGGATTATACGAAAGATGCAAATGCTAAAAAGCCTCAAGTTGAGTATAAAAAGACTTATGTGGAGTACAAGAAGCCACATGGAGGGAATGAAAGAGGAAGAGGCCAAGAGTACAAGCGTGATGACAAAGGGAAAGGTGTGCAAACACCTAATCAAGTGCCTAATGTTGAGAGACACCGAAATGTTAGATGTTTCAAATGCCAAGGAAGAGGCCACTATGCTAACAAGTGTCCTAACAAGAGGGTGATGATTGTGGATGCCTCGGGAGAGTATAATTCGGAGTCGAACAAAGAAGATGAGGAGGAACCGAAGGAAGTACTAGAGGATGTTGAGGAAGATAGTAGTGAGAATGGAGATAGAGATTTCCCTAATCTCAATTGTGTTTCATTGAGGAGTTTGAGCACAAGGATGGCCAAAGATGATTCGAGGGAGCAAAGAGACAACATCTTCCATTGCCGTTGTGAGGTGAATGGCAAGATTTGTATGTCATCATTGACAGCGGGAGTTGTGCCAACATTGTTAGTGAGATAATGGTGAAGTCCTTAGGGCTGCCGACATCACAACATCCCGATCCATACAAGTTGCAATGGTTGAGCCAAAGTGGAGAAATGAGAGTTATGAAGCAAGCTACCTTTCCCATCAAGATGAGAGGATATGAGGACCAAGTCACTTGTGATGTGGTGCACATGCAAGCTTGTCACATACTTTTGGGAAGGCCATGGCAATATGACCAAAGGATTGTCTATGATGGATTTGCTAATCGGGTCACTTTCAAGAAGGATGGAAAGGATGTGGTGATCAAAGCTTTGTCAGTGAAAGCAGTTGAGGAGGACCATGCCTTTCTACATAGGCAATATGTGAGGGAGATGAGGGAAAAACAAAAGAAATGTGAGCTTGAGAAGAAAAATGAGTGTGAAAAGAATGATGTGGGAAACAAAAATGAGAGGAAGGAAAAGAACAAAAAAGTTGAGAATAAAAATGTGAGAGGATCAAAAGGTGAGGTGAGTGAGGTTAGGAAAGAGGACTTATTTGTAAGCATGAAAGAAGTGAAAAGAATGAGTGTTGGATAGGAAGAGGGACATTTTTGCTTATTACTTACTCCTTATTTTTGCCTAAATGTTGATACTACATTTGATCTTCCTGGCGAGTTGGTGTCTGTTTTGCAGGTTTACAAGGATGTCTTCCCTGATGAAGTACCTGGAGGCTTACCACCCATTCCGGGGATAGAGCACCAAATTGACCTCATTCCGGGAGCACCATTGCCCAACCGGCCTGCCTATCGAGCCAACCCGAAGAGACTAAGGAGATACAAAGGCAAGTGGAAGAATTGCTCTCCAAAGGTTTTGTAAGAGAATCCTTAAGCCCTTGTTTAGTTCCTGTTTTACTTGTTCCTAAGAAGGATGGTGGTTGGAGGATATGTGTAGATTGTAGGGCCATTAATTCCATAACTGTCAAATATTGCCACCTACATAGAGCTCAAATCGTTTCTAAGATAGATCTTCGTAGTGGATATCATCAAATTAGGATGAGAGAAGGGGACGAGTGGAAGACGGCCTTTAAAACTAAGCTCAGGTTGTATGAGTGGGTAGTGATGCCTTTTGGGCTTACAAATGCACCTAGCACGTTTATGAGGTTGATGAACCACATTCTTAGGTCTTACATTGGTAAATTTGTTGTGGTATACTTTGATGATATTCTTATATATAGCAAAAACATGGAAGAGCATGCACATCATTTGTCCACTATTCTTGAAGTTTTGAGGTATGAGAAATTGTTTGCTAATGAAAAGAAATG
Source organism: Hygrophila difformis (assembly GCA_030278955.1). Classification (NCBI taxonomy): domain Eukaryota; kingdom Viridiplantae; phylum Streptophyta; class Magnoliopsida; order Lamiales; family Acanthaceae; genus Hygrophila; species Hygrophila difformis. The sequence continues at coordinate 60,036,949 of JAOANR010000007.1, read as the reverse complement.
CACTTTTGGTGTATTATCTTGCAAGTTTTTGGGATATATTGTGACAGGTGAGGGGATTAAAGTTGATGAAGACAAGGTGAAAGCGATGCAAGAATGGCCAACCCCCACCATGGTCAAGGAAGTGAGGAGTTTCTTGGGATTAGCGGGCTTCTATCAACGTTTCATCAAGGGTTTTAGCATTGTGGCAGCCCCCTATGACAGCCCTACTCAAGAAGGAAGAAAAGTTTGAGTGGAAGGAGAAGGCTCAACAAGCATTTGATAAATTAAAGTTTCTTCTTACACATGCACCTATCTTAAAACTTCCTGATTTTAACTTAGTTTTTGAAAGTGAATGTGATGCCTCAGGTGTGGGAATTGGAGCTGTGTTGATGCAAGGGAAAAGACCTATTGCATACTTTAGTGAGAAACTCCAAGGAGCTGCTTTGAGCTATCCGATCTATGATAAGGAATTCTATACCTTGGTAAGAGCTTTACATACTTGGCAACATTATTTGAGTCCTAAAGAATTCATTATCCATACGGATCATGAGTCTCTTAAGTTCATGAAAGGTCAAAATAACATTAGTAAGAGACATATTAAATGGAGTTCTTTTGTTGAAACTTTTCCATACATCATTAAGTACAAAAGAGAGAAAGAGAATGTGGTAGCTGATGCATTGTCTAGGAGATATTATTTGCTTACGATGTTAAATTCTCAAGTGTTAGGATTTTCTCATATCAAATCTCTTTATGTGGATGATAAGGATTTTAAGGAAGTGTATGAAAATTGTCTAAAGCATGGTTTCAAAGATTTTTACTTGCATGATGGCTTTTTGTTCAAGAGTGACAAATTGTGCATTCCTCGTGGTTCTATGCGTGATTTATTACTAATGGAACTTCATGAAGGGGGTTTAGCGGGACACTTTGGTGTCACCAAAACTTTAAGTGCTTTGCAAGAAAATTTCTATTGGCCCGGAATGCGCAAAGATGTTGAGAAGCATATTGGAAGGTGCTTGGTGTGCAAGAGAACCAAAGCTACCTTGAAGCCTCATGGGTTGTACACTCCACTACCGATGCCCGAGAGCCTGTGGAAGGACCTTTCCATGGATTTTGTAGTGGAACTTCCCAAAACAAAGAGAGGTAAGGACTCTATTTTTGTGGTTGTAGACCATTTTAGCAAAATGACACGTTTCATACCTTGTACTAAGACCACTGATGTTGTGCATGTAGCTAACTTATTCTTTAGTGAGGTGGTGAAATTGCATGGCATTCCTAGTACAATTGTTTCTGATAGGGATACTAAATTCTTAAGCCATTTTTGGAGATCCTTTTGGTCTAAATTTGGGACCAAATTGATGTTTTCAACTTCATGTCATCCTCAAACGGATGGACAAACAGAGGTTGTGAATAGAACACTTGGAACTTTGTTAAGAACCATGCTGAAGAAGAATCTGCATGCTTGGGAGGATTGCATTCCACACATAGAGTTTGCATATAACCATAGTATACATCGTTCTACTAATATGTCTCCATTTGAGATTGTGTATGGTTATAATCCCCAGTTCCCCACTAACTTGTTGCACATTGTCGACATACGCCTTTGCCAGTTGGTCCATTGACCAAGTGTCCTTTATTGGGATAAAGATGGCAGCTTTCGTCAACCTATCTACGATCACCCAGATTTTATTCATCCCTTTTGGTGACCGCGGTAACCTCGAAATGAAATCCATTGAAATGCTATCCCATTTCCAGTTCGGGATTTCCAATGGTTGCATGAGCCCTAGGGGTTTTCGGCGTACTGCCTTAATCCTCTGGCAGGTGAGGCATCTCGCCACAAATTCGGCTATTTCTCTTTTCATGTTCAGTCACCAATAGTTCTTCTTTAAATCTTTGTACAGCTTGTCGCCCCGGGGATGAACCGAGTAGGGGGTATTGTGGCCTTCCTCCATCACTTTTTGCTTCAGGTCAACGCATTTTTGTGGTATGCACCACCTTCCCTTGAAGCGGATGCTTCCGTCCTCATGAATTTTGAAATTCATTGCTTTTCCTTCGGCAATGCTCTTCCTAATTTCCTCCAACTTCTCGTCACCCGGTTGGGCGAGTCGTATTTCATCGAATATGGTAGGTCCCATTACCATCGTGTTGACGACTTCGTTTACTGTGCCAGAATGCACCAACTCTAGACTCAATTTCGCCAAGTCTCTGTACAAATCGGCCGGTATCACGAGTGAGTTCGCCACGTGTTGAGTCTTTCGACTTAAGGCACCAGCTACGACGTTGGCTTTTCCTTCGTGATAAGCAATCTCTAGGTCATAATCCTTGATCAGCTCCAACCATCTTCTTTGCCTCAGATTCAGCTCTTTTTGCGTGAATATATACTTGAGGCTCTTATGGTCGGTGAACATCCGACACTTTCGCCCATAGAGATAATGTCTCCATATCTTTAAGGCGAACACGACTGCGGCCAGTTCTAAGTCGTGTGTCGGGTAGTTCTTCTCGTGTGGTTTTAGTTGACGCGATGCGTATGCTATAACCCTTTGATCCTGCATCAGAACGCACCCCAATCCTTCTTTCGAAGCGTCGCTGTATACCTCGAAGTCACCATTCTCCGATGGTAAGGCCAATACTGGCACTGTGGTAAGTCGTTTCTTCAGATCTTGAAACGCAGACTCACACTCACTTGTCCACTCGTACTTTGTCCTTTCTTCAGCATTTGAGTTAAGGGTCGTGCGATTCTCGAGAAGTCCTTCACGAATCGCCGACAGTATCCTGCCAGTCCAAGGAAACTCCTTATCTCTGTTGGATTCTTCAGTGGTACCCACTCGGTCACTGCCGAGATCTTTGCCGGATCTATTGCCACTCCATTGGCGGATACTATATGCCCAAGAAATGCCACTTCTTTTAACCAAAAGTCGCATTTGGACAGCTTGCCATACAACTGATTTGTTCGCAAGATCCCTAACACTTTGTGCAAGTGCTCGGAATGTTCTTCCTCGCCTTTCGAGTAGATCAGGATGTCATCTATGAACACCACTACTCGATCTAATAGTTCTCGAAATACATTTTTCATGAGATTCATGAACATTGCTGGGGCATTTGTTAGCCCGAATGATAACACGGTGAACTCATAGTGCCCGTAGCGAGTTCTGAACGCCGTCTTTGGAATATCCTTCTCGGCGATCCTCAATTGGTGATATCCAGATCGTAGGTCGATCTTTGAGAATACTGAAGCTCCCTTCAGTTGGTCGAATAAATCCTCGATCCTGGGTAACGGGTACTTGTTCTTGACGGTGACTTGATTGAGTCCTCTATAATCGATGTATAGTCGTAAGCCTCCGTCTTTCTTCTTAACGAATAAGACCGGTGCTCCCCATGGAGACGTGCTCGGCCTTATGTATCTCTTTTTCCAACAACTCCTCGAGTTGCTCCTTTAGTTTCTTCATTTCCACTGGCGCCATGCGGTAAGGAGCTTTTGAGACGGGTTCCGTTCCCGGGATGAGATCTATGGTGAATTCAAGATCTCTCTCAGGTGGCATGCCGGGAACGTCTTCATGAAACACATCCGGGTATTCTCTCACCACCGGAATGTTGTCTACCTTGACTCCTCCAGCCTCAAGGTTATGAACGTAGCATGCATATAACGCATAACCTTTACGCATTAAGCTACATAACTTGAGGGCGTTAACTATCCTTTTAGACTTCTTAGGGGGCTGAGAGTAAAAGATGACTCTCTTCTCTCTACTCTTTAACAGCGTGATCTGTTGCTTTTGGCATTCGATCACGGCCTTATATCGGGTTAACCAATCCATCCCTAGTATGACGTAAAAGTCTTAACGTTGAATTCTACCAAGTTCGCGAAGAATTCCACGTTCTTAATCACTATAGGAATTCCATTGTAACGCTTAGAGCGTGCTATTGCTTCTCCAGAAGGTAGTTGAATTCCTAAGCTAATCATCTCGCACTTAGGTAGATCTAGTTCAGATATAACTCTCGAAGATATAATCGAACAACTAGCTCCGGAATCAAATAAAACTCTAAGTGGAGTGCTTAAGACATGGAATGTACCTGCCATCACATCACCCTGTGCGAGTACATCAGCCTGTTTGATCACATTCAACCTTCCCATTGGCCTCCCTTGATTGTCCGGCTGGTTTTGATTCAGGTTCGAATTTTGTTGCTGGTTTGGCGGGCGCTGGTTTTGATTTTGATTTAGTGGGCGCTGGTTTTGATTTTGAGGGGGTCGATATCCCTGGTTGTTACCGTTCCTACCCCCTCGGTTGAACGGCCTATCGGGTCCAGTGACCAAATCTTCTCTTTTCGTGATGTTCTCGAGTCGGGTTCGACATTCCTCCCTCCGATGGCCAACACGGCCGCACCGGAAACATTCGCCCATCTGAGGACATCTCTTCACCAGATTTGTCCTGCCACACCTCGAACACAGTGGCACTCGTCCTACTTGGTTGAAGTTCCGACCAGTGTTGTTTTGAAAGTCCCTATTCGGGCCTCCCCGAAAGTTGTCCCACCAGTAGCGCTGCCCGTTCTGTTGTCTCGGTTCCTTTTGTCCGGTCCTTGTGACCCTCAGCTGGATCCCCAACAACCTTTCTCTTTAGTTGTTGTACTCGTGCGACTGCTACCTCACGGTCGTAGATAGCTTGCAGGTCCGGATAGCTAACTCCCGTGATCACTTCCCGAATTGACAAATTCAGTCCCATTTCAAATTTCTGCGCATTCTCCCCATCCGTCGGTGCCATCCTAGGTGCGAACCTCACCAACTCCTTAAACCGAGCATAATATTCTTGAACAGATTTTTCCCCTTGCTTCAGGGACAAAAACTCTTCGTACAACGCCGCCTTAGCACTCATGGGGTAGAAACATTCCCTGAGTAACTCCATAAACTCATTCCATGAGTAAGGTTCGTCGTCTTCGTGGAGTTTTCCCTGGGTAGCTTGCCACCAGTCATCGGCCTCGAATAGTACGAAGCCCGGATGCCACCGCCACACCTCCCTAGATAATACGGAGCCACGTGAACCTTTTCCCCCTCCGGGCATCTTACCGCATTCAGTAATTTGTCAAAAGTCCTTAACCACTCTTCAAGCTTAGTCGGGTCTTCCTCACCGACATAGTAGGGCAGTCGGTAGGGGTTCACCGACGCCAAGTAATTGAGTCTTGCTTCTGGCGGTGGTGCCGCCGCAGCTCTGCCTTGGTCAACGTAAGCGTTGCCAAGTGCGACCAGTAGCTCCTCTATACTCCTCAGCCGTTCATCCGCGGGATTGGGTATCGGGCCTGCTGGGTTCGGTGCTTCAACCTTAGGCGCCGGCTCATCGGGTTGCCTTGGTGCGTCGTGGGTGTTGGGAGTGGTAGGTAAGGTTCTTGGTCGCCCTCTTGGTGCCATTCTGTTACAAACACAAGAGTTTTAGATCTCCTTGGAGAGGTATTAGGTAATGATTGTTAAGTGATTCACTAAATAAAGGATAGTATTAACAGGTATCAATCAACTGGAACCTGTTAGTAGAGGTTGTTTGGAGTTTAGTGCACTATTTGTTATCGTTGGAAGTTGTTTAATACTTGTTGTTTTGTTTTTATTTTCGTTCGTGTTCGTTTTTTTTCGTGAACAGTAACCTGTTCAGTTTTTTTTTCGACCCTAGGGTCTAGGGTTTTTCAGGGTTCAGGGTACCCTTGTTTGATTGTTATCTCTTTATTATATATATATATTGTTTATTTATTAATACTTGTACTTTTGTTTGGTTGAGCCTCTTCAAGGTATTTGAGAAAAATAATGTAATAAAATGTAAAGGATAATTTAAGTATATTTATAAAATAATGCTTGTAATTTTATTGCTCAATAGAATACTTTATTGGGTTACAAGCAATGGAAATGAAAATAGTAGTGCTGATGATAGTTTTGGAAAGGGAAATATAAATAATAGTGCATCAGTATATATCTCTAAGTCTAGAGTGAATGGGTAGGTGCATCCTCGATGGGATCGTCCTCGTCGCTGGATACGTCGATCGGGCTGGATGTCCCAACGGGCTCAGGGCTCTGAGGAAATACGTCATCAGCTAGGTTGGTCAGTTCCATCCCCAAGTGTCCTACTTGCATCTCTAATTCGTTATTCATGTTTTGAAGTGCAACCACTTGGGTCTGAAGTTCGGCGACTTGGGCTTTGAGTTGGGTTATATCATGATGATCAGCTTCCCTAAGGTGCCCCAGATGGGCCATGCCCTCTAACTGTCCTACTCGAGCCTTGAAGTGATTGATATGTTGTTGGGACTCGAGGTAGGCGTTCAATAGTTTCATCATCAGATTGATCATGTTTGCGTTTGGTTCGGCCATCTAACGTCAACAAGGGAGGATAGAGTTAGAACATATTTCAAGCAAGATGCATGAATTTAAATCTATATGTAATATGCACATGCAATCCCCCCACTGAAAATTTAATTTATGCATGCGTTTATTTATACATGGATTTAAAAAAATAAATTTATCCTAATGCATAATCCAAAATTTAAGGGAAAAAGTTTTGGGCCATTATATTGGGCAAAAATAATTGGGCTTAACATAATAATTAAATATTGGGCTAGAAATATCTTTGGGCTTAAAATAATAGTTTTAAAAATAATAATGGATTTAAAAGTAATGGTTTATAAATAATACTAGTTTAAAAATAATGATTTAAAAATAATAATAGTAGCTAAAAAAATATTCCGGGCTCTGATACCAACTTGTAACACCCCGGATTTGGTAACCCAGGCCGGGATGCCACCGCCACACCTCCCTAGCAAGACACGACAATTCGAGCCCGCTAAAGAGATGCAAGGCTATGGGTACTTAAAAGATTTTAAAACGTTTCGAATATTGAGTCCGGAATAATAATACTTAATTTCAAAATACGAGATAGTAATCATCCATGCACGTGATAGAGTAAGTAATGCAGCGGAAAGTAATCGCGGCCAACATGGCCAAAACTCGGGTTCAACAGGCCTGATTAAACAGTATTAAAAATGCAGGAAATGAAAATGTTCATGAAATGTTTCCCCCAATGCATGAGCATGCATCACTCGACATACTCTGTAAAAGAAAATAACAACGGGATTATCAGTATATAAAAATACACCGAGTAAGTCAATTCCTAACAAAACAATTAAGGGGTTACGTGTGTTAAAAATAGATATTTCATACTTCAATGGAAATATTTAAAAATTCATAATCTAACTTGCAGCGGAAAAACATAACTAAGTACACGAGAATAGAATACCAAATTTAAAGGCATAATTAAGAAGTGTAATTTAAAAGCGTGATAAATAAATACAGCTTAGTTAAATACACATACAAGTCTTTTAACATTATCCCGCTAACTAAGAAGAGGACACCACACAAGGGAGATCACTAACGAGGCAATCTCAAATCGTAGGACCACTAACGAGGCAGTCCAGATAAAAGGGAGACCACTAACGAGGCAATCTCAATAATCGTAGGACCACTAACGAGGCAGTCCAAATAAACACAGCGCACGAGATCACTAACGAGGCAATCTCAGATAGTAGGGAGACCACTAACGAGGCAGTCTCAAAGATAATTGTATGAAGATCGGCTCAGCCTAGTGAACGGGATATTTTGAAAATTTATGTTTGTCTTATAAAAAGATTCGAAATCGCATTTCATAGTTCGAGTTTTCTCAAGTTCGAAAAATCCAATTCGCCACAGATTATGCCCTTTGAATTAAAAAAAATTCATCTTACAGTCAAAAATTCTAAAATTAAACCAGTAGCTTAAAAACACATTTACGAACAACTTTCATGTTTCGAGTTTCTCCAAATAAGGTTTCGAAGTTGGTCGAAATTCGAGTTTATTACAAGAAGGGTTTTCTGGCAAAAAGTCCGATTTCGACTCAATTTACTCCAACGAAGATTAAAAATTCATTTCAAATCCAAATGATCTGAAATTTTTACAGGTTAAAGAAGACACATTAATGAACAACTTTCGTGTTTTAAGTTTTTGGAAATAATGAGGGTAGGGTGTTCAAAAATCGCCCTCAACACACTGTCAACGAATGGTTTCAAAAATCGGTTCGACACAGGTTTAAAATTCGTCCGTTTTAACATATCAAATGAACTCCAAAATTTATAAAATTTTGTATGCATAATCTAGACATAAATATCTATAACTTTTGTTTACAAATGCAAGTTTAGTTCGGTCTAGAAATGAGTGAAAAATATGCATCAAGTTAGACCATTAAAACTATCAAGGTTTCGAACATTCGATTTTTACACAGAAACTTTACGTCGCCATTTGGGGTATCAAACCTTTATGGAAATGGCTGAAATTTTGACACAAGGTAGATTACGGTCTTATGAACAAATTCTATGTTGAAAAGTTTTTGGTTTGAATTCCCAAAGATAAAGTTTTGGTCGAATTACTGAAATGGGTCGAAAAGAGGGTTTTTGAAATCCGATTTTAGTTTCGAGTTTAGTTCTTGTATTTTAAACAACAAGAAACCACAAAAATTGTAGAGTAAGGTCTTGACTTACATATTTAGAGAATGGAATCGTTGTAGGGGCTTTTCGAATGTCCTAAGGTCACGACGAACGGCCAACTTCTCCGATCTCTTCTTGTTCGCCCCCGACGTGAAATTGTAACAAGGAATAGTTAGATTTCGAGTTTCTGGGAAACTATACTACAACTTACCAAAGTCCTAGAAGGCAGAGGCTTCGTCCTGATCGTCTCGCCTTCGCCGGAATCCTTGCCGGAAAGTGAACTCGAAGGGTTTTTGGCTTGGAGAGGAAGAATGATGGAGGAGAACTTGTGTTTTCTGAAAAGAATGGGCAAGGGGACGACCCTACCCCATTCTTAAGCCTTTCCTAAGGCTGTGATCGACTTGCCACCGATAGAGGTTGAATTTTTGGCAAAAAAATCATCATGGAAGGAAAGTTTACACCTCCTGCACCTCTGGTGCGGTGATGACGCGCTCGTATTGCTTTGGCCGCGCGACGTGCGCGCGAGCTATCCTTGGACGCGTCGGCCTCTTCTCACGCAGTGGCCGCGCGTGACTGCGCGGAGAGCGCGCGACGTCCGGTCTGACCGGTTCGAGCGGTTCGTGTGGTCCATCGGGTCTTTTCTTCTTTTCTCTGTCGGGTTTCTATCCTCTACGTTTTCGGTTCGACCTTTCGGGTCATTTCTGGATCGAAATTCCTATCTTAAATCTATTATGAACTCGAGTTAATGTTCGTAACACTCCCGTGCAATAATTTATCTAATTAAATTATTTCCGACTCCACGGGTTCTCGAAATTTAAATTCTCTCGTTCTCGAATTTAATTTCCGTTTCTCTTAACAAACTTCCCGGGTATTACACTATCCACCATTGGTAGCTGAAGTGCTTGAATTTATAATTTTAGAAGATGGAAAGCCCAACTGAATTAGATAGTTGACATGCTATTAGCTTGATAAATACTTCATCCGTTCTCATTTAAATGCTCCCATTGCATAGTAGTAACTATTCATTGAGTAACTTTGATCAAATTTTTTGACATAGTTCTATAATATAAAATATAGTCAAGTGAGATCTTGTTAGATTCGTTTAATCACATAGTTTTAGAATATCAAATTTTTATAATTTTTACTTGTGTACAATTTGAGTTATAAACATTTAAAAATGTGTCTTGGACTGCGTGGAATACAGAAGTGGAATATTTATATGTGAACAGAGGAATAATAAATATTTTCTATTTTAACTAAAATTTCAAACTCGACTGTTAAACTCTAAACTCTATTCCCCTCAACTTTTAGCTTTTGAATTCTAAACTCTAAACCATTATTCAAAACTATCACAATTTAAAACTATCATTCATTATTAATTTCAAATTCTAAAGTCTAAACTTCCACATATTTGTTTTGTTCATCCAAATAAGAAAGAAAGCAACACACCCGTGCACAACGCGCGGATAAAAAAAGCTAGTAATAATAGATAATGGGATGTTTGGGAGTTAACAGATCTGCTAGCAGATGGCAGATTCGGAGATAGAATTGTGAGAGGATATGCTGTTTGAATACACTTTCCGCTGCCCAATCTACTTACATCCAAACATCCTCAATAGATGAATACCGGACTATTTTAACAAGAAAAATAAAAACATTTAATTTAATTTTTGGAAAAGAAAATGGGAATTACCTTTTTTTTTCCAATGCAGAATTGTCCTTGCTGAATCGCGATAGAATGCATCAAGTCCCTTGAACCTCCGCCACAAATGCCAAACCCCGCCACACACTTCTCGTGTGGTTTGCTACTTTGTTCTCAGCCCACCACCATGATCCTTTTTGCCCACAAAACCGCTCTTCATGTCATGGCTGCTTTTTCTCTATCCCTCAGTACCCGTTCCCCCCGCTATTTTCCCTCTTCCCTTCATCTCCTCTCTCATTTCTCTCCCAAATTCCATTCCAATTTGCTTCCGCTTTCCCCAGCTCCAGTTAATCGACCCAATGGGTTGCGGAGGGCGACCTTCTCAGCCGTCGCCACCGAAATCACGGAAAGCCCGGCTGCCCCGCCGGGTCGAGAGGGAAGAGATGCCGCTTCCACCCAGTCCGAGGGGAGGGTTGCCCTTCCTACCAATCGTTCTTCGGAGAAACTCCTCAGGATTCGCCACACAGTATAATTTTGATTATTTTATTACCCCCTTTCTCCCCTGCCGTCAATCTGTTTAGGGAAGTCTGAAATCTTACTAATCTGATACAAAGTTCCGTTCTTTGAACTTATGAATAGTGGGTTTTGTGTTCAGCACCATCTTGCACTCAGAAAGGTTTATAATAGACCGACTAAACCTGGAAATTTTTATTTTATTTTCATGCTGCTCTGGCTAAATATATCCTAATTGTTGATATTTGCTTGCCGACATATATTTGACTCGTGAATTTGTTCGAGTGATACATAATATTCATGTAGGAATTAATTCTGCTACAGCTTTTGATTTATTCTTAACAAGTGCAGTGTGCTCATGTGATGGCCATGGCAGTTCAGAGGGTTTATCCAGATGCGAAAGTAACCATTGGTCCTTGGATCGAGAATGGTTTCTATTATGACTTTGATATGGAGCCTCTTACTGATCAGGACCTTATGAAAATTAAGAAAGAAATGGTGAGCTCAATTTCAATTATCATGTTCCATTTAGCCATTCCTCATTTGTGATCATTGTTGTCTCAGTATAATAGGAAATTTCATAAATATTCAATATATTGCGAGGCTTGGTTTCAGAATTTATATCTTGACCACATGTAGGATCGTATTATTGGTAAAAATTTGCCATTAATTAGAGAAGAAGTTAGTCGGGAGGAAGCTCAGCAGAGGATAATGTCTGCTAATGAGCCTTACAAGATGGAGATTTTAGACAGCATCAAAGAGGAGCCTATCACCATCTATCATATAGGTGAGGCCTGTTCCATCTTTCCATTTATAGCCACCCATTATAGCTGCTTTGGAATATTGTAAACTTAGCGACCTTTACAGATATCCAATGTATGGTTGTTCTTGGGCCATTAGCTAAATTCATATGTTCCTGTAGCTTTGGGATATAACCTTATACTACCTCCGTCCCGGTGTTTTTGTTACGGATGGCTTTTTGGCACTATTCGCTGTTTAACTTTGATTCAAATTTTTATCATAGTTATTTACATAAAAACATAGTCAAGTGAGATCTTATTAGATTCGTTTAATCTTGTAGTTTTATAATATAAACTTTGTATAATTTTTCAATGTATACACAATGTAAAATATTAACCGTTAAAAATGTGTCTCGGCATACGTGGGTGGGTCCGTAACAAAAATAATGAGACGGTGGAAGTATTAATTCTTTTAGGAATGCTTGATTCTGATTCTGATCCTGAAGCTGAAATTTGCTTTTGGATATAATTTTATGTGCTTTGTTCTTCTCTGTGACATTGTAGGTAATGAATGGTGGGATCTTTGTGCTGGGCCTCATGTTGAATCTACTGGAGCCATCAATAAAAAAGCAGTTGAACTTGAGTCTGTTGCTGGGGCATACTGGAGAGGAGACACAAACAAACCAATGCTGCAAAGAATATATGGAACAGCATGGGAGAATGAGGAACAACTGAAAGCCTATCTTCACTTCAAGGAGGAGGCTAAAAGGCGGGATCACCGTCGCATTGGTCTGGATCTTGATCTGTTCTCTATACAGGTATCCTACATTCCTACTTATGATTTAGAGTACACTTGCTCCTATTTTCCTCTGTCTCAAGTATTCATATTCTCAAAATAGTTCTATGGTTAACATATAGGAAGGTAAAGTGTTAATACATGCAGGTTAAAACAATAAGATATAATGTTGTTTGGTTGTTAAGAGTTATGACCACCACGGAGCCATTTGTTGTGTTATGTCAGGGTGGATACATTTATTTATTTATTTATTTATTTTTTATTATTATTATTATTATTATTATTATTATTATTATTATTATGACGTATTGTAAATGGGTTGCATGCATCGATCATTCATGTATAATTGTTACTCCACTTTAATCGGAATGATTGATCAATGTATCTTAAATGAATCTACACAGGATGAGGCTGGTGGAGGTTTGGTCTTCTGGCATCCCAAGGGTGCTATTCTAAGGCACATAATTGAAGACGCCTGGAAGAAAATTCACATACGGCATGGATATGATCTTCTTTATACGCCACATGTAGCAAAAGCAGATCTTTGGAAGATCAGCGGTCATCTGGAATTTTACAAAGAGAACATGTTTGACCAGATGGAGATAGAGGACGAACTTTATCAGCTTCGACCAATGAACTGTCCTTACCATATACTGGTTTATAAGAGGAAACTGCACTCCTACAGGGATTTTCCAATTAGGGTTGCAGAACTCGGTACGGTTTATAGATATGAATTGTCTGGAAGTTTACATGGCCTGTTTCGAGTACGAGGATTTACCCAGGTATCTTTCTGTTTTCTCCTCGAATTATATATCTGTTTGCTGATGTATCTTGTATTTTTTCTGCCAAACCGAAACCTTCTTAAAATGTTTTCAATTGAATGTAAACGTCCTGGTTGCTGCTACCTGAAAATATTTTTTTTACTTTCAAGTTAATACTTGCAATGAAATCCTTTGGTTTAATATGTTTGGATTAAGACATGAATATTTTTTGGTTATAACTATTTACATAAATGTATCATCATCTATAGCAAAAGTGCTCACCACTGTTTTGATTCAATAAAACGCAGTTACATATTTATTTTAATTTATTTTATCTTATTATAATTTAATAAATAATGATAATATATAATATAAATGTAAAAATCTAATTGTTCAAAATGTTATTATATATATGTGTATTGAAACAGCATTTATTATAATTTTTGTACTTTATAGTGTTTTTGACATAATTTATTTTATGGTTTACTGTAATTGTAATTTTAATAAAATAAATTTTAAATTTTAGTAATTACTAATTTTAATGTTATTTTCATTTATTTTTTTTATTTATTGTATTTTTTTAAAAGTGCCCCCTGTGGCTCTCGTTCCCCTAGGGGGCAGTGTCGCTGGGTGGTTTGCCCTTTCGTATACCTGGCCCCATTGTCAACCTTAGGTTTGAGGGATGGGTCATGTAGCTCCCAAAGGTTTCAGGTTTTGCCCTAGTCCAACTAAAATGTCCTCTATATAATTGCTGATGAGATCTACATATGAATTATCTCCTAGTTGATTATCTTTCATAAACAATGAAAAATGATGGGTTGAAATCGTGATATACACAGTAACCTGAGGAAGTATTTGCAAAACAGATTAGAAGTGAGATTTAAAGAAAACATATGAGTTTATGTGAAAGTAGTTTTGCAGCATGTCATCTTAATTTTGAAACAGGCTGTTTCTAACTTTTTGCTTTTTATTTTGATTTTAATATTTTTCATTATTACAATGTTAAAGAGGCATTTTGTACTTTTTAATATTTAAATTTCACATATATTTCCTCTAATGAGAAAACACACAGAAGTCTGGTCCACTCTTCTGGTTTCTTGTCGCCCAAATAAAAAGTAAAAGCCTTAGCTCCTCTTCAGGCATTGACTTGAACATTAGATTCAAGCTTGTGTACTAAACATTGAGTTAGGGTTAGTCAGTTAGCCATATGTGGGCTGTGTTTGTTAAATTTAAATCTTTAAAATTATTGCTAATTGCTATTTCTTTTTTAAAAAAAAATATATTTTAGATTTATATTGACTTTTTATAATTTATATGTACTGTGCCATATGTTTGTATGGCACTTCATGCCATGTACCACTGATAGTATAGCCAAGTGGATAATCATTGAAATAATCAGGGCCCGTTTGGATTGGCTTTTAAAAAAAGCAGAAGCCAAAAGCAGAAGCAGAAGTGAAAGCCAAAAGCAGAAGCAGCCAACTTTTGTGTTTGGATGGAATGTTTAAAAAGCAGCTTTTTTTCAATAGTGTGTTTGGATGTATAAAAGTGAAAAGTGCTTTTGAAATGTGTAAATTACCAAAAAGGATATGCTATTTATATATGATAGTATATATTTATAGTGTAATTTAAATAAATTAATAGGGGCATTTATGACTCTGCACACATTACTAGGTGCTTTTGGCTTCTGCTTTTCGGAGAAGCACCACCTGGGCTGCTTCTCCCAGAAGCACTTTTGCAGCTTTTCGAGGTGCTTTTGCTTTTTCTAAAAAGCCAAAACAAACACTCTTTTTCCTTCAAAAGTGCTTTTGGCAGAAGCAAAAGCCAAAAGCACTTGGAAAAAAGCCAATCCAAACAGGCTCTCAATCCTATTTAAAACAAAATGAGCACTGATTTGAATGTAGGATTTCAATTTTGACCAGTCACCAGTATAGTTTATCTATGTTATCAAACCACATCATTTGAATCTGGCTATATAGTAGGTGTGTTACTTTGATTTGACTTTATTTTTGTGTTTAGATGCCTGCCAATCACATTTTCAAAACAAAGATATCTTATATGGTCAGAGCCAAATCTGGAAGCAAAAGCAAAGCATCTGCATGATATGAAAAACATTGAAGTTGTCAGACTTTTGGTCACAATGGTACACAACCTGTAAAACAGAGTAATTTTCCATTACAATGTTAGTGTTAGGAATTAAGATAATAAGATGAGTGTCTAATGTCAAACTAAAGTGTGACCAGGAAGGAATTGGAAGTTGGCTTAACTTGTTTGATGGTCCCCATCTACTTAAATCTCTTCCGAGATTACATTGGGATTCTAATTATATTTTTCAAAATTTTAGTATATTTTTTTTTTATTTATTTATGTGAGAACAAACTCATCATTGCAATTGAATGTAAGCTCTCTTGGATTATCTGATTATTATTTTACTTGATCAGTAAGAATGCGAGCATGCTTCAAGTTGTCACACTTGAATCTAATGTTCAAGTTGTCAGACTTGAACATCTTCCAATTCCTTCCTTGTCACGCTTGAATCTAATGTTCAAGCTGTCAGACTTTTGGTCACAATGGTACACAACCTGTAAAACAGAGTAATTTTCCATTACAATGTTAGTGTTAGGAATTAAGATAATAAGATGAGTGTCTAATGTCAAACTAAAGTGTGACCAGGAAGCAATCCATAAAGCTTAACCAAATATTGGTGTGGACTGAAGACTTAAATGATGAACATTATATATGTTTCTTCATATGTATGGTTATAATCAATTCTCTCCTTGATGCATCATAACTAGTTGGTTTAATGGGATTTTGCAGGATGATGCTCACATATTTTGTTTAGATGATCAGATCAAGGATGAAATCAGAGGTGTTCTGGATCTTACTGAGGAAATACTGCATCAATTTGGTTTTGATAAATATGAAGTAAACCTCTCAACAAGACCCGAGAAATCTGTGGGAGATGATGATATATGGGAGAGAGCAACAGCTGCTCTAAAGGATGCTTTAGATGACAAAGGTTGGGATTATCAAATAGATGATGGCGGCGGAGCTTTTTATGGCCCCAAAATTGATCTCAAAATAGAGGATGCCCTGGGAAGAAAGTGGCAGTGCTCAACAATACAGGTGCTGTTTAGCTCGAAGTTTACTTTCTTCCCCTCCCCAATGCCCCAATCAAAATAATGTATTAAGGTCTTTCCCTGCAATCCATATGTGATCATCCATCACTTCTTAGTCATATGGCAAATTTTTCTGGAAAAACAGAAGTATGCCAAGCTTATATACGTTATTTTTCTAGTAACTAGAATAATTGATTTGATTAGTTACACTTTTTTTTTTTGTTCTTTACAGGTTGATTTTAATTTGCCGCAGCGCTTCGACATCACATACATAGACTCAAATCAAGAAAAGAAACGGCCAATCATGATACACAGAGCAGTTCTTGGGTCATTGGAGCGATTCTTTGGTGTTCTTATAGAGCATTATGCTGGAGATTTTCCTTTATGGCTCTCTCCTATTCAAGCTCGAGTTTTACCTGTAACTGATATACAGGTAATGAAAAGCTTACATATTATTGTGCACCAGGTTTATTGTGAAACACCATTATATATGCTACACCGAAAAACTAACTACAGTTTATATTGGGACTTGATAATAAATATATATGATATGATAATAACAGTTGGATCGAGTTTTACATTGAATCTATATCCAAGGGATATATTCAATTTGAGTTGGTCACCTATTTCATTGCATTTATGAAATGATGATCGTGCATATATAGAGTTGTGATTTCTTCTTGATTTTTGGTGCGTGAACTATTCTGTTGCAGCTTGAGTACTGCAATGAGGTGAACAAAAAACTAAGAGGTAGTGGAATTCGGGCTGAAGTATGCAGTGGTGAGCGGCTGCCGAAGCTTATTAGAACCTCCGAAAAACTCAAAATTCCACTGATGGCTGTTGTAGGGCCAAAAGAGGTAGAAACACAAACCGTAACAGTTAGATCCAGGTTTGGAGGAGAATTGGGAACTATGGCAGTTGATGATTTTATCAGCAGAATAAATCATGCTATCGACAACAGGACTTTTTTTTAATCACACGCATCCCTGACTTGAGTGCTGCTGTGTGCGGTGTGCTGGTATGAAGAAACACGGTGCGTGTCAATTCTTTTGCTTCACCTAGTAATTGAAGGTTTTGCTGGATAAGCTACTCATACAGGAATTCATCTGACCAATGTAATACATTAATCTCAACAATGTTGTATTTATGTATAGTATTGTTATTACACTAAACTTCTGGGTTTGATTGTTAAAAAAGTCCGAGATGCCGCAGATGCGCTGCAATAAAATTTTGAACAAGAGTTGGAAGGCTAGTTTGCATGATTTCGTCTGCGGCCTTCGCATAAAATGTGCCACATTCCTTGGTTTTATTTATTTACTCGTGACCATTACAAGTAATCATGAAATTTGTTATGGTTTTTTCCTTTTTTTTCTTTTTGGAACCTTTATGTATTTTTAGAATTTCATTACGAATGGCCCGGCTGTCTGCCCCCGATATCCGCACCACACAATTTACTAAATGCACCACACTTCCATTCAAAGTTACTCAAAATATATAATTAAAAATTATAAAAATTTGATATTTTGAATCTATGACGTGAAATGAATAGTACTTTTTTGTTGAACAGTTGTTTGGAATGAATAGTAATTTTCGACATGTTCTCCCTTCCTTAATATTTGTGATGGATCCATATTTCAGGCAATTCAATACGGGTCCAGTTAGGGTGCTGCGGAAGATTTCGCAGTACATCAAGGCAAAAATCTGGAACGTTGATTTCAAATCCAATGGTTGTAAATGAAAAAGGGTAAAATTGTCATAACACAATAATAGTTCATTTTAAAAACAATGCATTTCAGCGATACAAACAAGTATTTTAGACATGTTATCATATCTAATATTTGGTAACTCTATATTTAGTATGTTATCATATTTATTATTTGGTAAATCATATCAAATATTTGGTAATCCATATCTAATATTTCAAATAATATCTTTTTATGATCAAAGATACGTATCAAATTTATTAATAGATCATTTCAGCGATCTTACAAAAAACAATTAAGTGATGCTATAAAATATATTTCAGGGACCACAAGTAGAGGAATTCAGCGAGCGTATCTAGCATAATTCAGCGATGGTACCAAGAATAATTCAGCGATGGTACCAAGAATAATTCAGCGATGCAACCTAGAATGATTCAGCGATGCTACCAAAAATAATTATGTGATGCTACCAAAAATAATGAAGGGATGCTATCAAATATATTTCAGCGACCATATCTAGCATAATTCAGCGATGATACCAAGAATAATTCAGCGACGCAACCTAGAATAATTCAGCGATGCTACCAAAAACAATTCTGTGATGCTATCAAAAATAATGAAGGGATGCTATAAAATATATTTCAGGGAGATCAAGTAGAGTAATTCAGCGATGGTACCAAGCAGAATTCAGCGACGCTACCAAGAATAATTCAGCGATGGTACCAAGAATAATTCAGCGATGCAACCTAGAATGATTCAGCGATGCTACCAAAAATAATTATGTGATGCTACCAAAAATAATGAAGGGATGCTATCAAATATATTTCAGCGACCATATCTAGCATAATTCAGCGATGATACCAAGAATAATTCAGCGACGCAACCTAGAATAATTCAGCGATGCTACCAAAAACAATTCTGTGATGCTATCAAAAATAATGAAGGGATGCTATCAAATATATTTCAGCGAGATCAAGTAGAGTAATTCAGCGATGGTACCAAGCAGAATTCAGCGACGCTACCAAGAATGATTCAGCGATGCTACCAAAAACAATTCTGTTATCATATCTAATATTTGGTAAATAATATCATATCTAATATTTGGTAAACCTATATTTAGTATGTTATCATATTTAATATTTGGTAAATAATATCATACCTAATCTAATATTTTCAAATAATCATCAACGAATGGTAACAAATATATTAATAGATAATTTCAAATAAAAAATATTTAAGCGACACTATCCTAGAAGAGTTCAGCATTCAGCCACATTACACAGAAGAATTCAGCGACGCTACCAAGAAGAATTCAGCGAGGCTGTCAAGAAGAATTCAGCGATGCTATGAAGAATAATTCAGCGATGCTATGAAGAATAATTCAGCGACTCAACTAGAATATTTCGGGTACGTTTTCATGAACAATTCAATGACTTTATTTAAAAATATTTCAGCGACGTGTATCTATGTATAGCAGCATAATTAAGCAAATTGGAGGGTAGTATGATATCAATCCTTGAAATGCAAAGAAGAAGAGAAGAAGAACGGAAGAAGACGGAATAAGAAGAAGAACGTTCATTCTCAAATAATATAGCAAATTTACTATTTTAACCTTCAAGTTAATCTCAACCATTGATTTACAAAATTAATCAATGGTGGGAATCTTCCGCAGCACATCAAGTCAAATGACTTGATCGCACCCTAACCAAAACCATTCAATACACATTTTTAATTCTTAATAACTCAAATTTTATATAATTAAAAATTATAAAAATTTGATATTTCGACGTGAAATGAACAGCACTTTTATGTTGAACAGTTGTTTGAAATGAATAGTAATTTTCGACATGTTCTTCCTTTTGTACCCTCTGCTCTTCCTCATGTTCTGCCCTCCCTTACCCCTCTCTTCAACATTTCTGTGCTTTTCAACCTCTTCCATTCTCGTACTGTCCTCTCCGCCAGATCTCTGGTGTACGCGCTCCCATCCGCCCCCGAAGCTCTTCGGCCATCACGATGTGGTAGTTCATTCTCAATCGCAGGCCCGCTAGCTTCGTAGCTCCGCCGGGCATCCCTCATGTCTCAGGTCACCACCCCGGTAAGAATTTCTCTTCGGGGTTCGTTTAATCGCTCCGTCGTTGGTTCCCACTCCAGCGCACTGAAATTGCAGCCCCATCCTCAACCTCCGTCTTTTTTTCTCGCCGCCCTTCCTGCGTCCGACCACTTCCCGCCAGTTCCGTCCGCCGCGCCCACCCCTGTCCGCGCCATTAGCGTCCCGTGCGAAGCTCCGTAAAGTTCGGGCCTGAGATCGTTTCATTTAATGAACTTTCTGATTCCTATATTTTTTACACATTTCCTAACCCTAATTCTCGTGCGAACTTTGCATTCAATTTTAGGCGTTGTCCAAATTTTAGTACGCTTCCACAAAGCTGTGGTTTTCCGCCGACTCTCACCTGTGGAACCGGTTCCCTCGCCATTTCTTCTGCTGTAAATAGTTAATGCCTTTATTTTGATTGTTCATTTTTTTCCTTTGTGTTCGGGGTAAATACCTTGGTCGTTTGGGCTCCTTGTCATCAATGTTATGATGGATTACCATGTTGCTTACGTTCCTTATGAAGTGAATCACATTTGCATATCTTATTCTTTTTCCCACTTTTCTGGTTTTTCCATAAAGAAAATGCTTTATCTAGTTTTTTTTCTCTATATTTTACTTAGCTTTCACAAAGAAAACCACATAGCAATATATCTTAACCTATGGTTAATATTTATCTATTTTAAATGCAGTGGATATGCAGAACGTATTCATGAACTCATGGTTATATCCAGAGAACTTGCTGCTTGAGATACATCTTCTCAACAGGTGGATGGGAACAAGAACTATTTTAGCGAGGCTGGTTACATTGAGTTTGATAATGTCAAGGTAGCATAAAACTTTGGCTTTTCTATTTTGAATTTTCAATTTTCTCACATTCTCTTCCAACAATTCTTGATGCAATTGGCCCTTTTCAGGTTGTTACCCCAACTCGTAATGTGTTGGTAGAGGATTTCACTCTCAAGGTTGAATCAGGTAGTAATCTTTTGATAACAGGTAACTTATGTGGTCTGATTTTGTTTATTCGCAATTTGACTGGTCCTAGCTTGATATACTATAATTAGCACCCGAGAGGTAGCTTCAGCATTCATTTCTTTGCTCCACCTGAGGCTTAATGAGGATTTATTCTTCCTGAGTCCTGCGACTTGTACCAGATGTGTGGATCAGTAATCATTTCTGTGTGACAGCTTTTATAATTGACATTACTAATTCACTCAAATCAATTTTAGGTCCAAATGGAGGTGGGAAAATCTCTCTCTCTTTCGAGTTTTGGGTGGTCTCTGGCCATTAGTCTCTGGTCATATTACGAAACCAGGAATTGGTTCTGATCTAAACAATAACATCTTTTATGTGCCTCAACGAACATATACGGCTTTGGGCACTCTGCATGACCAGTTAATGTATCCTCTTAGAGCAGATCAGGATGTGGAACCCCTAACACAAAGTGAAATGGCAGAGCTGTTGAGAAATGTGAGGTTCTTTAACATATAATCTCTTAATAAATATATTTTCTGCTAGCATGTATCATTTCACTATATATTCAAAACATTTTGAACTGAACCAGCTTTGTTTGGTTCTTTCTGATTTTTTAGGTGGATCTTGAGTATCTGCTGGACCGATACCCACCTGAGAAGGAGGTAATTGGGGTGATGAATTGTCATTGGTAGAACAACAAAGATTGGGAATGGCTCGTCTCTTTTACCATAAACCTAAATTTGCTATTCTTGATGAATGCACGAGTGCTGTGACTACAGATATGGAGGAACGTTTCTGCGCTGAAGTCTGAGCTATGGGCACTTCATGCATAACTATTTCGCATCGCCCTGCTTTAGTTGCATTTCATGATGTGGTCCTATCTCTGGATGGTGAACGAGGCTGGAGTGTTCATCGGAAGAGGTAGAATCTTTAAACTAACATTTGTTTTCAAGTTCCCTGCTAAGAGGATTATGGACTGATGCTTATTAAAAATATTATCATTCCTTAGTGTGGATTCTCCAAACCTTTTTGAATTTGAATTTTTAACAAAAGGAGTTCCGCTAAAGAGCGCCAGAATGATGCCATGACTGTTCAACGTGCATTTGCTAATACGAAAAGGGTCTGGTCCTTATGTGTTTGGGTAAAATTGATGTTGCTTAAGTTGCTTAACAAATGACTGCCACATAGGGCTATGTGGTTTTCTTTGTTTGATGGCTATGTGGTTTTCTTTGTTTGATGTCGCTTAAGTTGCTTAACAAATGCTTTATATAGTTTTTTTTAACCATATTTATTTCGGTTTACCATATTACTTTATCAATTCCACATATTACGTGTTCTGAAATTCACTGATTTTTTTGGGAGTTAAATTAATTTTGACTTTCAGGTAACGTCCAAAATTCCATTTTCAGAGTTTGCATTTATACGTATTGGGGCACTTGGTTTGTTTTGATGTTGATTATGGTTTGTGGAGAGTACTCACTCTTTTGCATTTCTCTCTATCGTATCTTCCCTGTTGTTGAAGTGCAACAGTGTTTATAGATATGTTGGTTCAACACATTCCATCTGCTAAATTCAAGTATGGCAGTATGGCACCTCAAGATCCAATGTTGCAGCTCTTAGGTTCTGCTATCCAGTGCTGCAGCTATTAGATTTTGCTAATCTTATTCTAAGAGATGTTAATGCGGATATCTATCTATGGCAGAGTTTTGATTATCCTTTTGATACATGGTTACCTGGTATGAAGTACGGGTGGGATTTGAGGACTTATCCAAATAGACAATTTACGTCTTGGAAGAGTCCTGATGACCCATCTCCTGGGGAACTAAGAATTAGTATAGATAAGTATATATAGATACAAGGGGAAGATTTTAATGTATAGTACTTCTTTGGTTAAGAATAATTGAAGTTCTTGATTTTATATGTTCTATATTTTTTGTGGATGCAACACTGTCAATTTTTATAGCTGAGTAGACCATTCATCATTTGTTTTGACTTTTCCAACCTTTTCGATTATGGCTTTCTACATTTTGACCTTATGCATAGAAAATCTGTAAAATAACTACTGTTTCAACTCAAGATTTTCAATCTTTCTCGGCAGGAGATGAGAACATCTTCAAAGAAACTAATTTCTGCCGCTTGGATTCAACCATCAGTGGCTTAAGCTGCTTTCAGAAAGTTCCTTTCCCGTCTTTGTCTTTGTCCTTTTTAAGTTCGTTTTTTCCCTTTTAGGATTGCTTAATTTTTTCGTTTGCTGTTTGTTAAATGCTTTAATAATTATGGAGCATTATTTGTGCACTTGTAACATACGATGCTAAGTCTGTTATTTTCTGTGCAGCCCTTTTGAGAAGTGCAGTTACATAACGGATTCGTACATACCTATGGTATTCTGTCTGGCTACCACTTTCTCAGGATCGAAACACCAAAGGCCATCGCAGAATTGGTTTCATCACTTTTGCAAATTCTGGTAATTTTTTTTTTTTACTTTGTTTGACCCATTATTTCTATGGATTCGTCTTTCTTTCATGCAAAATGACATCTCAAGTTCTTTTTCCAGTTGCCTTGTCGTCACATTGCTCATTCACAAGGGTTTTTAGTCTTAGAATTGGGGATTTTGCTCTCTATTTGGCTTTGGCTTATTCACAATGGATTTGGGATTCTGAAATTGACGATATACTTAACAATTATTGTCGACTTAATACTTCAGGATCTCGTGCAGGGTATAGATATGTGTGATAGTTTTACTGAATTTTTCTTTCATGTGACGTGCTCCTTTTGCAAAGACTTTGAGTGTAAGATGTGTAGTAATTTATTTTAGTTCATTTTTTTAAAAAAATTATTACAATAGTATGTTGTTTGCATATTTTAATGCCTATAACAGCTTAGCCTTGGTGTATATTTCGCAAATGTATTACTTATTTTCTTTCAACGTTTTTTTCCTCTTATTCATAAGTTTTTTTTCCCTAACAGACCTTTCATTGAAGAGTTTTTATTGTCAAATGTAATCAAATAAATTAGGTAAGTGGATAGTTTTATTATACTTTTATATTCTACATTTTAATTTTTCTATAATATTAATGCAGATAGCCAGGATCTATTAGACACTTTGAGGAATTAGCCAATTGGAAGCAGAACGTTCCCTGTATGCCAGTGGAACTCTCCGGTCCTTCAATATGCAAGTATCAGTTTCAAACTCCACATAAGGTGAGCCATTGAGGTCCTTGCAGAAAGGTCCTTCAATCAGCTTCTTGAGATATCTTGCTTACAAGTTATTTTTTTTGGCTCAACTATCTTGCTTACAAGTTGAACCTTATAACCAGATTTTATAATTAAATTTCTTTTAATTTTGCTGTTGTTTTAGTTTTGAATGTCTTATTGCAGTAGTCTATAATGTTTTTTCCTGAACGCTGCGCGCCTCCGAGATAATTCTAGTATATATTTATATATAAACCTCTATGTATTTTTGGAAGTTCGTTAGGAATGGCACGGCTGTCTGCCCCCGCTAATAATATACTCCCTCCGTCCCAGTAGAAAAAACTCTAACCACATTTTATTTCACTAATTACAAAGTTGAATAGACTATTTTTGTATTTGGATATTTATGTTGGTTTTGTTGGGTGCAATTAATGTTATATAATGGTAAGAATTGCTTAAGAAAGTTTGTAAAGTGTTAGTCTCAATCGTGGTAATTGGTATTAGTATAAGTTGGTAAAAACTATATGTAAAATGTGGTAAATCGTCATAAACGATGAAGTGGACAGTTTTCTTTACCGTGCTTCGAAACTTTAACAAGAGAACGGTGGAGGGGACGGTCATTTCGGACCGTTCCGTACGTTATGAAGTGGACATAATATTGGGATGGTTAGTGAGATGGTCCTTAGGACCGTCCCACGCACACCAGGACCGTCCCATACATTCTGAAGTGGACATAATATTTAGGACGGTCATGGGACAGTCCTCAGGACCGTCCCCTTGACCATCCCAATATATTGGTAAAGCACATACCAACATCGTGGTAAACCCTATTCCAGGAACTTGGTAAAATCATATGGTAAATCGTCCTAAAACTTGGTAACACACAAACTACATACTTGATAAACCACAATCCAAAACATGGAAAAACATAAACATAAAACTTGGTAAACCGCAAACATAATACTTGGTAAACATATTTGTGGTAAAGAATTTGATGTAGTATGCTAATCCGCCAGTTTTGGATAATTATGTAGGACGGTCCTGGAGACTAGGGGAGGGCGTCGGATTGAGTTTGGTGGGTTCGGGTTAGTCGGGTTCGGGTAGAAAAATAAATTACCCACCCACTACCCAACATTGGTGGGTACGTCGGGTACCCGATCGGGTCGGGTACCCACTTCGGGTACCGTGGGTACCCACTCTTTTTTCTGAAAAAAATAAAGAAAAACCTTTTTTTTTAAAAAAAACAAATTATTAAAGAAACTTTGATAAATTCAGTAATCACCATCATGATTTACAATTTACAAATAAGAATGAGAGCGATACTCATTCATTAACGAATAACAAACAAAAATTGACTAATAATATTTCGAAAAAAGTAGGAATTGAGATTTTACACTTTTGGTTCGCATAAAATTATGTAATTAGAAATACTAAAAAATAAATACTTTCTACATTGTGGGAAAAAATTTAGAAAAAAAGATAGACATTTTTTAAAAAATAAAAGAAAATATTCTTTTTTTTAAAAAAAAAGGTCGGGTAATTCGGGTACCTGATCGAGGAATTCGGGTTCATTTGTAAAACCCGACACCCAACCCGATCTACTAATTTCGGGTTTGGGTACCCGACTTCGGGTGTTTTCGGGTTCGGGTACCCAATTCGATCTCACTATTTTTGGGTTCGGGTCGGGTACCCGATTAACCCACCCTATTTGCCCACCCCTACTGGAGACTGACGGACGGCTCACTCGAGAGCGTCCTGACACCGTCCCACGAGATCTGTATGCTATAAATCAATACAAGGAGCTATAAATCTTTACCATGTATATCATAAACATTTACCACCTTGAGCTATAAATCTTTACCACCTTGAACAAGGTTAAAAAGTTGATACTACTTTCATGAGATGGGGGCGGTTAGTGAACGCTTCCAAATGACAGTCTTCTTTACCGTCCACACCTCCCACACTACTTCAATGAAATGTTTACCATATAGCTCCTTTATGCGTTACCACGCCTGCCATTTGGGTCTTTACCACCCTACCTGTACACCTTTACCACATGTTTGAAATTTTTGGTTACCAAGTTTCAGGATATTCACATTTGCATATTACGGTATAGTGGTATCAATAAAACCACGAGAACAACTCAAACATGAACTTACCACGAGGGAAGAAAGCTTTGAGAATACATAAAAGATACGAACGTTGAATCTTGTATGAAGAATTTAGTGAAACATATAACATGCGTTAGAAATAGAAACGAGCTCGAAGTGACGTTGACCTTGTAAACTAGAATGGACTTAAAATCAACAATTTGACATCGTGGCAACGATAGTAAAATACAATTGGATGTATATGTTGATAGATATATACATATTTGGAACTTACCAACGAGCATATGGATGATTAAGAGTAATGAACGCAATGTGAGATGTAAACATATATGCTTCATTGGAGTATATACTTACTTTTGGATTAATAGCAATTATACTTTCGGTCACAATTTTAATGACTTAAGATAATACGACAAATCCATATTCATTTAGACGTAATAATGACATCGGTTTGGAGCCCCAAACCCTTAAACGGCTAAACTTACCAAGTTCGCTTATGTGGTTTACCACATTTTTATACATAGCATACCATAGATCTAAGATAAAGTTACCACTATCTTCATCCACTGCTTACGACACAATTCTCTAAAAACCCTAAACCCTACGATCTTAAAAACCTTCAATGCTATACAATCTTAAAATTCCTATACCCCTAAGAAAAGGATATGTTTTTCTTTTTATATAATAGAATATGTATTTTTTTAAATAATAGAAAATAAGTAAAAATAATAATTAATTATTTCCAATGAAGTTAAATTTAATCAAATTTTATAATTTGAATTAACAATATATTAAATAGAAAAATAAATTTAATTATATAATAATCTAATTATGTTATAATAAGTTTATTTTATGTTATACTTATTTAAAATATAGATAATAAGTAAATTAAATTAATTAAATTGATTCTCTATTATATTTCTACGTAGTACCAAGTTATTGGTATGGGGTTTACCAAGTTTATTAGTATTTGCTTTTACCAAGTTTGTGATATGATGTTTACCAAGTTCAGTAATATGTGTTTTACCAAGATCATTGGTATGTGCTTTACCAAGTTCAATAATATATTAGTATGTATTTATCAAGTTCATTGGTATGTGCTTTATCAAGTTCAGTAGTATGTGCTTTACCAAGAACATAAGTATGTACTTTACCAAGTTCATCGGTATGTGCTTCACCAAGTTCCTTAGTATGTGTTTTACCAATTGCTTGTTGTGTAGTTTACCATCCTTATGTGCTTTATCACAAATATCATGGCACGTCGGAGCCATCCACGTATGTGCTTTACCAAGTTCATTAGTATGTGTTTTACCAAGTTCAATAGTATATGCTTTACCAAGTTCAGTAGTATATACTTTACCGAGTACATTAGTATGTGCTTTACCAAGTTTATTGGTATGTGCTTCACCAAGTTCCTTAGTATGTACTTTACCAAGTGTTTGTTGTGTAGTTTACCACGCTAACCTTATGTGCTTTACCACAAATATCATGGCACATCGGAGCCATCCACCGAAGGTCCGTCCCACCACACTCTGTTTTTCCCTAAAACAATGGACGATCAGTAGGACGGTACGTCCTATACGCGCAGGACCGTCCACTTGACCATCCATTCTCCTTGCTTCATTTTTTTTTACCACATCTCTTCATATATCTTACCAAGCATACAGTTCTTGTTACCAAGTTTCTTTGAATTTGTTTACCAATTTTCTTCAAAGAAAGTTGACACACATACTAACAAAATGGAATAAGAAACCTACATTACCAATTTAATGTGCATCAATTTACCAAGTGCTTATTGTGTAGTTTACCACATTGGAGGGAGTTTAGGGAATTTGGGGTATTCTAGTATTTTCTCAATTGAGGGCAATTGGGTCTTTTCCATGTCAATTAAGTTTGATGATTTGTTTTGCTTAACTTTTCTTAATTGGTAGGGCCTAAACTATAATATTTAAAATATAGGGGTGTTGACTGTAATGAATGTTTGGCGATAGGGTCTGGGCCCTTCTTTCCCCATCTTCCAATAAAGGCTTATGATGTTGGGCTTGAGATGTCTTTGGCTTCTCATTCACCAGCGTTTCTTGTCCACGAACATTGACAAATGCAGTGGTCGTAGCCATTGACTCCTGTTTGAGGGCTTCATATGTGGCTTCCCGTCCTTTATTCCATTCGGCTCTTTCATTTGTACAAGCTTGGTGAATGGATGAGCCATATACTCTACTGGAGGCCATACATAACTCTAAAATCTAAATCACGTGCATGTGTGGCAATTTTTTCATTTCACGTGTATGCTTTACAAAAAATATATTGTTGTTGTAAAATGCTTCCTCCAAATTTTATGAAAATGCAACATTCAACATGCATACGTAATTGAAGATACATTTTTAATGATTAATAATTCAAATTATGTATAAGTAAAAATTCTACAAAATTAATATTCTAAAACTACATAATTAGACAAATCTAAAAGATATCACTTGACTTTAACTACGATAAAAATTGGAGTCAAAATTCAACAGTGAACAATATCTAAAGTTAATATGTGTTACTTTTAGAAAAAACATTACATCATCGTGAGTCTTTCAGTGATGACTAAAACCCGGCTAAACCGGCTTAAGGAGACATTCTTTTCCTCTTAAGTATTCTTAAAGAGGTATCGAAGAGTGTCATTCGGGCCTCAAAATCATCCCCGCAGGAGATCCGACCCCGTTTTTTTTCTGATCCTTCGAGAAAATTCATCTTTTGCATTATAAGAATAGACAAAAAAAATTGACATGATTCAACCTCAGACCAATTTGAAGGAAGTTTAAGGATAACTTACGGTCGGTGGCTACCTAAGAGGAAATTCTTATATAGATTAACATGGGTATAATATGTTCACCTAAAAAAAAAACATGGGTATAATATGAGGTATATAACTAATAAGTTACTATGTAAATATATATATATATATGTATATATATGGATGAGGTTATTATAGAAAATAAGGATCGCACAATGCTTTTCGGTCACTAACACATTATTTATTGAAATATACATACATTATATTGTTTATATAGGGTCTGGTTTAGGAACTGATTCAGTACCTACTAAATTGATGAAGGTTCGAGTGGTATGTGTTGGTTTTTTTGGTGGGTTTACTGCCATAAAGGAGGGGATCTGATTGGCCACCTTAAATGGAGGTTAATATGTCTATTATTAATTTGCATCCAGATATTATTCCCGCATTAAATTTGTTTAGGAAAGCTCCCGGATTTTGGTTTTCATTGGCAATGAAAGTAAATCATTTCTTAGGCGGTTGATTTCATTGGAAATGAAAGTAAATAATTTCTTAGGCGGTTGATAATGTGCTTTTAAAATAATTGGTATGTGATTAAATGAACAAATTGCTGCAAATAGTGTATTATTCCCCCATTCCCAACACCAGCATCATTTCACTCCTCCTATTCTATTTCGTTGCACCCATTCACGCTGGGCTCAACCGCCCCCACCCATCACGATGGTAAATCATTGCCACTCCATGTTGCTTGTTGGAGCACCGCCGCGAATCTTTTCTGCAAGGGGGGTTTCGTCACACGGGGGTACCGCTATAATCGTGTGTTAGCTGCGATTGTTATGGTGGAAAATAAGTGTTTCAATCTGGAAGTTTCTCTTTGCATAAATTATGGTTTATTTCCACGTATTGTTGCGGTTTGGGGCTTCTGGAGTTCGGCGGTGGTGGATGGTACTAGGGTTTTGCCCGGGTTGCAGTCGGCGTTTGGGGGGTGGAGGAGGGGTGCTGGAGTTTGCTATTTTGTTTTCTCAAGATTATGCCTTGTATGTTGGAATTTTTGTGATGTTTTTTGGGATTTTTGTCAGTGGGTTGTAAATGTCATTTTTGTAAAACTTGTGCTATTTTTCATAAACAAGAGGATAAGCAATAATATGGTTAGGGGTGGGAATAAGCCAGACCAGGCCAGAACAGGCTTGGCCTTGTACGGCCTAGGCCTACTACAGTTTTAAAAGGCCTAGGCCTGGCCTATTAGCCTTTATAGGCTTTGGTTATAGGCCTAAGCATGGCCTTTTTAATTAAATAGGCCAAGCTTTAAGTCTTTATGTGACCTATTTAAGCTCATTACTTTTTTTAAAAATATAAACATTAAATAAATAATAAATAATATTATTAATAAATTATAAAAATTATATATAAAAAATAAAGAGGCCGGCGTACCAGGCTAAGTAGGCTTTTTGTAAGGCCTGGCCTATACCTATATAGCTAAATAGGCCTTTGAAAGTACCAAAGCCTAGTCTATTTGCTAAAAAGGCCAGGCTAGGCTAGGCTTAAAATAGGCCAGGTCGTAGGCCCCTATCGGATAGGCTGACATATTCTCACCCCTAAATATGGTTTTATATGCTCACAGAATTTTGATATTTCATCTTTCCATAAATAAGAGGATGAGTAATGTTGCACTTATCATTGTTCAAATATAATCTTGCTTCATCATGATTTTAATTGGTCCGTTTAGGGACTCAACTTGATAATTACATAATTTTAGGAAGGAGTGTCCTAGAATATGAAATTTGTTGGATTTTGAAAATGCAACAAAAAAAAAAAAATTAAAAACTCAGGTACTTTTAACTTTTCTCAATCCTGTTATTTTTCTATCATTTTATGTGTTAGTTCAATTATTTATTGTGTTGTTATTATGCATTGACTGTGATGTTTTATATGCGACTGGTGCTGCTGGGAGAGGGATCACTGTGCTCTTGTGCACATACTACCGTTACAGTTTGTCATTTAGGCTTATTTGAGTTTTTGAAATGTGTTTGATGTTTGTATGTGCAGCTGGTGCTGATATATGTTGTATTATATGCTGACAGGTATGTAATCCATTTTAATATCATAT
This sequence comes from Hygrophila difformis, assembly GCA_030278955.1. NCBI lineage: Eukaryota > Viridiplantae > Streptophyta > Magnoliopsida > Lamiales > Acanthaceae > Hygrophila > Hygrophila difformis. The sequence continues at coordinate 60,005,974 of JAOANR010000007.1, read as the reverse complement.
TGGTGATGAATGTCCAACGTGTGATGTTTGTATGTGTACCTGGTGCTGATATATGTTGTGTTATGTGCTGGAAGCATGCAATCCATTTAGTATCATATTGGTGCTGAATGTCCAAGACACGTGTGCTGAAATACTATTTAATCAATGATGGTTGTGTGTGTTTAACATGCTGGTCTGTTGCTTTGTACGTCCTTACCTTGGAATGTGTGATTAGTTAGCATGCTTATATATGTGTACCTTAACTATTTCCACATTATTCTTGGTGTAATGGATAATTAGGTTTGTTGTTGCTTATATTGCGGGATTATACTATTTACATTGTAAGTGTATTCATTTTCATATATATTGGTGATGTGTGTGGGATTAACTTGTGCTATTGATAACCAAAAGCTCTAAAAGGAATCAATACAGAAATATTTAATGACCCATAAAACACGCATGCCTAGCACTTTTGCTTCCTCTTTCAGCCTTGCTCATCAGGGTACGCACCGCTTATGAATTTGAATGCATGTTCGACAGTCGCGAAGGTGTAGCCTTTGAACTGCTCGATATTTGCACAGGCATCAGCACATTCATTACACAAAATCATTACTGCGTGTAATGCAAAATAGTGAATCCGTAATTCAAATAAAACTTTAAAGTTCACCTGTGAAAAATTATAACTTGTACAACCCGGATTCGTCAAACCCTATACTATCACCAGAAAACTCAATTATATTAGTGTCGGTTTCCTCACTCCCATCATATTCTGGGTTTCCTGAATTCCGTCTCATGGAGTTCATCATCATCCGCCCCTCTGCACCATGCTTACCATCATCTTTCAATCCACATAACATCATATCCAATTCACTATCTCCGAATAATGTATCAATGTCTTCCAATGGTTCAGACTTTAGATCAATCATCACGTATGCGCTGTGCGTGACTGATTTTTCAGTTTCGGCAGAATGGATAACTGGATCTGGGCAATTATGTTGATTTCAAATAATTAAGGAAATTAATACTCATTCATAATTTGGGCATTACAACAAATGGAAACTAGATTTCCCCTACCCATGATTATCAGAGTCCATAAATGGTATGATTTACACCAAAACACATTTCAACACGCGGCATTCTTCAAGATATCACGTGCAGCTCCTGCTAAATTCTAAATTCAGCAGGCTAACTCTACCCATTTATATATACTATGTAACAACATTCACTATTGGAAAAGACTACCATAAAGACGTGTTATTAATTTTTAGAATAATTGTAGTAGCCTATTTCAATAGTGAGTATTGTTAATTTGTGCGATTTGGGCTTAGGGTTGCAAATGAATCAAATAATTTTGATTCGATTCGAAATTTTGCTATTTGTATTCGGAATTTTATGATTCGAATTCAAATAAAACATATTCGATTCGATTCAATAGGTTAATAAATACGAATACAAAATATCAATATTCGATTCGATATTCGTTACTATTCGATAAATTGCAGGTTTAATCTAAAATTGTAGGAAACTAAATGGAGTAGTGTGGAACTTACTGAAATGGAGGGAGCTGGCAGCCTGGAAATTTTTTGATGTTATTGGAAACTTGGAATATTATTTGAATTGGTGTGTTACTGGAATTTGGAATGTTATTTTCTTATTTGTATTTTTATTTTTTAGCAGGTTTTTTTTCGAATTTCGAAATCGAATAGTTTAGTGTTGAATAAAATAATCTTGTACCAAAATATTCGAATCGAAGCGAATAATTCGAATATTCATTTTGAATCGAATACGGATACCATTTTTTATTCGTTTAAAAACCGAATACGAATACAAATATTCGAATATTTTTTCAAAGACTAATACAAAACAGTGGTATTCACTTTGATTCGATTCCTTCGCAACCCTACTTGGGCTTCCACACACCTTTGCCGACACATAAGTGTAAATGTTTACCAAAAAAAATAGCGAGTATTGTTACATGGTATATATAAATAATATAATATTTATTTCTGAAAATTTGTAATGGGTATTGATGCACTAACATTGATTTGGTTTTGAGTATTAAATATGCACATCCTAAATGTAATATATAGAATTATAAATCATTACTGTTATTTAGGTAAGTTTGGGTAACTGTAGCATATTTTGTTTATGGGAAATTAATTGCTTAGTTTATCATCCCTCCGTCCCAGTTAACACGTCCTATTTGACTTTTTGACACTGTTCATTGTTCAGCGTTGACTGAGTTTTATTGCAAGTATATATTTGTTAAAAGGTAGTCGAGTTGGGTCTTGTTAGAATCGTATGGAAATATAGTTTTAGAATATATAATTTTCATAATTTTTTATTGTATATATTTTGAGATATTAAAGATTGAAAAAGTGCATTGGATTGTATGCAGAAGTCAAACAAGACAAGTTAAATTAGACAACTGGAGTATATCAGAACATATTTCATTTTCAGATAAATGATCATATATATATATTTATAGATGTATCACAATTTTTTTTTTTTCGGGGGAAAGGAAGGGCCGTAGCCATTTTATTCCAAGAATTGTTGTGCGAAGCACGTACCAATTACATCATGGTGAAGTAGATCATGAAGGAACTCAGGGGCTGATGTATCACAATTTCAAAATTGGTAATGTATGGAAAGTTTGAAATACATTCTAGACAATCAGGGCCGGCCCTGGGCATGGGCCAGAGGTGCCTTTGCCCAGGGCCTATGTGAAATAGGGGCCCAATTAATTGATAAAATATTATTAAAAAAATAATAATTATTTTCTATTTATTTTTCTAATGAGTTGCATAATTTTGATCACTAAAACTCTATTCTTCAAAACTCACTTAATTTATTTAAATTTAGAAATAATTATTTATTTTTTTCAAATTTCTCCTAACTCCATTTTTTAATTTAATTAAACAAATCTTTCTAAAATTCATTTCTTTTCCATAAGAAAACTCCTCATGTGAGGAAAGTTCACCTATGCAACAATTATTTTGGAATTCTTGTAAAATATATGACCTAAATTATTTTATCAAATGTTGATAGTGGTTACTCTATGTTCTTTTTTCACTTGATTTATTTTCAATTATTTTTTATGGATGTAAAGAAAAGGGAAGATGTGGTTAAGAGTTTAGAAAATCATAAAGACCTATTGGAAAATTTGTTTCTAGATCAAGCACTATATTTTTTTAGTAACGTAAAAAATTTAGAAAATTTTAAAATTTATTAGTAGTATTTTAGCAACCGAATTCCAAAATTCGCTTGAAGAAGTTTATTTTTATATTTCAATAAATATAATACTTTTGCCCAGGGCCCCTACATTCTCAGGAATGGCCCTGTAGACAATGTCATAAAAGTCCAATTTTTATCATATTTTTTTAGGTGCTCAAAATGATATTTTACGCACTTGCTTAACCACAGTTAGGAAGTGAGACAAATGATAGTATCAGGTGAAAACACACATATTTCTAAATCTTATACTCTTAGGACAAGTATATGTACGACTTCGATCTCTTTTAATAACCATTGATGATATATATCACATTACTTTTTTATTTAAAATAATAAAATACAAATCTGGTTTCCTGAAAAATGAAGTATTTAGTATATATTTATATTATAATAATAAACTAATAAATAATATGTTAAATTTAATATTATTTTAATATCATAAGTAATATTTAATTTATCAATCAAATAAAACAAATTGTTCAATTTATTGCCAATTGAAGAAAGAAAAGAGAAAAAATGCAATACAATATAAATTCACCATGCACCGCACATATTTGAGAAGGAAGAAAAGGTAAAATAAAGCAAGAGAATAATGATGGAGGAGGAGGAAATATCGCTAACGAGGCGATCCGAAATTTTCTTTCAAGTTGATTGGAAGTTGGCAATTGGCGCGTACTGGTTTCTGTTGAACATTTCCGATCCTTACCACATTCAATTCATACAATCATCTATACATCATACAACTACAAGCTAAGGGATAATATTTAGGAGCATTTATTTATTTTCTTGTCACTGATATCAATTCGTTGTTGTACTTGTCGTCGTCATCCACCACCACATTCCATTCCCAAACGGAAACGGACCATTCTCTTCTCTTCTATTTTACTCATCACACTTTATTTATGAAATTTAATGCAGTCACATATACAGTATGGATGTTGCAAGTAAGTTGCTTGGAGACAGGAGAAAAGATGGATGGATGGATAGATAGATAATGAAAACACTGCAAACCCTGGGTGGGTCGTCTCGCTGTGGGTGGGTCCTTGGTCCATCCTTCGATAAGATAATCAAAAATGCATCTTGGCGGAAGCACTCCCATCTCGTGTCTGCCTGTAAATCTGCCCTCAACAAACTCGAGTCTTTGGCTGATGATGCAACCAATCCGTCTTCCTGCACTCCCCTTTATGGTCTCTCTTCTTCCGATGCTGAATCTTTGCTTCAACCCCTTATCATGGTTCTTGAATGTGGGTCCCCCAAGGTCATGGAGCCTGCTCTTGACTCTGCATTCCGATTGTTTTCATTCGGCATCATCCGTGGCTGTGACATCAAAGAGAACTCTTCCCTCATTTTTCGCCTCGTTGATTCTGTCTGCAAATGCTCTGCCCTTGGCGATGAGGCCATTGAGCTCGATGTCTTAAAGGTCTTGCTCTCGGCTGTCCGCTCTCCCTGCATCTACATTCGTGGTGATTGCCTCGTTTACATAGTCAAGACTTGTTACAATATCTACCTTGGAGGCCGAAGTGGCACCAATCAAATATGTGCTAAGGCTGTCCTCGCCCAGATGATGATTATTGTTTTTACCAGGGTCGAGGAGAACTCCATTCTTGCTGACTTCAAAAATGTTATTGTATTTGAATTGCTGGAGTTTGCTGATAGGAATCTAAACGAAGGAAGTTCCATACATTTCTCACAGAACTTCATCAACGAAATCGTGGAGGCTAAGCAGAGTCCCCCTGATACCAAGTTGTCCGCAGACTTGCAAAATGGTGTTATTAATACCAAGGAAGAAATCAATGAAGGGAAAAGTGGATCCGGTTCTAGCAGCTATAGTGATATTAGAGAGGATGGTTTTGTACTGTACAAGAACTTATGCAAATTGTCTATGAAGTTTTCATCACAGGAACAATCTGACGATCAAATCCTTTTAAGGGGAAAAATTCTCTCCTTGGAGCTTTTGAATGTTATCATGACCAATGCAGGTCCAATCTGGTGCACTAATGAGAGGCAAGTGCTCAGTTAACTCATGTCCTCTGCAATTGACTCTAGCATTTGAATCAGTCTAGTAACTTATATATTACCAAGTATCCATAGCTACAAGGTCCAAAAGTAGTTCCCGAATGATGGTGAACACAAATACTGCATCCTCTACAGTTTGATAATCCAAGTCTAAACTTGCTTGCAAAATTTAAGACATGTTCGAACACGAAGCAACATACATGTGGACTATATTATACCATAACTTGCATTGAAGGTGATGTTTATGAAGTGAAACATGCATTTCAACTCCAGTTGCTATAGCCTTATTAGGTAGGTAGTTGTCAGATGAATTGGCTACTGAGATGCAATTGTCATATACATAAATACGGTGTGATGCATTTTATTAATTTTAAATGGAGCTTTCTTTGCGGTAAAAAGGTCATGTGTTAATGTGCTGCTATTGTTCTACCATCACCTTGATATTTTCAGACTTTTGCCTTTTCCATTATATGATGAAGAGTTTCAAGTTTCCTTTCTGAATTATTGTTCTTTAATTAGGTTCCTCAATACAATCAAGCAACATTTGTGTGTATCCCTGTTGAAGAATAGCACACTATCTGTTCTGGCTATATATCAACTTCTCACGGCTATATTTCACAATTTCCTATCAAAATTTAGATCAGCACTGAAATCAGAGATTGGAATCTTTTTCCCCATGCTAATTCTTCGTGTACTGGAGAATGTGCTTCAACCTAGTTTCTTACAAAAGATGTCTGTTTTGAGCTTGGTGGAGAAGTTTTCTCAAGATTCTCAAGGTATCATTGATATATTTGTCAATTATGACTGCGATGTGGAGGCTCCAAATATATTTGAAAGGTAATGGGGATTGTATGTTTCTTGATTCTCTATGCGTGCTTTTTAATTTATATGCATTACTTTTATTATTCCTAATTTTGAGCTTAATTAGTTTTTTCCACACCAACCTACTAGGCAATGAACTTCATTGCTTTGTTAAATAAGCTTCATGAGACATATACTGTTGAGATCCCTCCTAAATTATAGTTTCTAGAATTATCTATTACATTCTTGAATAGGCTAGTATTATCTTCCCCAATCTTTAAACTTCTAGATGAGTCTAAAGCATTCCACATTCATTAGAAATCTAGAAAGGTAAGGAAGTGTCCTAGAATGTTCTATAGCCTAGTATAAATAGATGTGTAGTGGTCATTTGCAAACAACCAACCACAACAACAATCACAAGCACACAATCACAACCACAACACCAAGAGTTGTAAGAGTTGTAAGTGTTGAAGAGTGATCAATAAAAGTTCTTTCTTCCTTTGAAGATCTATATTCATCTTTGAGAGTTTTCCTCATCCTTGAGAGAGAGTGCCACTATTATAGTGAGGATATCCAACACTTGCACATACACTTGGGAAAGAGTTCCGCTGCTAATACGTGTTCTTCCCAACAAAGTGGTATCAGAGCCTCGTTCGTTGAAGCCATCACCCTGCTAGATTGACGATGGAAGGTGTTGTGATGCATGATGGTGATATGTTCAAGCTCACAGCCGACAACTACTCCTATTGGAAGCCGATGATGGAGGATCATTTATACTGCAAGGATCTGTACGAGCCTATCAAGAATGAGAAGAAGCCGGAGGGCAAGAAAGATGCCGAATGGGATCTCTTGAATAGGAAAGCAGTCGCAATGATCCGTAAGTACATCGATCGAAGTTTGTTTGAGCATGTTTCCACCTACACTAATGCATATGAATTATGGACCAAACTAGAGTCCATGATTCAAAAGAAGACACCTCGGAACAAAGCTCATTTGGTTCGTCGGTTGGTGAAGTTGGAATACAAGGATAGCCAGAGCATGATTGAGCACTTGAATACCTTCAAAGGTCTTGCGAATCAACTCACAAAGATCGAGATGAAGGTTGATGATGAGTTGCAAGCTCTATTGCTACTCAGCTCCTTGCCGGAGAGTTGGGACACGCTTGTTGTTACTCTTAGCAACTCGTGTCCAGAGGGAAAGCTAACTATGGATATAGTTGCTGATAGCCTGCTCAATGAAGAAGCCCAGAGGAAGGAGCGAGGAGACTCTGCACACTACGAGGCCAATGTTATGGAGAACCGAGGGAGAATCGAGACCCGTGGAAGAAGCGTCAATCGAAGCCGAGATAGATCCAGGGGCCATTCCAAGTCACGCACGAGGGTCACCTGCTACTATTGCGGCAAGGTCGGGCATATGAAATCAGAATGCCGGAATCTCAAACGCGACCAGAGGAACGGGGTTGTCAAGCAAGACTCGATAGAGCCAAGGAAGAACGAAGATAAGAATACGACGGCGATAACCACGGAGAATAAAGAAGACATCTTTCTCATTAGAGAAGACTACTTGAACATTGCGTGTGACGACAGTACGTGGATAATCGACTCAGGTGCGTCAATCCACGTAACCCCACATAGAGAGTTCTTCTCAACATATAAAAGTGGTGATTTTGGCACTGTGAGAATGGGGAATCACGTGTCAAGCAAAATCGTGGGGATAGGAAACATCACTCTGTTAACTAACACCGGGTGTGAGTTGGTGTTAAAAGATGTCAGGCATGTTCCAGATATGCGACTCAACCTCATCTCAGCCGGTAAGCTCGATGATGTTGGATACATAACTCAACTTGGAGCCGGAAGATGGAAGCTTTCGAGGAACAACATCATCGTTGCCAAAGGAATGAAAGATGGGACGTTATATATCACCCAAGCCAAGCTATGCAAGGGAGAAACCAATGTCGCTCAAGATAGGCCGTGTCTGGAGCTGTGGCACAAGAGACTTGGGCATATGAGCGAGAAAGGGCTGCAAATCCTTGCCCGAAAGGAGCATCTTGCCGACATGAAAGGTAAAACACTAGACCCCTGCACTCACTGTTTGGTTGGCAAGCAACATCGAGTCACGTTTTCAAGAAGTAATCAGCCTCATAGGAGAAAGCATATTCTTGACTTGGTGCACACCGATGTTTGCTCGATGACGGAGAAATCCATGGGTGGTGCATTGTACTTTGTTACCTTCATCGATGACCACTCTCGGAAGGTTTTTGCATATCTATTGAAGACAAAAGATCAAGTCATAGACGTCTTCAAGGAGTTTCATGCAAGGGTGGAGCGAGAGACAGGTTTGAAGCTGAAGTGCGTCCGAGCTGATAATGGCGGAGAATATCGAGGCCCGTTTGATGCATATTGCAGGTCACATGGAATCAAGCTCGAGAAGACTCCAAACGGTGTTGCTGAAAGAATGAATCGCACCATAACAGAAAGAGTTCGGTGCATGCTTTCTCACACTAAGCTCCCTAAGTCCTTCTGGGGAGAAGCAGTGGCAACTGCCGTCAGCATCATCAATTACTCCCCATCTGTACCTTTGGATGGAGATATCCCAGAAGAAGTCTGGACGGGAAAAAGAGTCTCGTATGACCGTTTCAAAGTGTTCGGTTGCCGAGCGTTCGTTCATGTTCCCAAAGATGAACGCGCTAAGCTTGACTCAAAGACGAAGGAGTGCATCTATCTCGGTACACCACGTGATGAGTTTGGTTACCGGCTTTGGGATCCAACAGCCAAGAGGATCGTCAGGAGTAGAGATGTCATATTCTTTGAAGATCAGACTATCGAAGATTTTCGTAATGAGAAGAAGTCGATGGTTCGATGTCGTACCTCTCCTGATACACCAACAGTGGAGCATAATGACCAAGGTGAACAAACAGCCGAGGATGCAGATGCCGAGATACCTACCTCAAATGACGTAAGTAACGAGGAGGTTTCTTCTGAGTCAGGCGACACAGAATCATCACAAGAAGAAGGTGAGACTCTACAACCTCAGTTACGTAGATCCACTCGTGAGAGAAAACACTCCACTAGATACCCACCAGATGAGTATGTGATATTCACGAGTGAGGGGGAGCCACAAAACTATAAAGAGGCTATGGAAGATCAACACAAGGAAGAATGGTTGAAGGCCATGCATGAGGAAATGCAATCGTTGCATGAGAACCACACCTATGACTTAGTGGAGTTACCAAAAGGGAGACGAGCATTGAAAAATAAATGGGTATACAAATTGAAGACCGAAGAAGGAGGCGCAAGACCAAGATACAAAGCCAGAATCGTCGTCAAAGGATGTGGCCAGAAGAAAGGGATAGATTTTGAAGAAATCTTCTCTCCCGTGGTAAAGATGCAATCTATCCGGGTAGTTCTTGGGCTTGCCGCATGCCTAGACCTAGAGATTGAGCAGCTAGATGTCAAGACGGCATTTTTGCATGGAGATTTAGAAGAAGAGATATATATGGAGCAACCCGAAGGATTCATTGAGCCGGGAAAAGAACACTTAGTATGTCGTCTCAAGAAGAGCCTCTATGGTCTAAAGCAAGCTCCGAGGCAATGGTATAAGAAATTCGACTCCTTCATGGCACAACATCAATTCCAGAAGACTCGTTCCGATCACTGCGTCTTCATCAAGAGATATCCTAATGGAGAATTTATCATCCTCCTACTCTATGTGGATGATATGTTAATTGTTGGTCGTGACAAAAAGAAGATCGAGGCACTGAAGAAGGCTTTGAGCAGATCGTTCTCCATGAAAGACTTGGGACCGGCGAAACAAATCCTTGGGATGAAGATCACTCGAGATCGTTCCAAGAGACTACTATGGCTATCTCAAGAAAGATATATTGAGAAAGTTCTTGAAAGATTCAATATGGATAAAGCCAAGCCGGTGGGCGTTCCACTTGGAGGACACTTCAAGCTAACTAAGAAACAATGTCCAACAAGTGAGAAAGAAAAAGAAGAAATGGAGAAGATCCCATATTCATCGGCGGTCGGGAGCCTCATGTATGCCATGGTCTGCACTAGACCTGATATCGCCTTCGCTGTTGGCATGGTAAGTCGATTCTTATCCAATCCCGGGAAAGAACACTGGGTAGCTGTAAAATGGATATTTAGATATCTCTGGGGAACGGCCAAAAGATCTATATGCTTTGGCAAAGGAAAACCAGTGTTAGAAGGGTATACAGATGCAGACATGGCAGGAGACGTTGATTCAAGGAAATCAACATCAGGATATCTAATTACCTTTGCAGGGGGAGCTGTATCATGGCAATCGAGACTGCAAAAATGTGTGGCGCTATCAACAACAGAAGCTGAGTACATAGCAACTACAGAAGCAGGCAAGGAGATGGTATGGATAAAGGGCTTACTCACTGAGCTATGTCAGAGTCAAGCAAGCCCGATGCTTCTCTGTGACAACCAAAGTGCGATATACTTGGCAAAGAATCCAACCTACCACTCCCGATCAAAACACATTGATGTTCGATATCATTAGATACGAGATGCATTGGAAGAAAAGCGACTCCAGCTCGACAAAGTGCATACGGATGACAACTGGTCAGATATGATGACCAAAGTAATACCTCTGAAGAAATTCGAAGATTGTTGCAGAGGCGCTGGAGTTACAGATCTTCCAGGTTAGTCGGGAAGGGGGAGATTGTTGAGATCCCTCCTAAATTATAGTTTCTAGAATTATCTATTACATTCTTGAATAGGCTAGTATTATCTTCCCCAATCTTTAAACTTCTAGATGAGTCTAAAGCATTCCACATTCATTAGAAATCTAGAAAGGTAAGGAAGTGTCCTAGAATGTTCTATAGCCTAGTATAAATAGATGTGTAGTGGTCATTTGCAAACAACCAACCACAACAACAATCACAAGCACACAATCACAACCACAACACCAAGAGTTGTAAGAGTTGTAAGTGTTGAAGAGTGATCAATAAAAGTTCTTTCTTCCTTTGAAGATCTATATTCATCTTTGAGAGTTTTCCTCATCCTTGAGAGAGAGTGCCACTATTATAGTGAGGATATCCAACACTTGCACATACACTTGGGAAAGAGTTCCGCTGCTAATACGTGTTCTTCCCAACATATACGTGCTGTGATGGCCTGTAAAATATGGAATGAACACAATCCAGTTTGTATGGAGAGGATTCTATTCTTTCATGTTTTTCCTCTCACTGATATTTTAACTGATATTTATAGATTGATTTTAATTCGCAGATAAAAACTCTGGTAGAATACCTATAAATTACTAAATTTGTGTCACCACTCACCAAACTCACACTTAAATTAAAAGTGAAAAAGAAAACACTAGTGCGAAGATATTTGTAAGCTTAATGATGATTCTCTATAGTTTGAGGGGTGCATCAATGTAATGTATATCATGACAAAACTAAGACTACTATAATTTTTGTACATGAATTTAGACTCTTACTTAAAAGTTGGGTTGGAGACCGAGTGAAGAACCCCTTCATTTAGTCTAGCTAGTTCAGAATGTGCTGTATCCTGTGTCCTTTAGGTGATATGCTATAATAGTTAGCACATCGTTTATTTGGCGTTGAAAAGATTTAAAAATTAATTTAAGTACCCAATTAAGGGAAAATCAAGAAATAGTCTCATTTGGATGATTGGAGTTATGGACAGTGTTGCTATTTTACCAAGGACAAGAATGATTTTGTTATTCTAGTGTCTATATATGTTAATTTCACGTTGAGACCTCATTGTGTTTCCTCTAAACGTACGTGCTGTACATCTACAAGGGAACACACACTCAATTTAATCAGTGGGAATCGAGATCCACTCATAACATCATATGTGGGAGCTCCTATTTACCTGATTATTTTGAATAATTATTATACTAATAAATACATGCAGCTAAGACATATCACGCCACAGCCACACCATTGTATGATGAAGTTAAATGTGGAACAAATTACAGTTCTTTCAGTGGAAGTCAATCTTTTGTCATTCTATTTGTTTAAAGGCTATCAACATTCCAGATTATCCACGAACTTCATCAAAAGTGCTAATATGAAAGTTCTGATTTGTTCTCAACTTGTATTTGAGCTACTTTAATTCCTTTCAGATATTTGCAGGACTATCAATGGTCTTCTAAAAACTGCTTTGGGTCCTCCACCTGGTTCTTCAACATCATTGTCCGCGGCTCAAAATACAGCATTACGCCTTGAATCTGTAAAATGTCTTGTTAGAATAATCAAATCAATGGGGTCATGGATGGACAAGCAGCAGAAAGCTGGAGATTTGAACCTCCCAAAATCTCAGGATGGCGAAAACTTGAAAGATAGCATAAACATAATGGAAGATTCAAAACTTTCTGATTATGAGTCACATTTAGAGGCAAGTTTCGAATTATCGGGTGCTGCATCTCTAGAGAAACATAGATCTGTTAAATTAGAAGTCCAGCTTTTGTTCATGCATAAACATTTAAGTGATGTAGCTGCCCACGTTGATAATGCTGTTTGGTAAGACTAATAACAATTTACTCAATTATCCTAGGGCCTCATTGGGCAGTAGTCAACTATTTCGTCTAGATGATTAGGGGGAGTTTGCTATTCATTTCTTCCTTTGCTTTATTTAATATAACTTCAATTATATGTGGTTTTAATTTCTACACCTAAGGACTAAGTAATGAAATAATATATGCAGAGAGGTATTTCACTATTCAATAGACATCCTTCCAAGGGAATTGAGTACTTGATTAGCAATGGAGAGCTTGGCAACACCCCTGAAAAAGTGGCTTCTTTTCTGAGAAATACTCCTGGACTGAGTGAAAGTGGAATTGGTGAATATCTTGGTGAAAGAGAGGAATTTCCAATGAAAGTGATGCATGGATATGTCGAAACTTTCAACTTTGAAAAAATGAACTTTGGTGAAGCAATTAGATTATTTCTAAGAGGATTTAGATTACCTGGAGAAGCACAAAAGATTGACCGGATCATAGAAAAATTTGCTGAATGCTATTGTAAATGCAATCCGTGCTTGTTCACCAGTGCCGATACTGCCTATGTTCTTGCCTACTCGGTGATAATGCTCAACACAGATGCACATAATAGTACAGTAAAAGACAAGGTGAGTTATAAACTATATTCATTTCTTTTCCGTATGCAAGCTTGTGTTTCTTCTTCAGAGGGGTGGTTATCCTCTAGTATATGTGGAATTTGGAAGCAAAAGACTGCATGCAATCAATGGTGTGTATTTTGACTGATAAAAGGACATAATGAGAGGAGGTATATATATCTACATCTATATCTATATATATGTATATATGATCTTCTTATCTTAAATGCCGCAACTTCAACAAATGAAACTAGTTTTAAGATTTATCATCTTGTTTTGAATATTCCACAACATTAATTCGTTGCATATGAAAAATATGTACAAATTTGGTTCAAAGTAGAAGCCTTTTTATTGAATAATACTACTCCATATATATAGTTTTCAAGAATTTGTTTTCAGAAGCACTTCTCTTAGTTATTAAGAAGCACTTCTTTTACAAGAATTTGTTTTGTGGTTCAATTATTAATCTACAACAATTTCATGGTACAGCTTATAAGTATTTCATACTCCTATATAATAGTACTGTATAATTACTTAGAAGTTGATAGTCAAGGAAGCACAATAATGTGCATTTTTTGCTTTACAGATAATGAGCATATTCAAAAAGCAAATATTAGATTAATCTCATCTCCAATTTTAAATTTCATATTTTGCCTATAGAGCTGGGAAAGATTGGATCAGTACTTAATTTGTCTCGTTAGTCACATACTGTTATGCCCCCTTTATTATCTTATGCTAATTTTCCTTCTCAAGCACATATATAATTCTAAAACGACTAAACGTTTGATGGAGTATACCTTTATTTTCTGACCTATTGAGAATGTATTTTACTGAAGATAACCAAGGCTGATTTCATCTGGAATAATTGCAACATTGATGGTGGCAAGAACCTACCTGAGGATTATTTGGGTAATTTGTATGATGATATTGTGAGGAATGAAATTAAAATGGTCTCGGACTCTTCTGTTCCCCAAAGCAGGCAGGGAGACCACCTACATAAAATGTTGGACTTGGATGGTATACTCAATTTGGTGTGGAAACAAACAGAAGAAAAGACAATTGGTGCAAACGGGTCCGCAATAAAGCATATACAGGAGCAGTTAAAAGCAAAATCTTTAAAGCCAGAGTAAGATCAAGCTACAATATAATAGAGCAGCTTCATTACTATATATATATATATATATATATATATATATGTACCTTCTTGTGCCAGTGCATCCCATTTTTTTTTTTCCTGCTATGAAAATTGGAGGTGGTGTCTGGATGATTGTTATTGTTAGAGTCGAGCTGCGAAAAGATTGGTGATGGAATGAGCTGAGAGGGAAAATTGGAAACATCCATTACTGATTTGTTATTTTTGACTCCCTAATAATTTTTGTAATTAATCCTTTTTGGTAGCTAAAGTTTTTCTTGTTATGAATATATATATATATATATATATATGCTTCGATGATCTTTTGAATCTCTAACTCATACTTTGTGACGTCAACTATACTGTTAATTCCATATCATTCTCCTCCCATTTCCGACTGCAGGGATATTTATAATGCTGTAGCCGATCCTACAATATTGAAGTTTATGTGTGAAGTTTGTTGGGGCCCCATGCTAGCTGCATTTAGTGTAATTCTAGATAAAAGTGATGACAAAGAAGCTACGGAGCAGTGCTTAGAGGGATTCCGAAGTGGTATTCATGTTACTTCTGTCACGGGAATGCAGACCCAGAGAGATGCATTTGTAACTACTGTAGCTAAGTTTACTTACCTCCATTGTGCTGCAGATATGAAGCAAAAAAATGTAGATGCTGTCAAGGTAATGTTCAGGCCACACTTTACATTTTAGCGTGAACAAAAATCAGGAATAAATACAGAATCAGGATATCTATCAATTTAGAGTAATAATATAATTGAATCTTTATCTACCTAGCTGTTGGCTGTTGCCTTATTTGGGCAGCTACAGGCTACAGCTAGAATGTTTTTTTGGGAGTGGCCGCTGTGTCTGTGTTTACTTTTGACATTAGTATTTTCTTATGGGAAAGATGAAAATGAATTGGAAAATAGATAGTATTATATTTTGTTTGACAACGTACAGGCAATCATATCAATTGCTATTGAAGATGGGAATTACCTCCAGACGGCATGGGAACATATTTTAACATGTTTATCCCGGTTTGAACATCTGCAACTGTTGGGAGAGGGAGCGCCTACAGATGCATCTTTGCTAAACTCACCTCGTTCTGAATCTGAAGACAAGTCATTAAAATCCTCAAAGTATCCCTCTTTGAAGAGAAAAGAAGCACTACAGAATCCTGTTGTGATGGCAGTTGTTCGAGGAGGATCCTACGATAGCACCTCTGTTAGAGTAAACTCGGCTGGTCTTGTTACTTCAGAGCAAATTAATAACTTCCTTTCAAACTTGCATCTGCTTGACCAAATTGGGAATTATGAGTTGAATCACATATTTGCTCATAGCCAAAGGTTAAACAGTGAAGCCATTGTGTTTTTCGTAAAGGCTCTCTGCAAAGTTGCCATGTTTGAATTGCAATCACCCACTGATCCACGTGTGTTTAGTCTCACAAAACTGGTGGAGGTTGCGTAAGATTCTTCCCTGAATTTTTTAGAATAATTGTCCTGTTATATTCAGTCCTCTTCAAAACTAGTTGATATATATATATATATACATGTTGCTTCTCTTCGCAGGCACTACAACATGACACGCATAAGATTGGTGTGGTCTCGAATCTGGAGTATCCTGTCAGAATTTTTTGTGTCAGTTGGTTTATCAGAAAATCTTTCTGTTGCCATATTTTTGATGGACTCGCTGCGGCAACTTGCTATGAAATTTTTAGAACGACAAGAGTTGGGAAATTTTAATTTCCAAAATGAGTTTATGAAGTCATTTGTGGTTGTGATGCAGAGCAGCAGTTGCCCCGAAATTAGAGAATTGATAGTTCGATGTATCTCACAAATGATCCTCAGTCGATTCAATAACATAAAATCTGGGTGGAAGAGTGTTTTCATGGTAATTATATGTAGATATCTTGGATCTTCATATTTATTCAAGTTCTGCAGGTTATATCGTCACAACGTACAAAATGATCATTAATTATATTCTTCAACTAAAACGGCATCACTAGTAGTCACTAGATTGCATTCAATCTCAAGAATGGTTGTGTGTATAAATGTAAAATATGTAATTCATGGGCTGATGCATATCTGGTTGCTGAACCATCATCAGTTTCTTTAGTGCATGCATGGATCTCATGTATGATGGCTCTTGCAAAACTCATACCTTTGTTCAAACTTTGATTTATTGCAGGTTTTGGCAGCTGCTGCTGCTGATGAAAGAAAGAGTATTGTCCTACTGGCCTTGGAAACCATGGAAAAAGTAGTGCGAGAATATTTTACCTACATAACTAAGCCTGAAACATTGACATTTACTGACTGTGTCATGTGCCTCGTCACTTTTACGAATAATAGATTCACTGATGATGTTAGCCTCAATGCTATTGCTTTTCTTCGGTTCTGTGCTGTCAAACTAGCTGATGGTGGAATTGCATGGAACGAGAGGTCAAAGCGCGACGCTCTGTACCCTCCCGTAGAGAATGAAGATACTTTGGGCGGTGAAATGTGCATAAACAAGAGCGGCTATAGTCATTTCTGGGATCCTTTGCTTTCAGGTACTTGGTTGTTAATTTGCAATAATGTTGAGTTGTGTGGCCTTTAATTTGGGGGAATTGAAAATTTAGATTGAGAAATAACAGTATTTGATATTATTACTGTTAGTTTGGTTTCATGTTTTAAATTGAAAAGTGTTAGTATTATGGTTAACATACATAGGGGAGTATAAAGTAGTAGCATTAGTATTTGTTTTGTTTTTTTTGTTTTGTTTTGTTTTTTGTTTTTTTTTTTTTTTAAATTTTAGTTTCTTCTATTCTAACTAAAATTAACGTCTGATACATAATGTAATCGATCTTTGATAACGAGATACTACTTTCCATTTTCAGCAAATTAAACATATGGTATATACTTTAAAAATTGTTACAGGGCTGTCAAGATTGACATTAGATCCTCGACCGGCTGTTAGAAAAAGTGCTCTGGAAGTTCTATTCAATATTTTAAAGGACCACGGGCACCTTTTTCCTCAGTTAATTTGGTCCAGTATTTTCGACTCTGCAATTTTCCCAATATTCAATAGTGAAGAGGGTCCAGTGGATGATGATAATGATGATGGCTGTTCACCGAAACTTACTACCACAGTATTTCCTCAAGGGAAGACCGACACCGACTTGGAGTCCGAAACTAATAATAATGCTTTGGCAGCAGAATGTCTCACGGATCTGTTTATCCACTTCTTTGATATGGTTAGGCCTCAACTCGGTAGAGTGCTCTCCGTATTAGCAAATTTCATTACAAACCCCAATCAAGGTACTTCTCCTTCAAATGCTGCAGTGGTTGCTTTGATGCGTTTGGCCTCTGATTTGAGAGACAAACTCTCAGATGAAGAATGGTGCACTATTTTCCTTTGTTTAAAAGAGACTGCTGGATCCAGTTTGCCCGGTGTTACTAAGCTTTTGAACAAGATTAAGTGCATTGACGTCCCTGACCCTGAACTTGGTTGTCCCAATAATGAACCAGAAAATTCTTATTCTGATGACAATGCTGCTGCAGCAGCCATTAGGGATGATACTTGTCAGAACAACTCTCATAATATGGAAACTGCAGCATACATTATTCCAAGGATTAGAAACCATATATCTGTGGAGCTACTCATCCTACAGGTGGAATTTTAATTCTGTTTTGATGCTTGCTTATTAGCCTGCCTGTACACGTATATTATGTATATGCATTTTTACTAGCTAGTAGTAATTCTTAACTTCATTTCTTCAAATTCTGCCATGAATGCGTGCATATACTTAATTACGATATATCTAGTTCATCATCATCATCATCATCATCATATCCATCCCCTTTTCTTGTTTCTCATCACAGGTGGTTTCCAATCTATACAAGATGCATTGGCAGTACTTGTCCATGAATCCTGTCACTATTATCTTGGAGGCATTTTCATCAACTGCGATTCATTCCCATCAACTCAACTCTGACATTATCCTGCAGTTAAAGTTAGAGAAGGTGTGTTCCATCTTAGAGGTCTCGTGCCCGCCCATGGTTCACTTTGAAAATGAGTGTTACCATTACTACTTGAACTTTTTGGATGACTTGCTCACCAACAATATGACCTTGTCCAAGGAAATGAACATAGAGCCAAAGCTGGCGGATGTATGCAACCAAATGTTACAAATGTACCTTGACAATGTTGGTTACGGTTCCGGTCAAGGTCAAAACGACATGGGTGAGAATGGTTGCAGTAGTATTCCTCCATTAGGGTTGGGTAGAAAGGAGGATTTGGCAGCTCGGTCACCTTTGGTCTTGTCGGTGATGCGAGTTTTGGTTGGTCAAGAAAGAGAATCTTTTAGAAGGCATATTTCATTTTTATTCCCCTCATTGGTACATCTTATTCGTGTCCGGCATAGTTCACGCGATGTTCAGCACTTCCTATGCAAAATATTCCAATCATGTATTGGCCCAGTAATAATGTAGTGATCTCTCATTGTTTTATTGCAAAATAACAACATTACTTATGACACCACACGATTTTAGTATATGTATTTATTTGTGTTTTTAAAACACGTATAATCAGTTTAACTGTTAAAAAATTGTGTTGCAAACTTGATTATTCGCATTTTAAAAATGTAATAATAAGATAATATATTTTATATCCTTTATCCCAATACCTTAGTGGGATTGATTGTTGTGCATATTATGCACATGCAAAATATGGTGGTTGAAGTTAGTTTTGTGATGTCAAATGTGAGATTGCAATATCCCAAATGTATTTTTGTGATGTTTACGACAGTAATGATCGGGTATAGTTATGATATACTTTCAACCCATTACATTCTCCAAACATTATGGCATAATGCAACCTAACTGAATCGTGTATTTAGTACTGATTTCAAGTTACTTCCTCTGTCCCATCCAACAGTCTATTTTGACTTTTGATATTATTTATTGATTAATTTAAATTTAATATTGTTGCAATTATCTAATAAATAATATATTTGTGTTTGTTCATGTTAGATTCATATAATCATGGAGTTTTAAAATATACATTTTATATAATTTAAAATAGGGAATATTGACCATTAAACTCTTATACTCCCTCTGTTTTGAAATATTATGACATTTGAAAATTGTGTACTGTTCACACAAACACTTTGACTTAAAGTTTTATCATAGTTATACAAGTTAAAATATAGTCAAGTGGGATCTTGTTGGATTCGTCTCGTCGAACAGTTTTCAAATATCGAACTTTTAGAATTTTTAATTGTACCGAACTTAAGTTATTAATGGTTTATAGTGTGGATTGGACTGCGTGCACTGTGGCTCCTGTTTGACAATTAGCTGTTGGTTGTTAACTGATTATGTGAGTAATAAATGAGTCAAAATTAGCTGTTTGATAATTTTAAGGCCAACTCTTTGCCTACAATAAGTTGAAATCCAAAATGTGGTTATTTGTAACGGTTTCAAACATAGCTGATTGGAGATCGTTTTAAGTTATTTTGTCTTTCTTAAAAAAAATTATTTTATTTCACATTCTCTCAACAATTAGTTGATTCGATTTAAATGAATAATAAGGCCTTAATTAATGAAGACCCATGATAACTATACTAAAATGGGAATAAATAATTGGAAATAATTAGACGTGATTAATTAATTATAGTTTGTGAGATAGGTTTGGTTAGCCTGCTGAATTGGTGAAATTGTGCAAAACACGCTATTATACACGGGTAATACATGTTATCTGTTGGAGGGGTGACGACGGTACATTATGTGCACTCGTTGAATATGGCAGTGGGATATTAAGTTTCCATCAGTGGTAACTGGCCGTTTGGAATGATTGCATGTATAATATTACAAATTATCATTATTGATTGTAATAACATTCGTATCTCCTATCATAATACTAAAACCTT
The DNA here is from genome assembly GCA_030278955.1 of Hygrophila difformis. Taxonomy (NCBI): domain Eukaryota; kingdom Viridiplantae; phylum Streptophyta; class Magnoliopsida; order Lamiales; family Acanthaceae; genus Hygrophila; species Hygrophila difformis. The sequence goes on along the minus strand of JAOANR010000007.1, from coordinate 59,985,793 downwards.
ATTGAGGAAACAACAATTTGAAAAAATCACTGCCGACGTCCGTTTCCAAAGGTGTAGAATTTGTTGTCATTCACAAAATTCGCGACATATCACTTCATCACATAATATACGTTCAACCTGAATTTGGACCCCAATGAGCATGGTGAGCCATGGTCGGAAGACGAGATTTGGATATGTTGGGTTTAGTAATCAAGACAATGCAATTAACGTCGAATCTCAAGGGACCGATGACCTTCAACAATAGGATAATACATATGAAACCATCGGAGAAGATGCCCCCGACAAATCCAATGGTATGAGATCCCTGATGAAATTTTTTATGAATGATTAGTGCATTCATATTTTGACTGGATCTACCATTTACACAGTTTGTGAAGCTTTCGAAACTTTGAACAATGCATTTTTCACAGGGGAGCCTCCCAATTGTTATTTTAGCAGCGCTTGATATCTAACATGGTTTGTGTGTTGAACAAAGCTGTGATCTAATTTAGTATATTGTTGAAGACCGAATCTGGAGGAAGGATAGCAACGACAGACTTGACTGCTCGGGCATTTTAAATCTAGGAGAAGACGGGTCTTGTGCATCTATTAGGGAAGTTGCTATTCTTCCAGTTGGTGAAGACTGAGGAGGAACAAAAATCTTTTGCTCCATCTATAAAATAGATACATCCAGATTAGAGAACTCATCTGGCCAAACCCAGCGAGTTTCATACTTGATCTAACCTTACTTTCTTATTATTATTGACTCTAATAAGTGGCTTTGCTCGAGCAAGAAATTCATTAAACAAAGCGAGAGCAATAAATTACCTACTCCGGAATAAAAACATGAATCGAACCAGATCGAAACATTCAGCTGTCGCATTATCTTATTCTATTAAATGAAAGCAAAGCCGGAACGTCGACCGCAAACGAAGGATGGACAGGCCCCGGTTCCCAGGGTTAGGGTATTGCCTATTATGAGCCTACTCAGATCAGAACTAAACTAGTTGATTCTCTTTCGCCTATCGGCCGGCCGGCTTTAAGCAACCTTCGCATTTCCTTTTTTACGCACTTCTCTCTTCACTTTTGTATACTTTCTTCCTCAAGTCTCTCATCCAGATCAAAATTTCTTCTTCTGAAAATCACTGTTCGTGTTGTAGTCTGATCTTTAGGCTACGTACCTCGTAGTATCTTGGAAAAATAATTGGCCTGGCCGGGATAATTCTTTAGGACAATGCTCCTCAGCACGCCTCGAGTCTATCATTCTAACTCTGTTTCATAGCTTGAATTTATCCTGTCAAGATCAACTCTCCCATAATTTCAAGGATTGATCCGAAAAGGTGGGTTTGGTGTGTGTTTGTTTGACTTATTTGGAGACAACAAATTCGGAAATAGTACTAAGCTTTTTGGAGAATTAATTGTGCTGCGAAAGTTGTTGGGAACTCGGAGTGGGTCACTATAACGGAGGAAAAAGACAAAGACAAGGCAGAAAGTAGCTACGTCGCAATACTACCCTTGCATCGTAAACCAATACTACGTCGCTATCCTTCTATCGCGACGCCTAGGAAGTAACACTCACGTCACAACACATAGTTGCGTCGTAATCCAACCTCGCGTCGCAACACTAGCTTCACGACGTATGTCGCGACCGCGATCCAGAAGCAGCGTTGACATCCTCAGCTACGTCGCAACACCCAATTTCGCATTCCCCACCTCACGTCTTAAACCCCAGGGTTGCGACGTAATCTCGCGTTGCGAGTAAAGTCCTATCGAGAGCTGCTACGTCGTAATCCACCATCCACGTCGCAACACCAGTGTCATGATGTAACTATTTTGTATTGCAACGCCAACTCACGTCCGGAAGCATCTCGCGTTACGTCGCAACCATAGTATCACGACGCCAAGCATTATGACGTAAACTGGATTGCGACGCCCAAGCAGGATTCCGAAGCCAATCCGCGATTGACACGTGTGTCATCTCCAAGCCCGAGGCCAATTACTGTTCCCGATTTCAAAATTCAAATTCAAATTCAAAAATTGGCGGATTTGGGGGTTATTTTTACTGTACGGTTTCACTGAATTAAATCACTGTACGGTTTACTGTACGGTTAAATCACCGAATCAATCGTGTTGAAGTTCCGTCAGAGTCTATAACTGACAGTGGAATTCCTCAAGCAATAAGTGCTAGTCACTTTGTTCCTCTGATTTATTTTACAAACCACAGAGTTGAAGCTCCGTTTGCAATGCCAGATCGTGGAGTTCTTTAACAATAAGTAAGACCGGGTTATTTCCACAACATGGTTTTATTTGTCTTGGGACAGTGGGAGTGAGGCAGATATTTTATTCCGAGTATTTTATTTTGTGAGATTTTTACTTTACACTTTTAAATTGTGAGGGTCTCGATATTTGCTTGCATAGCTGATTAACACAGTAAACTGATAATTAATTCAGACTAATCACACTTCACACACAACTCTGTATCTTTTCTCTGATAGAGTCGAATATTGCATTCTAATTCTTGCACTGTGTGTCTATTACTATATTTTCTCACCATCTGTTGTTGGTTGATATGATTGAGCACTTTCTGGAACCAACTGGTGGAGAATAAGGACCTTCAGTGAGAGATACAGTTGTAAGATCACTTTACATATTTCTGTATATTTATACTAACCCATTATACATATATCTAGTTTTCTCCTCTTTGATTGAGAATGGCAGGAAATACCGAGCAACTATTGGATGAAATCATGGCAATGCTTAGGACTTTGACTGATACCACTGTTAGAAGGACTGATTTGGAACTAGTGCGCCACACATTAGATGGAAATGTAGCTAGTGTAGTTGCTGTAAATGAACGGGAAACACTCTTGTAAATGATGTCTCTAGTCGAATCGCCATACAAGAGCAAGCTATCAATAAACGGGTCATGCAACGGGTTGAGCAAAGGCTTGAAGAAGCTTTCTATCCAACGCCATTGCCCCCGAACATCACTCCGGGAAGCACGAGTGGGGTTCAACGATCGGCAATGGAGGAAGTAGAAGCAGCCATTGAGGAACAGGAGTTACAGTTTGGAACGTTTGACCGAAAATGAGGTCCGCAAGCCCGAACGAACACACCCGCCAACTACCGACCTCAAGTTACGCAAGATGTGCAATTCCAACAACCTCTACCTCGACCTCCAACACCTGCAGCAACAACTAGGCCACCCATTCCACCGCCTATCCGTCAAAGGTTAAATCTGAATTTGATTCGAGACGACCCACCCGAGGATGATCTCAATGACGAAGGTGTGCAACAAGTACTTGTTGAGCATAAGAGATCAGTGGCAGATCTGAGAGGGATCAAATTCACCTTACCATCATTCAAGGGAACTAATGATCCAGACGAATTCATAGAGGCAGACCATTGAGCTGATATATGACTGCCAACAGTACAATGAGTTCACAAAGATCCAGCTTGCTGTATGTGAATTCAAAGACTATGCTCAAACATGGTGGCAAAAGATCCTGAATGAAGGACGACGACGAGGACTACCCGCTATTTCCACTTGGGCAGAACTGATGACTGCCATGGAAAAGAGGTTTTTTCCTAGTAATTATTTGAGGACTTGTACATGAAAGTTATTTTTTGTGTGTAGGGCAATCAAAACGTGGACAATTACTACAAGGACTTGGAACACCTCATGATGAGAGCCCAAATAAATGAAGATGAACTGTAATGGACCGATTTATTTAAATTGGACTGTTTAAATTATTTGGTGCTGGATTTTATTTCACTCAAGTTCGGATGGGTCCTATTTGTGTTTAATGGGAGTGGAAGGGCCTTTTTTGCTAATATTCAACTTTTGAAATTAAAGTTGGGGCTGTTTTGTAGTTTGACAAAAGATTGGAAGGAACGAGAGAAAAAAGAGAGAGGAACGACCGAGAGAGGAGGAAGAAAGGGGAAGATTTTGACTCGCTCAAATAATCACGTTTCTTGGCCGATTCATTAATCCGTTGCTTGTTAGTGTTTCCCCTCATCATCTTCTTTGCATTTATTTTTATTTCTCTTGAATTGATTGTGATTTGGGGATGATTCTTCGATGGTAGGTTTTGGTTGTTTTGGTCCTGATTTCGGGCGTTCCAGAGGTGGTTAATCGTTGGAAAATATCAGGCAAGGAACCTGTGTGCTTAAATTACATTTTTTTGGTGGGGGGGGGGGGGTGGGTTATCGGGGGTGTTTCTCCAGTGAACTCGCCGGAATCGCATCTGCACAGCAGACCAGTCATGGACCGCACACTCATGGCGCGGTCCTAGGAGAAAGCGCGCCAGATAGGGCAGGGCGGTGCTTTATGCATCGTTTTGTCCGTTCTTGACGTTTAAGTGTCTAGTTTCGTGCCCTGAGTTGTTTTGGATTTTCCATAAATTTATTATTGAGCTTGAGCTAATTTTTTAGTCGAGGGAGTCGTTGAATACCTTGGAGGAATTGTTGAATATTGATTTGTGGATTATTCCTTGCCAAATGAATTATGAAGTTATGCTTTAGCCTAGGAACTATGTTTATTTATCTTATGTGTTGAAAGGCATGTGAACCTAGTATTAGGTGTCGGATCATTTCCATGATATTTGTATATGCATGACATTGCATTAGTATTGATGATTATGGACCCCATGAGTTGTTATGATGATATGATTGATCGGGTAGCCTTCACCGGTGTTGTTGAGTCCCGATAACCCTGTGGGGTAGATATTGGTTGTGATGCCTGTGATTTAGCTGTGATGCCTATGTTCCCTGCGGGGATGGTATATGTTACCCTATAACGGGTTGGAGTTGATGATATCTTCACATGTGGGTTTATATGGCCCGGGTTTTTAGGTGCCAGCTATGCATATTCTTTTGCATTTGGATATTGCTTAGAATAGGTGTATGTTAGGTCATACATCACTTGCATATATTGTATGATTGTGGTTGAAGCACCAGTATGAGACGGTGTGATGTTTATTTGCTTTATTTACTTTCTGCTCTGTTATTCATATTATTATTATTATTTATTATTATAAATTGTGGTGCTTTTTTCCCTTACTCCCCTGTACGTAGCCTTGCTCAGTACGTTATACTGACTCCCTCTGCTTTTGTCTGTTTTATAGATCCTGCTGGAGGCGCTGAAGCATGATTGGGTATGCAGATGAGACATCATATAGATAGGATTTATCTTTCCATTTTATTATATGTGTTTATGTGGTACTCTGTTGTTTTTGCTATTATCACTTGGTACTGGTTTGATTAGCAGAGGCCTGTGAGCCTAGGATTTACATTCTGTCGGCCTGTGGCCTTATGTGATTTACTGCTTTGGGCTAGTAGCCCTGTTTCTGTTATATTGGCAGGATGCTAGATTATGTTGTGAGAGGCTCGTAGACTGATGTTCTAACATGGATTATTTTATTCAGTTATTCTGTGAGAAGTATTAATGTGCCTATGCGTTTTATTTTATTATAGATTCCGCATGAAACTGGATTTATCAGATGATCGCTTTAGGTTAACTCAGCCACTAGTTCAGGATAGTTAGTATGGCGGTAATGCTTGCAAAAATTAGGTTTGAATTTTCGGGGCATTACAGAGTGGTATCAGAGCCTGTGTGCTCTTTTGTTGCATTAAAATTGGTGTAGGCATAGGCGGAGAGATGTGCGTGGGATACATGTAGTATAGTATTACATTCTTATTATTATTCTGTTGAGTTTTGCACATACCAGGTTGAGCTACAGTTGGAGAACTGTGGAAGAACTATGGTACTCCATTCAGGATTCTTGTTACTTCACAGTCATTGAAGACTGTGAATTCGTGTGTTTATCTAATTATTTAATTTGTTATATTCTTTATTCTGCCATCAGTTACACATGATAATATGTATGTTGGTGATTTCTGCTGACATGTTTGTTCTTGTTGTGTCTGTTTTGTATATTAGAATGGTTCCTTATCGCACTAGGGGACTGGGCGACGGGGGAGGCCCCGCAGAAACCAAGGTCCGCCAGTTGTGGATAGGGCTGGGGATTTTGTTCCTAAAGAGGTTCAACCTGAAGATGGTGGACAGAGGAACAATTGATTACCTCACCCTCCCCCTCCACCCGCATCGGAGGTGCCACCTGTTGCTCAGGTGCTTCTCGGGAATCCGACAATGGGTGGTGCAGCTGCCTTCATTCCAATTGAATTCGCTCAGCAGCTGGCATAGTTATTCCATATGTTACCCCAGCTAGTAGTGCAGCCTGCTCTTGCACCTGTTCCAGCCCATGTGGACTACGTTGATCTATCCACAAAGCACCGTCCACCAAAGTTTGCAGGGGGTGCCAGCCCATCTGACCTTGAGAATTGGAAGTACCACTTGGGTCGGGTTCTCTTTAGCATCAACTGTCATGATGATCAAAAGGTTTATATGGCTTTCCATTACCTGGAAGGGGAAGCACTACATTGGTGGGGGACCCGCGAGAACGACCTAGTCACTAGGCCCGGGTTCAACTGGGAACAGTTTACGGAGGCCTTTAGCTCCCACTCTATCCACCACACATTATCAAGGCAAAGAAGTTGGAATTTCTGGGTTTGAGATAGACGGAAAGCATGAACGTGACAGCCTATCATAGGAAGTTTGTAGAGCTGATGAGGTACGCTCCGGAGGTTATGCCCACTGGTGAGGATGAGGTCTGTCGATTTATTGCGGGTCCTAGGGCAGGGATTAAGTCTTCATTCGGGTACAGAGCTTATGATACACTTTCTGAGGCGTTTGATCAGGCCCTGTATGTGGAGGAGAGCCGAGCCGAGGAACGCTAGCAGTGGCAAAGCAGGAAGAGGCATAGGGACCAGGGCTGTGAGGGACATAGGGACGGCGATCAGAGGGGTCGGCCTGCTGTCAGGGGTCGCCGTGATAGGGGCCGTGCTGATGTGGGCAGGGGTGGTGGACGTGGACCGCTACTTGTTCGTGAGGTTAGCCCGGATGGACGACCTGTACACCGTTGCTGGACCTGTCATGAGGTGGTTCGTCGTCGAGTGGAGTGGCCACATGCTGGCCGTGGTAGTCCGGTTCGGGCTGACAGAGGTGGCAGGTTGAATGTCCTAGACCGTGCTGAGGCGAATCGCCGGGATGATATTCTTGCAGGTGTGTTTTAAATTCCTGCAGTTATTTTATTTTTCATTTTGCTCAGTCTTTGTAAACTTTGTACCCTGTTTAGGTACTATTAATATTGCGGATAATTCTGCCTTAGTACTATTCGATTCGGGAGCCTCGTGTTCTTTCATGGCTTTGCGATTTGTGCGGGAGCACAGAATAGGGCCGCTGGTGCCCAGATGCCAGTTTCCTTGCCTTCGGGCGATATTATTTGAAGTGATCATATATGGCGTGATTCGGTATTGAGCAACGAGGGCCGTGAGTTCAGAGCAGACTTGGTGGTCTTTATTCTGGCTGACTTTGATGTAATTCTTGGCATGGATTGGCTGACTCGCCATCGTGCTGCTATCGATTGTAGTATTCCACATATTTCCTTCCGAGATCCTCTCGGTAAGTATGTCTCTTACCGACCTTCTTTGATTCCACCTGCTATTAGCTTGGTTTCTGTTGCTTCATTGTGTGATTTGATAGCAGGGGTTGTTCTCTATCCCTGTGGCAAATGAGGGATCTTCGAGTAGAGGTTCTTGTTGCTTCTAGTGTTCCTGTCGTATCCGAGTTCGGGAATATATTTCCCCATAAAATTCCTGGTCTTCCACCTGTTCGGGAGATTGGTTTTACTATTGAGGTGATGCCTGATGCATCTCCTATTTTTAAGGCTCCTTACCGAATGGTCCTGCCAAATTAAAAGAGTTGAAGGATCAGTTGACTGATCTTACCAGTAAGGGGTATATTTAGACGAGTAGCTCGCCTTGGGGAGCTCCTGTTTTACTTGTTAAGAAGAATGATGGGTCGATGAGGATGTGCATCGATTACAGGGGTTTGAACCATATCACGGTGAAGGGCTGCCCTTGATCAATTGTGGGATTTTGGATCCAGTTGAGTGGGTCCGGGATCTTCCTCGATTTGAATTAGAAGCTTTAAACCCATCTTCCCGGTTCTACCTTCAACAATTCATCTTCAAAATGCAGGTGCAACAGCTCAGCAATTCAACTTCTTAGTCCGCTGTTGGGATACAGGTCCGTCGGGGAATGCGGGGATCAACATTGCTCTAGTTCCGGCTTCCATGCCAGAAATGGGCCACAATATCTAATAGTTATCTTCTTGATTAGATAGGATAGTCCAGGGTCATCTGTTAGACTTTAGAACAGGAAGATAGATCGAGTCTTTAATCTTAGTTAGATCTGTTTTCGAGGGAGAGTCACTGACATGTCGACCAAGCTAGGTTGGGAATTGGTTTGAGTCTTGTTGAGTGTTCATCGCCTTAATTTGTAAACCCGGACGTAGGTCGGAATGACCAAATTGGGTCAATAAACATCCGCATCTTGCATTTTATTTTCTTTGATTGTTTACATAACTTTATGATCTGACAATTGTTAATAATATAGCCGAACAACCGACTTAAAAAGGGAACCTAATAAGTACTGTAAGAGAATGTGTATATGGACAAAACATAATGTGTGTAAAGGCATAAATAGAATGTGTATATAGACGAAACAAAATGGGTATAACGGTAGAAAATCCATAAGTTTCATACAACCATAAATACAACCACTTGTATCCGTAAAAGTGATCGACAAAAAGAGCTAACGCAACAAGATAGTATTGTATTTCATCTCTAAAAATTAATCAGCTGCAATAGAATCTCCGTTTAGGCAGTATGTAGGTATATATATGTATGGATCAAATTCGACTTGAGTCCCTTCCGAATATGAAACGCCTTATCCAGTCAGAAACTACAAGCGTTCTGGTACGCCAGCTGACTTGCTTGCTGAGTCATTCATCATCATACAGAATTGTGTGAATACATATATACTAATAATTGACTTAAGATGTAAGGGGTGGAAGTAGCTAGCAAACACATGCAGAGACAAATCAATGCAAGAGTGAGTAGACTATGTTAGCTATAATTGTAAAGACATAGTAAACTTTTACCTGGCATAGACTGAATACCAGAGCCACTGGGTGCTGTACCCAATTGAAACCCAGTCTCCAGGAAGCTGGGCTGCGGTCTGTTCTCCACCCAGAGGGGCAAACTGCCCAAGGTGCTTGTACCTTATTATTAGTTTAATATATATAGTTCCAAGTGAAAAATATGATGCACGAGTCAGGACAGCTGACAAGTCCATTATGTCAATGTTATATACTATGTTATGCAACCACAACCCCCCAACTCCCAAAGATTTAAAGCAATTTAGTGGTAAATAAAAGTAGAGTAATAAATTAAAACGGATAGATAGATATAGTTGGCATATATTATATGGATGAGACCTGAATGGACGAAATCTATGTCTGCCTGAGCCTCGGAATCTCAAGGGACCTTCCGGATACTTTTCACATATCTCCATCCGGTTGAAGCAGTCAGCCAGATATGCACCTTGTTGAGCAGCAACCTTTACCCACCCACCATATATTAATCAAAAAATACAAAGAACATGCATGATATTTTTAGGCCGATTCATGCATGGATCGCATTAATTCGTGAGCATGCAGGATATTCACACACATATATATATGTATAAATAAATGTAAGGTACCTGTGCTGTAGCAGGAAGATTTTTCATCTGTAAATCCACTTGAGAGAGTGCCGCCTTAAATTTCTCGATATCCAATTCATTGTCGGAATGTGAATTCTTGAGAAGGTGAAGAAAGTTGGAAAGCTGATTCTTCTTGAGATGAATTTCCACTTGTGGGTATCTTTCCAATATATCGTTGATCACATGATTAAAATCATCTGCTTTGAGACGTCCCGACTTATGCTTGTCTGCCTTGTCAAAGATGGCGGAGATGTCTTCCTGAAGGAAGGTAGGACGGAAGGAGTATTATAGTACGTACTCCATATAAAATACTAGGTGGTGGTCGACTCGTCTAGGGAATTAAGTTGGGATTCATGCAACAATACACATACATACCATGACTTTACGTTGATTAATGGTGGCACAATCGCCAAGAGCATAGACGCAGTCACTCCCTTCCACACGCAGCCATTCATCGGTGGCCAACACTCTCCTGTTGGTCTGCCCCATTTGCTTCATGAAATCAAGGACAACGGGCCGTGTTGCAATACCAGTCGACCACACCACCATTCCGTATGGCATATTCACTATCTGCCCGCTGCTTATCTCTTTGGTCGTTATCTCTGATTCGCTCACCTTTGTAACCATGGATCCAACCTTTAAGTTGATGCCATCCCTCTCGAACTTCTTTTCCGCAAACTGTGTTATCCTCTTGTCAAACCTGCAAGCATCAATAATACTAGTACGACACACAAGTACATATAAATATATACACGTACATACATGCATACATACATACATACATGTTGAGAATGTGATCGGAGGCCTCAAGAAGAGTAATCTTGACATGTTCCATGAGATTGGGATAGAGTTTCGCTATATCATGCGTGACAAAATCATGAAGCTCGGCAGAAAACTCTACACCGGTTGGGCCTCCGCCCACCACAACAAAGTGCAGAATTCTCTTCCTTTCCGACTCACTTATGCTGGGAAGGTTTGCCCTCTCAAAACAGTCGATTACGGTTCGTCTGATTCTCTGTGCATCTTCTATTTCCTAATAACAATTAAGCAAGTACATGTATGTATGTACATTATATGAATTGAAGTATATACACATATATGCACATGACCGACAATTAATGTGTATATATATATTGTACCTTGAGAAAGTGTGCGTGTTCGGTGACACCAGGGGTATTAAATGTGTTGACACGAGCTCCCATTGCTATAACCAGATAATCATAATCCACTGTGAATTCTGTAGACCCACCGCCCAAATGCGATTGCTGGGTAGACGACCTGCAGTGTACCTTCTTGTTTTGTGTATCAATTTTGTAGCATTCCGCCTCTGTGTATTCTGCTTCATATTTTTTCTTCAAAAACCAATCAAATTATTAATGTAGACATATTAAGGTATCATCGTTGAATAATAATGCAGATAATAATATTGTTTTTTATTTATTCTTTTTTTTTACCTTGTTGATAATCTTGCGGATGGGCTCAACAACACTGCGTGCTTCAACAGTTCCATTGGTAACGCTAGGCAACAAAGGTGTAAATGCAAAATAATTCCTGGGCGACACCACCTGAACATCATAACGAGGATTTTTTAGGCTCTTGAGAAAGCTTGTGCCGGCCCAACCTGTTCCCAGAACCACTACTTTCTTCTTCTTTTTCATGTCGTCGTCATTGTAAGCATTATTAGGACCAGCATCCGCAAATGCAGTCTTAACTGGGTTAACATTAAAGTTTCCCCCAAACCCAGAATAAGCCACCAGCCATCCACCACTGTATCCATAATCCATAATTAATATATTAATAATAATAATTATTATAATATTATAGCTATTGCTATTATATTTTAACATCCAACATTAAGACACTCAGCGAGACCTGAAATCTATTTTGATTAACATCATATGTATCATCAAGTAAAAAGGTGAAATAATGGAACGAACCTGACGGTGGAAACAGCAAGCAAGCTGTACAAATGAGCCCCTGAATTCGAAGCTCTCTGGTAAAATCGATAACCACTCATGATATTGTCGCCTTAATTAGCTATCTAGCTAGCTACCACTCTTTTAGTTTTGTGGTGTGTCTTTGCTTTTGTTTTCATAGATTATTACGACATACTGTACTAGCTATATAATGTTTGAGATGCAGTATGGCACTACTTAGGTGGTTGTTATTCATGGATCCAGTTTATATATACAAGTAGTAGTTAGTAGTTATAATAATAAATATATGTATGTATGGGAAGCCAGAATAGGTAGAGAGTGAAGCAGAGAATAGAGATCGGAAATGAAGGGAATAAATTGTTGGGATAAACTATTTTTGTGTGCGTTGTAAGTGGAGCGGTAGACACGTATGTAGGTAAATGCCTAAACATTTGGTTTGCTTTAATAATTAATATGGTGGTCATTGGTCAAACTCATACCAACATCAAGAATTCATTTCTTTGCTTGCACTTGGTACAATTAGTTATTCATACTTATTAGATAGCGATGTGGTTCCTATGCTGGATATAAAAAGTCCACCATGTGCTGGACCTATTAACAATCGTCAGATTATACAAAATTTGTTTAAAATTTTTAAATTATTTTTAATTTTTCAATAATGCAAAATTATTTGTTTAAAATGCATTAATTACAGTGCTTTTGTCTGCTCTAATCCATGTTTTCTTAAAAACATTTGTAATATATTAATATTTTTTCAAAATGTTATATAATTGAATACATAATGTTAAGTATTTCAATACAAAATATCAATGTGAGAAATCCATAATATTAAATACTTTAACAAAAAATATCATATTCCACATGACAAAATGTTAAATACTTTAAAATATAATATTAAATACTTCAACACAAAATGTCAACTTCCACATGACAGAATATTAAAATACTTCAGAATAGAATGTTAAATACCATTCCACATGATAGAATATTAAATACTTTAAAACAGATTGTTAAACACTTCAACACAGAATGTTACATTTCATATCACAGAATGTCAAATTTTCACATGACCGAATATTAAATATTTCAAAATAGAATGGTAAATACTTCAACCCATAATGTCACATTCCACATGATAGAATGTTAAATACTTCCAAAAAAAAATGTCAAACAATTCAACACCAAAAGTTACCTTTCGTATCTCATAATGTTAAATAATGTTAACTAATTAACACAGAATATCATATTCCACAAAATAGAAAATATTGTATCTCAAAACATAATGTGAAATACTTCAACACAAAATTTGAAGATAATGGGTTTTTGCACCATTATCGCAATTGAATTTGAAGATAATTCTTGTCAGAACATCATTACCTACAATAAGATAATAATTACCTACAAAATCCTAATTACAATAAAATAAAATAAAAAAATAAACAAAACATTTATCAAATTAAATTATATTCATATCTTATAAAATCAAAACCATCAATTTAATATGAAATAAAATTCAATGAACAAGATTTAAAGCAGATGTACTTGAAAAGGAACTTTCAACACATGAACATTAGAGAGAGGCAAGAGATCGATTAGAGACACGTCTATTGTCTATGTTTATGTGCACCCCATACTTCTTATGTTATATTAGAGAAATAGAAATGAAAGGAATTTTCACTTATTTGCTTAAAAAAAATTGAGGAATGAGACATTTTGTAGTTTTGAGGCTTTTGTAAGTCTTCCTTGTCGAGTAGTTTTGTGTGTCGGGAAATTATTTCCAAAACCCTTTTGTAATATTTCTCCCTCATAGTGAAATAATTATTTGGTGGGGCTCGGAGGATGTAGGCAAATTTGTGCCGAACCTCGTTAAATCTTTGTGTTCTCTTTATTGTTTAATTAATAGCTCTATTATTCAGATATAATTTTGGTAAAAACTAACCCGATTTCCATAACAATTGGTATCAGAGCCTTGGTTGCCCACTATGCTTTGTGGTCGCAGCTAAGCTGATCTTCCACATCAGAAACGCATCTCGGTTGAGCTGCCGTTTGTGAGCTATTAATTAAACTTTAAAGCAGAAATGGCAGATAGGTCCGGTGAAACGTCAACTTCAGATTCGAAGCCGTTGGTTACATCGTCATCACGAGCGATGGTTTCAAATGCCAAATTTGACGTCGAAAAATTCGGCGGTACCAATAACTTTGGTATGTGGCAATGCGAGGTGTTGGACATCTTGTACCAGCAGGAGCTGTATGGGGCACTTGAAGAAACCAAACCAGAGGTGTTGATGATAAAGACTGGACGAGGATCAACCGCCTTGCGTGTGGTACAATTCGGCTATGTCTCTCAAAGGAGCAGAAGTATCCGCTTATGAGAGAGACGATGGCTCACAAACTGTGGAAAGAACTGGAGGATAAATTCATGAAAAAGAGCACGAAGAACAAGCTCTACATGAAGATGAAGCTGTATCGATTCCAGTATTTGTCCGGTACCACGATGAATGAACACATAACAAGATTTGATTCTTTGGTCACCGATTTATTGAATCTTGACGAGAAGATAGATGAGGTTGACAAGGCACTGATACTGTTAACTTTGCTCCCCGATGAATACGAGCATATCATCGTTAGTATGCTGACTGGAAAAGAAACAATTTCCTTTAAAGAAGTTAACACTGCCTTGTATTCTAACGAGATCAGAAAGAAAGATAAGTTAGAACACAGGTGTTCGACTGGTAAAGCCCATACGGTTCGGGGCCGTAGCCACAACTACAAGCCAGACAGAAGAGGCAGATTCCAGTCAAAAGGCTGAGTGTCAAAAGACGAATGTATATTTTGACACAAGAAAGGACATTGGAAGAGAGATTGTCCTAAGCTGCAAAAGGAAAAGAGGAAAGTGGTAGCAGAGGCTTGTGTTGCTGATAGTGATGGGATAGAGTATTCTTTAGCTTGTGATTCATCGGTAACGTGCACTGACGACTGGTTGCTAAACTTAGGATGTTAATTCCACATGTGTTCCAGAAAAGAGTGGTTTCTCAACTTTGAAAGTTTTGACGGTGGAGTTGTCTTCCTAGCCGACAACGAACCTTGCCAGATAACTTGATTTAGCTCAGTATATCTGAAGAACCATGATGGAACAACCAAGGTGCTGACGGAAGTTCGGTACATACCGAAATTTGCCAAGAATCTCATATCAGTGGGAGCCTTGGAAGCTAAAGGCCAATCCATCAGCATTCAGAATGGGATTCTGAAAGTGATCTCGGGAGCACTTGTCTTCATGAGGGGTATAAGGAAAAGTAACTTATACCACTTCCAGGGCAATACAGTGGTTGGCATTGTAGCAGCAGTATCAGAAGCAGACAAGTAAGAGGAGATGACCAGGCTATGGCATATGAGGCTTGGGCATGCAGGGGAAAAATCCATGCGGACTCTGGCAAAGCAAGGATTGTTAAGGGATGCAAAGACTTGCAAACTTGAATTTTGCGAGCAGTGTGTTCTGGGAAAGAAAACACAGGTGAAGTTTGGAACGGCAATCCATAACACTAACGGCATTACGGATAACATTCACTCAGATGTGTAGGGACCTACCAAGACGGTTTCTCTGGGAGAAAACCATTATTCTGTAACGTTTGTTGATGACTTTTCCCGGAGATTATGGGTGTATCCCATGCGAACAAAAGATGAAGCATTTGGGAATTCCTCGATTGGAAAAAATGGTGGAGAACCAAATTGAGAGGAAGATTAAAGTGCTTCGATTGGATAATGGCACGGAATATTGAAATGAACCTTTTTTTCGACTTGTGCAAGAAGGAAGGTATTTCCCGACATTTCACTGTGCGGGACATGCCACAATAGAATGGGGTAGCTGAACGGATGAACCGAACCTTGTGGGAGAAAGTTCGATATATGTTGTCCAATGCTAATTCGGGCAAGCAGTTCTGGGCTGAAGTGGTGACATATGCGAGCCATCTAATCAATCGACTACCATCAACTGCACTTAAAGGTAAGACACCTTTGGAGGCATGGTTTGGCAAACTTGCAAATGATAATGATTCTTTACATGTGTTCTGCTCCGCTGCATATTATCACGTGAAAAAATCGAAGCTGGATCCGAGGGGGACAAAAGCTGTTTTCGTAGGGATATCTTCTGGTGTCAAAGGATATCGCCTATAATGCCCGGAGATGAAAAAGGTGATCTTTAGCAGGAATGCTACGTTCAACGAATTAATAATGTTGAATAAGGTAACCAAACAGTAGACGGATAGTACTCCTTAGCAGGTGGAGCATTATCCTCAACAGGTGGAGTTTCAGACATCTACAACCAGAGAGATAGATAGTCAACCAATAGAAGATGATGGTACAAGTCTCGAAGAAGAGCCTAGAGAAAGTGAGGTTTTAACCCAAGAACCTCAGGAGCAACAAGATTTACCAATTGCAATAAGGAGGCCAAAAAGAGAAACTTGGAGACCTGCTCGATTCGAAAACATGTTGGCCTATACACTTCCTGTTATTGAAGAAGGTATACCACAAACTTTTCTTGATGTAAAAATTAGTCCGGAAAAAGAAAAGTGGAAGAAAGCCATGGACGAGGAAATACATTCCCTTCAAGCAAGTCACACGTGGAAGCTAGCTAAACTCCCAGAGGGAAAGAAGGCAATTGGTTGCAACTGGGTCTATGCTCAGAAAGAAGAATTTCCAGAAAAGAATGACGTTCGCTACAAGGCAAGATTGGTAGCGAAAGGCTATGCTCAAAAGGAGTGAATTGATTACAATGAGGTATTCTCTCTTGTTGTAAAACATTCATCTATTCGTATATTGTTGGGCTTGGTAGTGGAGTTTGATTTGGAACTAGTTTAAATGGATGTAAAGACGGCATTCTTACATGGTGATTTGGAGGAGGAAACCTACATGACCCAACCAGAAGGATTTGAAGTTGCTAGAAAAGAAGGTTGGGTTTGCAGGTTGAACAAATCATTTTATAGATTGAAACAATCTCCATGACAATGTGCCATGGATCGCGAGTTGGTAGTCGTCGGAAAGATGATCGGAAAATGGCGAATGAACGGAAAAATAGAAATTAAAGACGAGACTACCTTCGGCGGCCCAATGAACGAGATCGACACCCCCTGAATGTGGCTATCCACCTGCTCTGTTCGGATTCCAAAGGGTAAATTCAACCGCGGCGTCTCTGTCACCGGTTGTGGCGTTTGCCAAGACTTGAATCAAGTTCAAAGTGAGAGCTGAAAGACTTCTCGGTGACCTTTGAGATTTGGAAGAAAATTCTCATTCAATAAAATCAAAGGTGCTTAAACAATAGAAAGGATGACCTATATACAGGCTCCCATTGATTACAGTAATTAACTACAAACTAATAAGTTAATCCAGAAGGATTAAACAAAGAAAAACCATTACGAACATAAAGAAAAGATAAAGGCTGCAGCAGCGTGTGGGAAAGGGCAGTAGCGTGAGCATTCAAGGACGCACGCGACATTCCGGAGGGTGATGCATAGAGACATAGCATGGGCTTCCTTGAGACAAATTGGAAAAGGGACTCGCGATGTTCCTGAGGACAAAGCGTGCGAACAAGGCGTGGATTGATGAACATCTTAGTGGGACAAAGCCTGGGGACGATGGTAACATAGCGTGGAACAAAGTTTGCGGCACGTCGGGGTTTTGTTCTTCGCCAACGTTGCGGCTTTCGGGGTTGGTGGAGATGATGATTGACTGTCTACCGGTTGCTAATTCTGCTTTGAAAGGATGACAGGGCCGGAGGCGACCAGGGAAGCTTGATGATGACGATGGCCATGAAGTCTTTTCTGGCGGCAAGTTGTTCGGAGACTGATGATGAAATGGCAGTGGGGACGAGGATGAGATTGAGACGCCATGGCCACCGCTGTAGCACACAATTGGAACTGGGAAGAAGATGTATAATAGATGACGTGGGACCCTCGTCATTTCTTTGAATTTGAGAATGGAAAAACAGCAATAGGTGTGGAGATTGGTCTAGAGCCGAGACGTCCACTTTAATTAGAGGAAGCCCGTTTGGAAAATGGTTCCAGTTATCTATCGGGTTGATCCGGGCTACCATGCCACAATGGTATAAGCAATTTGATCAATTTATGATTGGTCAGAAGTACAATAGGAACAGTTTTGATCATTGTGTATATTTCCGTAAGCTACATGATGGATCTTTCATTTATCTTATTCTATATGTAGATGACATGTTAATTGCTTCGAAACATAGAGGAGAGATAAATAGGTTAAAGTCCCACTCAGCAACGAGTTTGAAATGAAAGATTTCGGTGAAGCAAAAAAAATTCTCGGTATGGAAATAACGAGAGATAGGAAGAGGGGCACTCTGAGTTCGACTCAGAAGTAATATTTGGAGAAAGTATTACAGCGATTTGGCATGACAAACAAAACCAAACCTGTAAGTACACTGTTTGCTCCTCATTTAAACTTAGTGTTTCACAATGCCCGATGACGAAAGAGGAACGAGAATACATGTCAAAAGTTCCTTATTCCAATGCGGTGGGTAGCTTGATGTATGCAATGGTGTGTACAAGGCCTGACATTTCACATGTTGTTGGAGTTGTAAGCATGTACATCCATGATCCCGGCAAAAATCATCGGCAAGCTGTGGAATGGATTCTAAGGTATATCTTGAAAACCTTAGATATTGAATTGATAATTGAGAAGACCAATGATACTGATCAACATATAGTTGGGTACTGTGATTCAGACTATGCAGGAGATCTGGATAAATATCGATCAACAACTGGATACGTATTTACTCTTGCTAACGCACTAGTTAGTTGGAAGTCTACCTTACAGTCAACCGTTGCTTTGTCAACAACGGAGGTAGAATACATGGCCATTACTGAAGCTGTTAGGAAGCCATTTGGTTACATGGATTGCTTGATGACTTGGGAATTGGTCAGAAATATATAACAGTGTTTTGTGACAGTCAAAGTGCCATTCACCTAGCAAATAACTAGGTGTATCATGCTAGAACAAAGCATATCGACGTACGGTACCATTTTATGCGGGAAATAATTGAAGAAGGTGGAGTCAAGGTGCAAAAGATCAAGACCACCGATAATCCTGCAGATATGTTGACGAAGATTGTAACAGGTATCAAGTTCGAATATTGTTTGAACTTGATAAATGTCTCAAGATATTGAAGCTGGCGCTAAAAAGCGCATTTGGAAAGCCTGCAGAATTTCGTGATAAGAGAACCGTGAAGGAGATACTGTGATTGAAAATTGGGACACACCAAGGTGGAGATTTGAAGAGTGGTCCTCCCACAAAATTGTACAAATGTCTTGACGTATTTAATTTGTTAGGTGGAAGGTAGATGAGTTGTTTGACAAACATTTCAGAACGTGTGTATACTGTGCATATTCCGCCTCAAACTATTCATTTAGTTGTTGCCCGTTGATGCCTATAAATACAGGCTCCCTCATTAGCAAAAGATGCATCACAGCAGAAAGAGAAAGCCAAACTAAAGGCACTGCTTCCTTGTGAGAGAGTGTAGTTTTGAGGATTTCGTAAGTCTTCCTTGTCGAGTGGGTTTTGTGTGTCAGAAAATTATTTCCAAAACCCTTTTGTAATATTTCTCCCTCATAGTGAAATAATTAATCGGTGGGGCCTGGAGGACGTAGGCAAATTTGTGCCGAACCTCATTTAATCTTTGTGTTCTCTTTATTGTTTAATTAATAGCTCTATTATTTGGGTATAATTTGGTGGAAACTAACCCAATTTCCACAACACATTTCTCATTCGCTTTTCCCAGAATTTGATTCTCTCTCAAGTCTCAACATTTCTATTTCAACAATGCTAACATTCACGAATCACGACGCTCGCTTCATCCAAATTTCACCGCACCGTACTACGCCATCCTCACCTCTCCATCGCCGGTTGCGTGCACGACGAAGCACCTCGTCGATGCACCTCTGCTTCAGGCCTGCCCTAGGCACACACATCTGCGCACGTCCTTGTCATAAAAAAAAAACTTAGTTGGATGATGTCGTGCCACACGTTTTAAAAAAACTTCAGGCCAGCAATGTAAATGGAGGGGGTTGATGGGACGTTTAGGTTTAATTTTATTACTTTCATTGTTCTTGAAATTGGGTTTTCTGCTTGAGTAGCAAAGATTTGTTTGGATATAGATTATCAAGGGGAATGCAATACACTGTTTTGGGGAATCACTGCTACTCTACATAGAAAGGCTTTGCTAATTTGCAGTGACGTAAATTTTGCATTACAATTATTTGCAGTGTTTCAGCTACAAGTATGTTGTTGATGTAGTGTTTTATATCTTGGACTTGGTAAGATTACCTCAGGGTAGAAACTATAATTATGCAAGTTTAGTAAAAGACAAGGCATTATCCCTATCAGATAATTTCCCAATTAATGTTCCCCTCGTTCATAGGCTTTGGGATCATCTAGGATCTTCGTTTAATTTATAGACTCAACAACCAGAACGTCATCTTGATGGAGCATCAAAAACAATATCAAACAGAGCAAGATGGAAACCGCAATCATACAAGATCAAATTTATTTTTAGATTGCCTTTTTTTTTGGTTTGAAATAAATGATATTTATTAAAATAATGATGGAGATCTATAAAGTTTGTTGATAAAATTTATATTTCAATTATCTAGATTAATTTCAATTTTCTTTTCTCTGCTGTCATTTCTTTTCAATTTCATTCCATGTACCAAATGCACCCTTATACTCACCATGTCTGCTGGCTGCACACCTTTGAATTTAATTTGGTAGGTTTTGGCGAGAGTGCTTGCAATTATATGCAAAAATTGTGCTAGAGTTTAGGGTTTCGAAATTTTGGTAAGGATTCATTCTTTGTTTCTTTGTGGAATTAATTGATTCCGTGTCGTGTATCGCTGTTTTGCCACAGCCACCATTGTTGCACAACTTATATTTATTTCACAATCTACATCGCCTTACCAATTTATCCAATTTCATTTATGAATAAATAAATAACCATGTCGATGTTTGAGCCCCTCTGTTGCACTTGTGCTTGTGCACCTGTGACCGCACTAACATTATTTATCGTCAACAATGTATTAATGCTCATTGAACCTATGAAAAATCTTTAGAATGTAATGAATTGAAGTAATATAACTGATTATGATTTTATTGAGTTAATATGAAATATGATCAAGAAACAATAAGCAAAATCATTAGGTGAAATCAAATTAGTGTTAGAGATATGAGTAATCTAATTAGTAACTATTATATATAGCTTCTCTGTGATGAGAATGACCTTTCCTCGATGTTGCACATTGTTTTCTATTGCAGATTTCATATATATTACTATTTACAATTTTGATTGAGAGATTGATTAGTTTGGCCTAATCCATAGGCAACGCCTTATGGGCGTCCAGTATTGACAAAGGCTTACTCATTCCCTTTGGATAAGAAACCAGCTCGTTTACCAGTGAGCGTAATTACATTATTTCTTTATTTCCAGCATAGGTTCAAATATACCCATAATTATATTCTTCCAAAAAAAAATATACCCATTATTTTATTTCTTTGTCAGTGAATGATTACATTCTTGCCTTTCTGGTGGAATGGTTGTTAAGAATGATGTTAAATAAGAAAATATTTATTATTTACTGCTTACTTTAGGTAGAAATATGGTGTTTTTTATTATTTTAATCACTTTCTTTTGAAGAAAATTGTAACACCCCGGTTTTGGTAACCCAGGCCGGGATGCCACCGCCACACCTCCCTAGCAAGACACGGTTTCTCCGAGCTCACTAAAGAGATGCAAGGCTATGGTTTTTTCAGAATTTAAAACATTCAAACAGCCCATTCATATATAATTTAAAAATAATGCATCAAAGTTGCAACGGAAATATAAATTGTGCAGCGGAAATAAAGTATAAGGGCCGACATGGCCAAAACACGGGTTAAACAGTCCCGTTCATGCAAGTCGTAATTAAATGCAGGGATTTAAAATAGAGATTTCCCCAAATATTCCCATGTATGCATATGACGATGCATAATCTTCATACTCTGTAAGAAAAAGGGGATAAACGGTTCGGGTCAGCAAAAACGCGCTGAGTAAGTTAACACATAGCATGATTTAGGGGTTTCAAAGCCTTTAATTAAATTTAATAAAAAGATGTTTGTAGGTAATACACAATTTGAGTTAATCATCCACTAATAAATAAATGGCATGATTTAAAATAAGGATTCCCACGTGATCATAATTCGACTTGCATAGTAAAATGATTTGCAAGGCATAAATAAATAAATACTTAAAAATATTAAATCTTTTATTTTCCCGTTACGTAACCATTTCTCAATATTTTGTATAGCCGGCAATCCGGCGGCCGCAGCCGTATCGCATTTCAAGTACTTCATTGGCCGTCTTGGCACAGTTTCTCATGTCTCATGTTTCAAGTTTATATTTCAATTTCCATTCGGCAAGCATTATATTTCAATTGCCTTCCGGCAAGCATTATATCTCAATTGCCTTTCGGCAAGCATTATATTTCAATTGTATTTTATTTCAAAGGGATTTCCAATCATTTAAACCTTAAAGGCTAATTTCATAGGGAATCGAACCCGTAGGAACCAACACACGTCCTGGGGAATCGAACCCGCAGGAAAACAAACAATCGCCCTTGGGGAATCGAACCCGCAAGAACTCAAATACATCCTAGGGAATCGAACCCGTAGGAATCAACACACATCCTGGGGAATCGAACCCGCAGGAAAACAAACAATCGCCATTGGGGAATCGAACCCGCAAGAACTCAAATACATCCTAGGGAATCGAACCCGTAGGAATCAACACACATCCTGGGGAATCGAACCCGCAGGAAAACAAATGATCGCCCTTGGGGAATCGAACCCGCAAGAACTCAAATACATCATAGGGAATCGAACCCGTATGAATCAACACACATCCTGGGGAATCGAACCCGCAGGAAAACAAACAATCGCCCTTGGGGAATCGAACCCGCAAGAACTCAAATACATCCTAGGGAATCGAACCCGTAGGAATCAACACACGTCCTGGGGAATCGAACCCGCAGGAAAACAAACAATCGCCCTTGGGGAATCGAACCCGCAAGAACTCAAATACATCCTAGGGAATCGAACCCGTATGAATCAACACACATCCTGGGGAATCGAACCTGCAGGAAAACATACAATCGCCCTTGGGGAATCTAACCCGCAAGAACTCAATACATCCTAGGGAATCGAACCCGTAGGAATCAACACACATCCTGGGGAATCGAACCCGCAGGAAAACAAACGATCGCCCTTGGGGAATCGAACCCGCAAGAACTCAAATACATCATAGGGAATCGAACCCGTATGAATCAACACACATCCTGGGGAATCGAACCCGCAGGAAAACAAACAATCGCCCTTGGGGAATCGAACCCGCAAGAACTCAAATACATCCTAGGGAATCGAACCCGTAGGAATCAACACACATCCTGGGGAATCGAACCCGCAGGAAAACAAACAATCGCCCTTGGGGAATCGAACCCGCAAGAACTCAAATACATCCTAGGGAATCGAACCCGTAGGAATCAACACACATCCTGGGGAATCGAACCCACAGGAAAACATACAATCGCCCTTGGGGAATCGAACCCGCAAGGTAAGAACACATTTCGCAAGTTTCACATGTTTAAAACCGATCGATGTCATAGTTTGCGCCTTTTCAGTTTAAAAATCCATTTCTTAGGCGATTGATCTGAAATTTTCACAGTAACTCAAAAACATCCCAACGAACAACTTTCGTGTTTTAAGTTTTCCGGAAAAATGATGGGAAGCATGTCAAAAATCAAGTTTTCTACACAAAAAGTATGCTGTCAGGATTCAGGTTTGACACCTGTCAAAGATTTGAATTTTTAACATATCAAATGAACTCCAAAAATTCTGAAAATTTACAGACACATACTAGATATGATTATCTACAACTTTTGTTTAGATCACAAAGATTAGTTCGGACTAGAAATGATAGAAATATGCTCATCAAGTTCGGTTAAGAAATCTGTCATCTTTTGAAATTTCTTTAAAACGCAGAATATGTCCGACTCGATTTGGGGTATCAAAACTCGATGAAAATTTCTGAAATTTTTACACAGTATAGCTTAAGATCTTAGGATCAAAATCTTAGTTTTGAGTTTTTAGGTTTGAACTCTTGAAGTAGGGGTTTTGGTCCAATTTCAAATCTGTCACAGTTTCAAATTTGACTTTTAGGGCAGGTTTGTTGGAGGCCGTTTTCGGATATCAAAACACAATGAAAAATTATGAAAATTTTACAGAAGCTAGATCTATGTCTTAGGAACGTTTTTCATGTTTTGAGTTTTCTCGTTTGAAGACTTTTAAGGGATCGAAAAATTCATACGAAAACGCTGCGCCGGGGGTTTTTCTTGATGACAGATTTTAGAGTTATTAAATCTATATGTTTGGTTGCATTTTAAGTCACCCAAAACCATAGTAAGGTTAACTTACAAAGATTGTGTTCTTGAGTCGTCCAAACACCTACGAACGGATCTACAAAACGCAAAGTTCCCGACTTTGGCCACGAACGTATTTGCAATCAACGATTCAAGAGTTAGATTGGGGATTTGAGAGGAAAAACGAGATTGAGAACCTAAGATACTACTTACCAAAGATCTAAGCACTGTGATCCTTGATCTACACACTTCCTCGGTCGGATTTGGTTGCCGGAAAGTCGTCGGAAGTCCGCCGGAAAGTCGTCGGAAGGTATTTTGGCTTTTGGGAGAGTTTTGGGAGTGAAGAGGGATTTGAAAGGATGATAATGGGGTGTTGGGGGTGTATTATTGCCATTAAAGAGACAAAAATCCGACAAGTGATCGGCTGCTACAGTACCCGCACGTGCTACAGTAGTGCTACAGTACTGCTACAGTACTGCTACAGTAGACACGTGCTACAGTAACTTTTAAATTTTTTTTTTTTTTTTAATATTAAGATTCCTTCTCTACAAAAATAAAAATCATAATGTGGGAATTATCCGTGATTGTTGGGACAATTCGATAAACTCGTTTCGAGTTGTTATCTTCCGATAAATAATAAATTCCGCTCTCTCGGAATTATTTCGGTTTTAATAATTTAAATCCAATTCTTTATTTTTGGATTTAAATTTTCGATGGCGATTTCTCGGGTATTACAAAAATCATTGTTGCATTTATTATTTTAGGGATTCCATGCTTTTGTTTTCGCATAGGTGGTGAAAAGAAGACAACTGGAGAAAGGGGTAAAGGTAAATAAATATCTTTTCTATATAATGCGATGTTTTCATTAATACTCAAAATTTATAGTACATGATACCCCATGGGCATACAAATTTCTTGCAATCATCTTCCACTTATATTGAACATGTTACATCAGATGCTGTATGAAGATCCAGTGGCACATGATGATATTGAAGCCATCATTTCAACATCACTCAAAGGTTTTCTTGGTCCCAATTCTTGAGTCGGTAGTCAGCAGTAGTATTAACAACACACAATTACAGTAAAATGTAAACAAATGCAGAAAAAGTAAAGATGAAGACGGTGATTTGTTGACCCGGTTCGGACCTCCTGTCCTACGTCCGGGGGATACCAATCCAGGCTACGTTCACTCAACAAGTTCCAAGAAAATACAAACTTCTGACTCTAATCTACCAACTCGATCTAGAGGTGTTGAGACTCCCCCTCAACATCTAATCTTGCTGTGAATGAGAAGAATCAAACCTGATCTTCCTAGCTTCTTGTTGACGTTCCTGAATCTATCCAGACTATCTCAAAAATACACTTTCTTGAGTTACAACTCGAAAAGATTGAATACTTCACTCAAGTCACACCGAAAAATACAATTCTTAGAACTCTAATGACTTGAAGAACAAAAATCACTCAAAGATATTTTCTAATCAGAATAAAGTTGCCCCTTACTGCCTACAGTCTAATCTATATATATAAAGCAATGTGCTCCTGCAATAGTCTTTAAAGGCTCCCGCAGTAAAAGGGCATGACT
Organism: Hygrophila difformis; assembly: GCA_030278955.1. Taxonomy (NCBI): domain Eukaryota; kingdom Viridiplantae; phylum Streptophyta; class Magnoliopsida; order Lamiales; family Acanthaceae; genus Hygrophila; species Hygrophila difformis. Next base: position 59,960,174 of record JAOANR010000007.1, on the reverse strand, counting down.
TGGCTTCCACAAACTGCCAAGCGGTTGTTGTCGTGTCATGCTGACAACCTCAATACTCTGCATGAAAAGTTAGACATATACCAACAATCTCCCCCTCTTTTCATGAAGAGGATAATCCGTCACAAACAGTCTCAAGGAATAGGATCAAATAAGAAAAGCAGAGATGAGAAAAACAACAACAACACCAAATTCAATGATACAAGACATCAAACAATCATAGATCATAGAAAAACACATAAAGCAAGCATTCATCATCAAATCAGCAAAAAGCATTCACAAGCATCCAGACAAGATATCCAATCCAAAAACAGTATCACCATTAGCTACAGACCCAAAAGTATTAAAAAGTTAAGTTTGAGAAAAATATACCCCACAACCATGTCAAGGTTGTTCTTACCACCCTCAGACCATCATTTTGAGACTAGCGGCAGCAGCACCATTTTGAGACTAGCAGCAGCAACAATACTCCCCCTTGATGGATCAATCCTCATCATCATCATCATCACCAGTAGGAGGTTGATCAAAAGATGCAGCGAGAAGCGTGAGAATCAAATTACTCTTCTTGCGAAGAGCAAGGCCAGCATTAATAACTTTGGTAGCTTCTTCATTTTGTTGCAAAATGAGCTGCTTCAAGTGATTGATCAGGGCAGTGCCAGTGATGGGAGGGCCAAGTAGGATGTCATTGTGCTGGTTCCTCAAATCATTAGAAGGAGTATTTTTCTTAATGTAAATCCTTTCCTCCTTGGGCACCTTAATCCCATTCTTTGCAAGAAATCGGGTGATAAGGGCAGGGTAAGGCAGTAAGTCCAACTTTCCAATAGAACCACGTGTGTAACCTACCATCTTCTTAAGAACAGACAAACCAAGATTCATTAAATTCAAATATTTATCAATACAAAATATAGTTTTACCCATGTGAGCAGAAATCTGGCTTGCATTGGTGGATGGCATGATGTTGGAACTGTAGAGACGAAAGAGGCATCCAAACTTCAATGTAAGTTTGGAAGTGCTCAATTGGTTTCGACCAAATCCGACACTACCAGAGTTTGAAATAACATAGGCTACTTAAGCATTGGAATCAGGCATGTATTCAATAACATCATCCAGACGGTCGTTGGGTTGAAGCTTTAACAGCAGGGTGATGCACCCTGTGAAACCACATTTAAATAAGCTTAAATTATGATAAAATGAACCTAAATTGCATGCATGAGACCCTATTTTACTGCTTTTTAATGTACATTTCTTGTGGTTTGTAAATATTAATAAGATTGATTAAATTGAGCTTATTTGAGCTCAATTTACTTTGTTTTATGCTTTTTAATAAGACTTTGGCAATTCTAAGACATTGCAATGATGTTTCAGGCATTAAAACGAAGAAAGAAAGATGTTCGGAGGTCAAAGGATGCAAAATTCGGAATTTTCAACACTGGAAGGCCCCAGAAAGCGCCACATAGGCATGGCGGCGCATAAAAATGCTCTCCAGCGCCAGTTTATGCGCCACTTCAACACTTGGGAAAATTTCGGAAGGAGGAAGCTTCAGGATGCGCCAGCCCTTCTTGGCGGCGCATAAAAAGCCATTCAAGCGCCACTTTTTGCGCCGTTGTCAAATTTTAGGAAATTGTCAGAATGCACCGCTTCTTCTTGGCGGCGCCTGAAACCACCTGGGAGCGCCACTTTTTGCGTCGTTTTGGAAAATTCGGAAAATCAGCGTATGCGCCAGTTCTACTTGGTGGCGCCTAAAACCCTCTCCGAGCGCCATTTTATGCGCCGACGTCGCGGTTGAGCAGTTTCTTAACCTCCCGAACTCGGTTTTAAACACCGTTTTTCTTCATTTCTTCGATAACCAGACTCATAATTTTCGAACAATACTCTCTGGAAACATCTGCTAATGGGAGAAGAAGGCCAGAAACACAAAATCATGCCGGAGGAATGCATCAAGGACACTGTTCTGGGCGTGTTCTTCCTATTCTAGGTGTTGCCTTTCTTTTTCTTGCATTGTAATGAATTGAATTTGCCTCTAAATATAATCTGCTATCATGTTTTTAATTTGTAGACGGATTTCTGTGTTGTTCGTGTTAGAAGTATTCTAGAACGGGAGTTCAGAATCACTTTGAAGTACGAACCTATCTTTTATGGAAGCAATAAAATGTCGATGTTTTCTTTTATGTAATCTGGGTTAATCTGCTATTGTGTTAGAATCTGTTTAATCCAGTTTGAGCGCTATTCTGCATAGGCTGTAGACTTGAAATTTCATGTTTTGGGTGTAATCTGCTTTTGATCGCTTAAACTGGTTAAATCTGTTAAAATATTAGACTCTGTATTGGGATTGTATGTCAGATGCCTGCATTGTTGATCGAGATTTCAAGTTTTTAACAAATCTGTAATCTAAAATGTTAATCTGCTAGAAACCAAATAGATCGATCAATCTGAATTATCTATTTTTAGCAATCTGGCATTAATTCTAATCTGTCTGCATTTTAATATTATTAATTAAATCCAGTTTACCATGTTTTATTATTATTTTACCATAATTGTTAGAGTATTTACACTGTTTTGCATAATTTAAATGTTAGAATCTAATTCCATAAATTCTGCTTTGCGAAATCGGGAGATAAAAAGTAGAATTAATATTTTAGTACCGGAATTGGGAATAAATTACATTAAAAATGGGTTCTGGCATGTGCACAATGATTTGGGAAATGAAAAGTGCCTATTAATTGCTATAGGAAAATTTGTATGCTTGGGAAAGACTCAAATTTAGGCTTAGAATAATGATTGCAAAATGTTAGATAATCTAATCAGCTTCCATGAAGTCCGTTTAAGCATAATTTGGAATTTTTAGTAGATTATTATATTTTTAATCTTTATAAAAATATTTACATTTAAGAAATTGATTTTTAGAACATTGGGAAATGTCAAATCATAATGCAATTTCTATTTTATAATAAAGATGGCAATATTTAAAATATTACAATCAATTCCCATTAGTATTTTTATCAATTAAAACTTTAATTTGCTTTATTTCAATTTAATGTCACTGTTTTAAATTAAATCACCATTAGAATTATCAAAATCTTTTTAAATATATTAAATATAATTAATGAGCTTAAGAACAATTAAAATTTCTCCGGAATGAAATAATATTCTGAAATTCCCTTGGGTTCGACCCGGTATTCACCGGTTTTTATTACTTGATGACAACCATCCGCTTGTGGTAAAATATGAGTGGTGAAAATCATCCCATCAAGTTTTTGGCGCCGTTGCCGGGGAGTTTGTTGTGAATTTTTAATTGTTTCTAGTTTATTAATTTAAATCTATTAAGTTAAATATTAATTTAACTGTTACTTATTTTATTTTATTTTATTTTATACTTGCAGTGCGAAGCAAACAAGCAGAAATAGCTTATGATCCTGAAATTGAGCGTACTCTTAGAGCTATTAGATTAGGAAAACGTAGGAGACCAGCTCAGTTGGAAGTTTTAATTAATTCATCCTCTGATGAAGAAAACTATTCTCCAACGACTGGAGTTTCAACAATTCTAACTAATCAATTAGTTGCTCAGTTCAATAAGTTAAACATGGCAGCGAATGATAATGATAATCAGGGTAATAACGGAGGTAACGGTGGTGATTTGGAGCACGATGATCAAGCTGAAATGACCATTGAAGAACACTTACAAGGAACTAGTGGAAATCTGCTTAATAGAACTCCTAGGCCTGATGTAGATGCTTTAAGCTTTACCCTTCAGCCTGCACTAATCACTATGGTTCAAGCTAATCAATATAATGAATCACCTACGAATGATGCTGTAGAACACATAAGGAACTTTCTGGACTATTGTGACACAGTGAAAATAAATGGTGTTACTAGTGATGAAATTAAGTTGAGATTGTTCTCGTTTTCACTCAGAGATAAGGCTAAAACTTGGTACAACTCACTTCAATTAAGGGATGTCACTACTTGGGATAAAATGTTAGAAGCTTTCTTAGAACAATTCTTCCCACCATCTAAGGTTATTGAATTGCAAGAAAAAATCAAAGAATTTGTGCAAGATGAGGGTGAAACTTTACTTGAAGCATGGGATAGATATAACACTTTATTGGCAAGATGCCCGAATCATGGCTTTGAAGATTGGCAGCAGATGCACTTCTTCTACAATGGGTTGATTGATCATTGGAGGAACTTGTTGGATGCAGCGGCTGGAGATTCTTTTCTATCTATAGGACCTTCTAGAGCTAAGGAAATAATTGAGAAAAAGATTTCTAACATGAAAAAATTTCCTGGTAAGAAAAATGCTAGAAATAAAACAAAAGGGGGGATCTATGAGGTAGAAAAGGCAGTTGCTATAGATTCTAAGTTAGATGCTTTGATGAGGGAAGTTTCTACGCTTAAGAAAGGCCAAGCTAAAGTTGTGAGATGCGGTATTTGTCATGGACCTCACGAGTCATCAGCTTGTCACTTGCTTGATCAAGGACTTCAAGAGACTATGCAGTGTGAGAGCACTGAGGAGCAAGTGGAAGATGTGAATTACATGGGAAATAGGCAGCAAAATTACAACCAAAACCGACCTCAAAACCAAAATTTCTACCCTAATCAAAATTCTCAATTCCAACAAAACACTTATCCACAAAACAACCGTCAATCTTATCCACAAAACCAAAATCAAAATTACCCAAATCAAAATCAAAACTTTCAAAACCAAAATCAAAATCAGAATCAAAACTATAATCAAAACCGAAATCAGAATCAACCTTTCTACCCTAACCAACAGCCTAGGAACTTTCAACCTCAACAACAGCTGCAACAAAATCAAGTAAGTGATGAAGTTAATTTAAAAGAGTTAATGAGCACAATCGTGTCTCAACAACAAACAATTCAGCAAATGCAAGCCTCAATGAGAAATCTAGAAGTACAAGTTGGTCAAATTGCTAGGGACACTTCAAATAGACAGCAAGGAACACTACCAAGCATGCCTGATCCTAATCCGAAAGAGCAATGTAAAGCAATCACTTTAAGGAATAAAAAGGAATTACCTAATCCTTACCCTACCTTAGATGATCCAGAAATTTCAGCTGATACTGTAGACGATCAAGGTGAGGATGCAGAGGAGGAAAGTCAGCAGAAGGATTCTGAGGAGCCTAAGGAGAGTGAGAGAATTAGTGTTGACAGGAGTAAGGATAAGGGAAAGTCTACTGTTCCAGTCAAGCCATATCAGCCACCTATTCCATATCCACAGCGTCTTAATAAGGGTAAGGAAGATAAAGACTATGCTAAATTTTTAGAAGTCTTTAAGAATTTAAGAATTGATATTCCTTTTTCTGATGCTATAGCACAAATGCCCGTTTATGCTAAGTTCTTAAAAGAAATCCTATCAAAGAAGAGGAGTGTTGATGATGAAGAGAAAGTGACACTGACAGGGGAATGCAGCGCAATCTTACAAAGAAGGCAACCTATTAAACAAAAAGATCCAGGGAGTTATACTATTCCGTGCATTATTGGCACTAAAGAATTCAACAAAGCTTTGTGTGATCTCGGGTCTAGTATTAATCTGATGCCTTTACATGTCTTTAGAGAACTAGGAGTAGGAGTTGTGAAGCCTACTAGGATGCAGCTACAGCTTGCTGATAGATCCATTAGGACTCCTTTAGGCATTGTAGAAGATGTTCCTGTTCAAGTAGAGAGCTTCATTTTCCCTGTTGACTTTGTTGTTCTTGATATGGAAAAAGACATTGATATTCCTCTGATTTTAGGTAGACCATTTTTGCAAACTGGTAGGGCTATGGTAGACATGGATGATGGTAAAATTACACTTAAAGTAGGTAATGAACAAGTGTCGTTTGACATTTCTAAGACAACTAAAACACAACACGCTAATTCTGATACCTACCCGTGTAATAGAGTCACAGCTATCTATCAGGAGGATGAGGTGATTGAGAGAGAGTTCTTTGCTAGGCATGATCCCTATAGGAAATTTGAGCAGTTAGAGGAGAGTTGTGATGACTTAGCTGAAAGTAAGTGTGAGGGAGGATTACCTGTGCAAGTGACATGTGCAATCGAAGAATCCAAGTTAGTCCCGTCTGTTGAAAAGCCACCTACGTTGACATTGAAGGAGCTGCCATCACTCTTGAGGTATGTTTTTCTAGGTGAGAATGATACTTTACCTGTTATTGCAAGTAATAAATTAAATGATGATCAATTAAATGCATTAACCCAAGTGTTGAGTAAGCATGTTAGAGCAATAGGTTGGACAATAGCTGACATCAAGGGACTGAGTCCAGCATTGTGCACACATCGGATTTACATGGAGGAGGACGACAAGCCAGTTAGACAGCCCAAGAGGAGATTGAATCCACATCTACAAGAAGCTGTAAGAGCAGAGGTGATTAAACTACTCGATGCAGGTATTATCTATCCTATTTCTGATAGTCAGTGGGTGAGTCCAGTACAAGTAGTGCCTAAGAAAGGAGGTATGACTGTGATTAGAAATGAAAATGGTGAATTAGTACCTACTAGACCTACTACTGGATGGCGTGTTTGCATTGATTATAGGAGATTGAATGATAAAACTAGGAAAGATCATTTTCCATTACCTTTTATTGATCAAATGCTAGAGCGTTTAGCTGGTCATGAATTTTATTGCTTTTTAGATGGCTATTCTGGTTATAATCAAGTTCCAATTGCACCTGAGGATCAAGATAAAACTACTTTTACATGTCCTTACGGTACATTTGCATATAGGAGAATGCCATTTGGTTTGTGTAATGCTCCAGCTACATTTCAAAGATGCATGATGTCTATATTTTCTGATTTAATTGAGACATGCATTGAGGTATTTATGGATGATTTTTCTGTGTTTGGGTCTGACTTTGAAAAATGTTTAATTAATCTGGAAAAAGTTCTGATTAGATGTGAAGAGTCGAATTTGGTTCTTAATTGGGAAAAATGTCATTTTATGGTTAATGAAGGTATTGTCTTAGGACATAGAATTTCTAAAAATGGCATTGAAGTTGATAGGGCTAAAGTAGAAGTGATTGCAAAAATTCCACCTCCTAATAATCTAAAAACTTTGAGAAGTTTTCTGGGACATGCTGGATTTTATCGAAGGTTCATAAAAGATTTTTCAAAAATTGCATTACCTCTGTTTAAGCTGCTATGTAAAGATGTTGAGTTTGATTTTTCTGATGAGTGTATTGAGGCGTTCAATAGGATCAAGGAAGCATTGATAACTGCACCGATTATTCAGCCACCCGACTGGAGCCTGCCATTTGAGATCATGAGCGATGCTAGTGACTTCGCTGTTGGTGCAGTATTGGGTCAACGAAAGGATAAGAAACTTCATGTTATTTATTATGCTAGTCAGGCTTTAAATACTGCACAGAAAAATTATGCCACTACTGAAAAAGAGCTTTTGTCTGTTGTGTATGCATGTGAGAAATTTAGGCCATATCTGATAGGCTCAAAAACTGTAGTTTACACTGATCATGCTGCTATTAAATATCTGTTTGCAAAGAAAGATGCTAAACCACGGTTAATTAGATGGGTATTATTGTTACAGGAATTTGACTTGGAAATTAGAGATAGAAAAGGAGATGAGAATCCTGTAGCTGATCATTTATCTAGACTTGAGCATGAAAAATGGGAAGGAAGATTAATTAATGATGCATTTCCTGATGAAAATTTGTATTTAATTAATAACACTTCCTCTGATCCGTGGTTTGCTGATTTTGTGAATTATTTGGCATGCGGTGTAATTCCTGATCATTTAAAATGGCATAGCCAGAAACAAAAGTTTAAAACTGACGCTAAATATTTTATTTGGGATGAACCTTATTTGTTTAGACTTTGTTCAGATCAAATCGTAAGGAGATGCATCCCGGATGAAGACTTTGAGAAAGTTTTAAAGGCTTGCCATGAAGGACTTGGAGGAGGACATGTTGGACCGAATAGGACTGCTCATAAGGTACTTGAAGGTGGTTTATTTTGGCATAATATTTATAGGGATGCTAGATCATTTGTGCAAAAATGTGACGTATGTCAAAGGCTGGTAACATCACTAAAAGAGATGAAATGCCTTTAAAAGGAATTATGCCTGTTGAGTTGTTTGATTTGTGGGCAATTGATTTCATGGGTCCATTTCCACCATCTAATGGGAAATTATATGTTCTAGTTGCTGTAGAATATGTGTCAAAATGGGTAGAAGCTGAAGCATGTGCGTTGAATGATGCTAAACAAGTGATTAAATTTTTGAAAAAGCAAATTTTTACTCGTTTTGGTGTGCCTAAAGCAATCATTAGTGATGGTGGATCTCATTTTGTCAATAGGGTTGTTAATCAATTGCTATCTAGATTTCATGTTCATCATAGGATAACAACACCCTATCATCCTCAAGCCAATGGTCAAGTAGAAGTCACTAATCGTGAGATTAAAAAGATTTTGGAAGCTACTGTAAGAAAATCTAGGAAAGAATGGGCTTTTAAGTTAGATGAAGCATTATGGGCTTATAGGACAGCATTTAAAACACCTATAGGTATGACTCCGTTTAAATTGGTTTATGGTAAAGCTTGTCACTTGCCTTTTGAACTTGAGTTTAAATCACTTTGGGCTATGAAGAAATTAAATTTTGAATTTAAAGAAGCTCAAGAGAAAAGGAAAATAGATCTTACTGAGTTAGAAGAAATAAGGCGTCATGCTTATGACAATGCTTTAATTTATAAAGAAAGAACAAAGCTTTATCATGATAAAATGCTTAGGCCTAAGGTGTTTGAAGCTGGTCAATTAGTGCTTTTATATAATTCTAGATTTAAACTCTTTCCTGGTAAATTGAAAACGAAATGGTCAGGACCTTTTAGGATTGCGAAGGTGTTGGATAATGGTGCAGTCGTTTTAAAAGCTGAAGATGAAAGGGAATTTACTGTAAACGGTCAAAGACTTAAACATTATTTTGGAGATGAAGTTAGATTCATCGAACAAATTAATGTTAAGCCTTTGGTTGTTTAAATCTGCTTATTGAAGTAAATGCATTGCATGTTTAATTATGTTGAGTTTTGATATATTAAAATTTATAAAAACTAATAAAATTATAAAATGGCAGAAAAAGACAAAAATATTTTGCATTTTATTGTTTATGTGCTTTTAGTTGTTTTACTGTTCTTAGTAAAGTAAGTCGTGTTTTCATTTTAATTATGCTGTTTAATTGTTATGCTATGTATTGTATGTGTTCAATAAATTGAGTAGGACATTGCTTTGAATTAGAATAAGTAGCAAAATGTTGAGAAATGATGGATTCATGTGTGCTTGGAAGATTGATCTTGACATGTGTACTTTGACTCGGTGATAAATTAAGGAGAATGATCTATATGAACTAGTTGATTTAATTGAGGAGAATTATGATCCGGAATGATTTGAGGGGCCTATATATATGCTAAATCTGACTTGCTAACCTTAGGGAGTGTATTGACTATCATTTTGGTGAAGTTTGAGCTGAAATTCGAGTGCCACATATTCAGCTTAGGCGCCACACCTTCTTGGTGGCGCCTAAAATCAAGCTCAGGCGCCACTTTTTGCGCCATTTTCAACCTTGGAAAAATCTAGAGTCAGTTTATGCGCCACACATACTGTGTGGCGCCTAAAACTGCTCTTGAGCGCCAAAAATTGCGCAACTTTTAAACTTGGAGAAAGTTGAAGTCAGGTTATGCGCCACTTCTTCTTTGTGGCGCATAAAATCACTCCGGAGCGCCATTGGATGCGCCATTTTCGGACTTGGGATTTTTCAGAAAATACTCATGCGCCACTTGTACTGAGTGGCGCATAAAACACTCTCCAAGCGCCATTTTGGCGCATGACCCGGCGGGTCTGGGTCCCTGACCCGGGTCTGGAACGGGATTTTTATCCCAAAATTTACTTTTTCTCTTCATTTTTCTCCTCTAATTCGACCGAGAGCACCCCTTTCTCTTCCTCCTTCACCACCGAGCGCCATTTTCTTCCTTCCAAGCGACACATTTGCGCCACTTTGGTAAGAATTCTTCCAATTCTTGTTTCTTCCTATCAAATCTCATCTACATTGTCAATTCTCATTCCAAAAACCCCAAATTTTGTTTTGTTTGAATCAAATTAGGGCTCAAGAACCCTAGTTCTTCCAACTTTGGGGATTCTTCTTCAAAGTGTTCTAAAGCTTCAATTTAGGTAAGAATAGCTATCCTAATTCAAATTTTATTCCATTCTAGTGCTTTGGATTACATTAATTTTGGTATTGGTATTGTTACTTGAATTTTGGGTTTTTGTAGAATGTTGGATAAAATTTGATATTGAGTATCTAAATCCTAGTTTAAACTTGAACAAAATGTTGTAGAACATGGATTGAATGCATTTGGTGAAATTTTTGGATTAACATTAAAAATTTGGAACTTTTAGAATTCAAAAATCTGAAAATTTCTTTTAATTAAATAAAATGGCGTTTTTGATAATTAAATGGATAAAACATCACAAGAACATATCATTTTAAATATATTGAAATTATAAGCTCATTTTTATGTCAAGAATTCCATGTTTTTCATTATGTAAGTCAAATTGGGCATTTTTGATAAAAACTCTTTTATTTATAATTAGAATAGGTTAATTTATCATATAAATAAATTGGAATGGATTTAAATATTAATTTGAACCATTTAGGATAAACTAGTTTATTAAGTTAGGTTATTTTATTTATTAAATCTGGAAATTTAATAAAATGAGAGTTTTTATTAAAAAGTGTGTCCGAAATGTGAATTTTAAACTTTGGAATAAAAAGGATGATACATTTGAACAAAGTTTAGGATTTGTAAGCCTTAAAATGCAACATTTTGGTCATTGAGTCATATAAATCCCACATTCTAGGTTGATGTATATGTTTGCTTTATACTTAACACTTAAGTTAAACCTTTGGTTTAAACTTAAGTGTGAGGATGGGAGGCAATGCATATATATGATACTAACCCATCATTTTTGTACAATCAGGTGCCAATATAATGTATAATCCTCCAAATCTCCCTAAGAAATCGGGTTATAGGTATATACCGATGCCCGAGGGGAGATTGGGGATTTATGATCCACAGTCACCGGATAGCGTTCCTACTCCTATTCCTGATGAGCATATTTTTGAAAATCGCAGACTCCGCACTAAAAATTCGACACAGATGGATCAGCCCCAAGGATCAGGTGGCGCTTCTAAGTCCAAGGGACTTCTCTCCTATTTTAGGAAGAGTAAGTCCAAGAGCGGTGCATCTTCTAGACAGACCACATTACCAGCTGATGACCATCAGGAGGTCAATCAGCCTGATCAGCCTGACCAGCCCGATCAGACCATTCAGCCTGAGATATCTGATCATTCACAGGCCCCTTCTAGAGCCTCTCGGGGGAAGGCACCTGTCACGAGTTCCACTTCCTCTCGACCTAGGAGGGGGAGATCTGCAGCATTAGTTATACAGGAGCCTGTCCCTGAGGCTGTAGGAGGAGAGGAAGATGAGGAGGAGGTTGATCAGGAGGAGCAGGAGGATAGGGGAGGACCGAAAAAGCAGGATCCTAGAGCATATGTCCCCGACTTGCATTATGTCAGTCCGGGCATATTTGATGCCACTGTGTTTAGGAGTGCCAGAGCCTACGAGTTATACAAGAGGTTTCACAAGAAGAGGATTATTGCCGATAGAGGATTTTCAGACAGAGATCTGCAGCATCCCCTACTCCGTGATGCTATCAGATCCAGAGGTTGGGAGAGATTTGTTAGACATCCAGCCGGGACATATTCATGGGAGTTGACTAGGCTGTTTCTAGCCAACGCTGAGGAGGAGGATTCTTGGATTTTCGGGGTTAGAGTACCCATCACTCCTCAGCACATCAACCAGTTTTTCGGAGTAGTGGATGTGCCTTACGGCAGGGATTTTTGGGAGCCAGTTATGAGGGCTGATGATAGGGAGGAGATCAAGAAGCTTGTCTTGATGTCGATGTTTGAGGGTCAGGAGGATGTCCTCACATATGATGACGATGACATGAGTAGGTTACATGGGCCTGATATGGATGCACCCATGTATCAGCTGCTCATGTTCAACAGATCTAGACTGAGTCCTTCGACTCACACCTCTGGACCTACTGCCGTGGATATGTACGTCCCATACTGCATCAAGGTGGGGAGCCCGGTTAACATGGGAGAGCTTATAGCATTGGAGTTGAGACAGACACCGGGGGTGTCTAAGAGATCAGCTCTCATGTTTCCCAGCTTGATATGGCAGCTGTGTGCACAGGCAGGGGTGGATATGGGGCAGTTTGACAGAGACTGGAGGATGAGGCCCCCTATTCCCTTTGGGAAGAGAAACTTCAAGCTGCCTGGGATTAGATGCAAGCCTATGATACTACCGAGGGAGTTACCCAGGCAGTCACCGCCACCTGCACCTTCACATGCTAGCCAGGAGCATTCTGAGGCTCCTTCGCAGTCCACCCGGGGTACACGAGGTGGTAGAGGTAGAGGTAGAGGACGTGGCAGAGCTCAGCCACAGCAGTCGCAGCAGTCACATCAGCAGTATCCGGGAGAGCCGGATTGGGCTAGGGCATTGAGGATTGATCAGCAGACGATGATGACCAACCAGCAAAACTGGATGAACACTATGGATGAGCGAATGAGGTTGGTAGCTCAGAGACAAAACTTCTTGAACGATCAGATTGAAAAGAATGCCCGAGCCCAGGCTTATCATGCAGCCAGACTGGAGTATTTTATGTCCCAGAGCTTAGGACAGCGGTATGTCGCTCCTCAGACACCTTCTGAGGACGATGATGACGAGGACTACGTTGGGTCTGGGGATGGTAGCGATGAGGGCGATGAGGATGCTGAGGATGCTGATGCTGGAGATGGGTCTGAAGAAGTGGGTGACAACGATGATGATGATTCTGAGGACTCCGACTGACTGAGAGAGATGAGCGATAGATAGGCTTATGATCATTAGAGATGACATGTATTGGTAGGCCTATGTATTTGACTCTATTGCGCTTCTGAGTTTATTTTGCTACTTTTCAGTATTTTTCATTTGGATTGTACTGTCCTGAACTCTGTTTCTTGTTATTTTGCTATTCTATTCATGTTATTTTCATTATTCAAGTTATCTAGATAATGTGAGACTTTAGATAGTTGTTGTTTTGCTTTTAAGGTTCTTAGTTGTTTTTGAATTCAATAAAGTAGCTCTTACCAATAACATGCTTAATTGAGTGTTTTGAACTTGTTAAAAGATCAATGAAGTTTATTTGAACTAGATTGAGGTGTAGATGGAGTGAAATTGGTATTGTTGAGCGATTTGGAGATTTTGGACATCATGGGGAAGAACTTAGGAAAAACACATTCTGCTCGAATTGATACAGAATGCGCCATTTAGGCATAGTGGCGCCTAAAAACACCCTTAAGCGCCATTTCATGCGCCAGAAAACTTAGAAATTTTTCTAAGTTTTTCCAAAATGCGCCACACATGCTTGATGGCGCATAAATCTGCCTTTCTGCGCCACTTTTTGCGCCGCAGAATCAAAATTTTTCCAAGTTGGCTTCAGGATGCGCCACTTCTTCTATGTGGCGCATAAAACCCCCTTCCTGCGCCAATTTTTGCGCCATTGTAATTTTTAAAATTTATATTATTTTCAAAATGCGCCAGTTGTGCTTGGTGGCGCCTGGAAGTGACCTTCTGCGCCACTTTTTGCGCCATCGACGCAAATTTTTCAAAAATTCGCGAATCCAAAATATCCAAATCATATCTATTCGATTTTTGGGATCCTAAACAGCATTATACTAACTCCAAATCATATGTTTAGTGTATATTTGGATCTAGATTAAATCAATCCCGCCATATCTCAACAAAATCAAGATTTCACCTCTTTAAAAAGAGGCATGACCGATCGGTCACACCCTCAATCTCAAATCTGCCAATTTTTCTCTTCTTCCAGTTTAATTAGCTTTCCAATCCCAATCCTTTCTTCCTAAAATTCTGCCATCATGAGACCAAAGAGAAAGAATAACCCAAGAAACAATGGTGGAAAGAAATTGAAAGCCACAGAGCCTGCCCCATCACAGACACCAGAAATTAATGAACCCATTCTGGAGCCGGCTGCTGTGGGAGCCGAAGATGAGTTTGTGAACAATCTGGTAGCTCCCGATTCGTATAATGGGTACGATACTTCCTTCAATTCTGCTTAACCAACGGAGGATGATCCACAGCAAGAAGAAGATGTCGCTGAATCCCCGGAGGAAATCTCACCAGAAATTCCTCGTGAATCTAAAACCAAGAGGAAGAGTCACAATAGAAAGAACGATACTACTCCTCTGGAAGAATTAACAGGAGATACTTTTAATCCGGCCATTTTCATCAATCAAACTGCGTATTCTTATTATCAGAAGATGGCGGATAGATGGATTTTTGCAGACAAAGGGTTCACTGAAGCTGACATGGAGAGATTTTCGGTTCATGATGCTCTCATGAGTCAAGGATGGATGAAATTTGCTGCGCATCCGGAAGGAATTTATTCTTGGGAGCTTACCAGACAGTTCTTGTGCAATGCTCAGTATGATCACTACACTTCATGGATTAGAGGAGTGCCTGTGCCATATGGTCCTGCAGTGATCAATGAACTTTATGGTACTGTGGATGTTTCTTGCCCAGCTACGAAGAAGAAGCACTTCCATGACCCTATTTATGAAGAGGAAGGAGGACCCGAATTGGAGAAAAGAATTTTGAAAGAGATGTTTGAAACTCAAAAGAGGGTGGCCTACATTGGAGAGAAGAAGGCGAATGTTGTAGCTACTTTAATGGCTGCACCGCTTTATCAGATCTACCTGCTCTACAAGCATAAGGTATTTCCTACTTCACACACTTCACAACCGAATGCAGAAGATCTTTATTTTGTGTATTGTGTGAAGAACGGGCTACCTATTGATATTGGAGAGATGATAGCATATGAGCTGGATAAAATGGCGTCTGACACTGCACGGATTGTGCTGGGATTTCCTGCACTGATCTGGACACTTTGTGAGAGAGCTGGAGTGAATATGACGGCCTATGCTCATGATCTGAAGCCAAGGCCCCCTATCTCTTTCAAGAATTTCTATCATAAGCCTGGAGTGTTGATAGTGTGAATTTTGTGTTTGTTAATGATATATATTTTGGATGATTTTATGGTGATTTTGGTAGCACTTTACTCTTGTTGTGTTTGTTTTGTTGTTTGTAGGAAAATGGCATAGCAATGGAATAATTAGAGCAAAGTGGAAGAAAGAAAGAAAGAAAGAGACATGCAACCATGACTTCCCTAGTCATGGCCATGACTAGGTAGAAGACCCAAGTCCATGGGCCCAAGCCATTACATAATTGAAGAATAATTGAAGATAGGGACCATGCACAAAAATAGGAGAATAAAGAGAAGAAAAAGAACAAAAATAGGAGAAGAAAAAGAAGGAAAAGAACAAAGAATGAAAGTGACACATCAACAAACAAGGAGGAAGAAAGAAATAAAAAGAGAGGGAGGAAGAAGAGAAGAGGAGGAAGAGAAAAAAAAGAAGAAGAGAAGAAGGAAGAGAAGAAGGATAGCAAGAAGAAGAAGAAAACTCATCCATCCTCATCTCTTCTCTTGGTTTGGTTGTAAAATCTCTTCTTTACATTTGTTTTCCTTTCTATGGATTTAGAGTAGTTTTTCATTTTCTCTAGTTTAAAGACTTGATTAAGAATGGCTTTGGAATTTGTGAGATGATGTAATGTGTGAACTATGAAACTTGATGTTTGTTGATATTTATGCAATTCCTATATTTAGGGTTGATGATTATTAATTTGGATGAATGTTTTTGGATCCAAATGTTTGTCTAGATTAATAGTTGAATGCCAATTTAATTTGGGTATCCGTAATTGTACTTGAATTGAATAGGTGGCAACCGGGTTGATTAGTTCCTTCCCGGGGAATTGTGTAATCAAATTGGAAATTACTCCGCGTAGGTAGTAATTGGTTTGAATCGGGCTTTTCTAAATTCTAATGCAATTGAACAATATTTTCTATGGGCGTACCTAGAAATGTTGATTTGATTAGGGATAATTAACGGGCGTACCTTAATTGTCTAATCTGTAAGGAAAAGTTGGTTGTCTAAGCGGACCTGACAACTATAACCGGTTTATTAACTTGTATCATGTTTATGCATCAATGATCTATTCCAATTGCCATTCCAAATCATTCTTTGAACTAGAGGCTTTTAATTCCATAAGTTAAAATCCAATATTTTTAATCTTGTGCTCTTGAACTCATCTTAGTATTTACTTGCTTGTGTATTTCTTTATTTTCTTAATTTTAATATCATAATCTTGTGACAATGCTAAAACCCCCCTTTATAACTATTGTATATATTATGAAAATGTTGCAATCCAATCCCTGAGGACTCGACCCTTGTCACTGCTATACTATATCTATTTTGTACTTGGTGACATTGGAATCAATTTAATTTTGCAGCTACACGACAAGCTGCCAAATTTTGGCGCCGTTGCCGGGGATTGGCGTTCAACAAAAAAAAAAAAAAAGAGAAAAATTCTGTGATATTTTTTTTATCTTTTTAGTTTTAATTGGTATTTTCCTTGTTTATGCCTCGTTCTTCTCGTACAGGTGAGTTGATATTTGATCCAGAGATTGAGAAGACAGCTCGTAGATTGACAAGGGAAGCCAAGTTAAGAAAAAAATCTAAAGTTTCTACATCAACTTCTGGTTTATCATTGGCTACAGAGCTGGACACTTCTAGTTCCAGTAGTGAAGGAAGTGATACAGAACCTTTAGAAGAAAAAAACATTGTCATGGCTGAAGATAACCGCACATTGAGGGAGTTGGCTGCTCCTGACTTAACACAGCAGCCTTTATGCATTACATTTCCTACAATTGATGACGAAACTCCCTTTGAATTAAAATCTGGATTGATCCATTTGTTGCCTGAATTTAATGGTCTTGCAGGTGAAGAGCCTCACAAGCATCTCCAGGAATTTGATGTAGTATGTTCAAGCATGAAGCCCCCTGGAGTTACAGATGAACAAATCAAATTGAGGGCATTTCCATTCTCATTGAAAGGGAGTGCAAAAGATTGGCTCTATTATCTCCCAGCAGGTAGCATTACAACATGGACTGACATGAAAAGAAAGTTCTTGGAGAAGTATTTCCCAGCCTCAAGAGCTGCAAATTTGAGGAAGGAAATATGTGGCATCAAACAACAATCAGGTGAAACGCTCCATGAATACTGGGAGCGGTTTAACAGGCTTATAATTAAATGTCCTCAACATCAAATCCCACCCCAATTGTTAATTCAATACTTCTATGATGGTTTGTTATTGATGGACAGGAACATCATTGATGCTGCAAGTGGAGGAGCTTTGGTGAATAAGACTCCAACACAAGCCTGGGAGTTGATTGATCGAATGGCAGAGAATACTCAACAATTTGGCACAAGGGATGCAATGCCAACCAATATGCCAAGTGATTCTTCAATGCAAACAATGCAACAACAACTTTCAGAGTTGACAAGCTTTGTTCGTAAGATGGCCACAGGAAATATAAAGCCAACTGTCCAGGTGAAGGCATGTGGCATTTGCACAAGTATTGAACATCCAACTGATGCATGCCCAACTCTCCAAGAAGATACACCGGTGGATGTGAATGCACTTGACTATTCCAATTGGCGTCCACAGTACAATCCATATTCCAATACTTACAATCCAGGTTGGAGAGATCATCCAAATCTTCGGTATGGCAATCAACATCAACAACAAAATCATCCATCTTCGGCACCACAACAAGTGCACCCTCCTCGTCAATTTGAAAGGCAACCACCTCAAGCTACAACAAGTTCAAGTCCATCTTTGGAAGAATTGGTGAAATCCATGGCCACATCAACTTTGCAATTTCAACAAGACACGAAGGCAAGTATTGAAAAATTGCAAAGCCAAATCAATCAAGTGTCTGAGGAAGTTAGGCAAATTCGAGAGAAAGGAAAATGGCCAGCTCAACCCGAGCCAAACCCGAAGAATGTCAGTGCCATGATTTTGAGGAGTGGAAAAGAAGTTGAAGGTCCTTCTCCAATGTCAAAGGAACAAAATGAAGAACAAATTGAGAAGGAGATTGAAAAGGAGGCAGAAACTTCTAACAAGGTAAATTCTAAATGGATTCATTTATATCAAACTAAAATACCTCCTTTTCCCGACAGGTTAAAGAAGCCTCCAAAGGTTGATAAAAAGAAAGAGATGCTTGAAATATTCAAGAAAGTTCAATTGAACATTCCACTTTTGGAAGCCATCAATCAAATCCCCAAGTATGCAAAGTTCTTGAAGGAATTGTGCACCAACAAAAAGAAGCTTCGGGGAGATGAGTGTATAATAGCAGGTGAGAGTGTATCTGCAGTCATAAAAAGAAAAATCCCACCCAAAACCGGTGATCCAGGTATGTTTTCAATTCCTTGCAAAATTGGAACGAAAGAGGTGAGCAAAGCCATGTTAGATTTAGGTGCTGCGATAAATGTGATGCCAAGATCAATATATAATTCCCTAAATCTAGGTCCATTGAAAGAAACAGGAATTATTATTCAACTTGCTGATAGATCAAATGCTTATCCGGATGGTATGATAGAAGATGTGTTAGTTCAAGTAAATGATGCAATATTTCCTGTAGATTTCTATGTTGTGGATATGAACGATGATCATTGCTTTAATCCACCCCCTCTTTTGTTGGGAAGACCTTTTATGTATACTGCAGGAGTGAAGATTGATGTGAAGAAAGGCACTCTTACTTTGGAATTTGATGGAGAAGAACTTTCTTTCAATCTTTCTAATACTATCGAACATCCTGATGATTCTAAAGCTTTATATGCTATTGATGTTATTCAACCTTGTGTGCAGGATATTCGTGAGCTTAATGGTAAAGACCCTGGAGATATTGAATGGATAGATACTGTAAACTTTGGGTCTAACAAAAAATTTAAGCTGAATGGAAAAGATCCACCGGAAGTATGGCTTGGAGCATTAAGGGATAAAAATGGTGGAATGGATTTGAATAATCATGAATATCGAAAAAAATTGCAATTGCAGAAGTTTGGTGGATTTTGGTATGATGCTTATGAGAATGGTTGAAGAATTTGGAAGAAGTCTAGCTCAAGGACTTTAAACAAAGCGCTTCTTGGGAGGCAACCCAAGCAAATAAATTATTTTGATGTTATATATTTTGTCATGTTGATCATTATATATTTGGTATAATTTTGATTTGTTAATGGTATTTTGTTTGTGATTTTGTAGGTTTGTGGATGTGAAGATGAGATTTTTGGATCAAGGAACAAGTTGAAGTGTTTAAAGGAGGAAATTTTCAGTGAAGGAGGCAGCCTCCCTACTCTTATTCATGGTCATGATTAAGACCCACTTAGCTCCACTGAATCAAAATGATTTGAGGAATATTTTTCCTGGGCAACACACTACTCTTACTCATGCCCATGACTAACCATTACATACTTGTCTGAAATCAAACTCAAACACTATCACTTTTCCCAAATTCTAAACTACTCATCTTACATCAATTTACTCTTCACTCTCCCAATTTCCCATTTTCATCTCCCAAATTACACAAGTCCAAATTACACAAGCCTCTCTTCTTCTTCTCTCATCTTCCCCAAAGCCACCGACAGCCTTCGGAGCTCCACCGCCGGCCACCCTCCACCGGAGCACCAACCTCCACCGCCGCTGCCACCACCGGAGCACCACCGCCGACCACTGCACAGCGCCGACCAAGCTCCGCCGCCCTCGCCGGAACCCTAGCAGTCACCGCCGTCCCTCCGCAGATCGTCGCCGGACACCTCCCGCCGTCACCGCCCTGTTCGCAAATCCGAAGACCATCGCCGCCGCCTCCTCTCTCTCGTACTCTCTCCACCGTCGCGAGCTCACCGGACCTCCAGATACGCCGCCGCCACTCCATCGCGAGCAGCACCACTGCGAACACCACCGTCCTCTCTCCACCATCGCAGCCTCCACCGACAGCGCCGGCCGCCCCTCGTCTCATCCGCACTCCGTCGTCTCTCTCCCGTTCTTCAGTCGCGCCTCTCTCTCTTCGCCGGACCACCGCCCCTCGTCGCCCCTCAGCCGCCTCCATCTCCCTCCGTCGTCGCACCTAGCTCTGCCTCCGCCTCTCTGTCTCGGTCTACACCAACGCCGGCCCTTCTGTCTCGCCTCCGCTCCTGCCAACGCCACCGTTGCCTCCACCCGAGATCCGGCAGCCCACCATCGCCGCCGTCCTCGACTGCCGACCTCCGCGAAACCCTAGCACGCCAACCTGCACCACCTCTCATCTTCGACCAACCACCTCTCGCCCGCCGGCCAGATCCACCGTCTCGCACCTCCAGATCCACCGTCGCTCGCCCCACCGCCGGCAGCCACCACCGCGAACCCTATCCCGCCGCCACCCCTCGCGAACCGCCGGCCGCCACCACTCTCTTCTCCTCTCAACTCCGATCCGAACGTCGCCGCCGTCCTCTCGTCTTCAACGAAAGAACAACGCCGCCTCTGTCGCTCTCCGCCTCAGCCCGCCACCACCCTTGTCGCCGGCCACCTCCGCCAACGCCTCTCCATCGACCGTCGCCTCCACCCGAGATCCGGCATCCCTCCACCGCCGCTGTTCGCGCCGCCCCTTCCTTCCTGTTCCGGCCACGTCCCTCTCCTGTTCCGGTTGATGATTCTTCTTGCCATTGGATTCACTATACTGGTAATCTCATTTCAATTTTTGCAAGTAGTGGACAATGGTAATTTTTGCTTCTATGGTATCTCTTGTCTGTTTGAATTGGAAGAAAAATATGCTCTAGATTTTCTGGATTTAATGTGATATCCCTGTGTCGATTGAATTTTGAAAATTGACTGTGACAAAGTTTGTTGTTGTTTGAATTGGAAACTGGGAAAAGAGCATGCCTTTAGTTGATTGCTGGTATTGATAAATTTGATTTCTCATGAACTGAATACTGAGAAAAGTGCATACTTGTGGGCTTATTTTGTTTTGCAAGTGGTGGAATTGTTAATTGGAAAGGAATTTGCTTTTGAGTTTAAAAAGTTAATAATCCATCGTAAAGCTTGCAATTTGATGTTTTTGTCGAGAAATGATACTGCTTGGGAAGTTTTCTGTGTGCAGGGATTCAAAAATGTCAAGTAGTCATGTTAAAGCATTTCAACATTCCACCTTGCCGTGCCATCAAACCCCTCATGAGTTCCAGGGAAGTCCTTTTCTATTCACCTTTTAATACATTGAGGACAATGTTGATTTTAGGTGTGGGGGAGGAACTATCTTTGCATTGCTTGCCATTTTCTGTTAAAAAAAAATTTAAATTTAAAAAAAAATAAATAAAAAAAAAAAAATTTCAAGTTGTTTTATATAAATTTTTTTAAGTTTTATGTGAATTTTTTTTGAATTTGATGTGAATAGGTAACTGAATTGAGTCTATGAGGTTTAAGTTGACAAATCTTTTAAGTATGATTGACGATTTCTGACATTGAACATGTGAAGCCAACTATTTTGTGAACCCATGTGAGAATCTGAGCCTCTTTCCAAAATGCTTGTTGTTTCTAAAAAAAAAAATACACTTATCTCAAGCTTTTGGAAATTTCTTTCTTGTGTGAATTATGTGGTAATCGTTTTGACATTCTAGAATTTGAATGATTATACATGTTGAACTTGCATTGATTGAATCCAATATTTTGAACATGATAAGGGCATTAGGATAAACCTTTTTAGCCTTCTTGTTGGCCTTAACCCATACTTCTATCCCTAGTTTTCCACTTTGAGCCTTTTATCCATTTTCTTTGTTTATATATAACCCTTAGCCTATTAAGCCTTTTCTTTTTGTCATACCATTGCGTTCGAACCCTAGTGATTAAAGTACTTTCATAAGTCATTATGGTTGAATTTTTGTGTTGGTTGCAAAAAAAAAAAAAAAAAAAAAAGCTTTGAAATTGTTCTATTTTGGAATTCTCAAGGTATTTTGTTGGATTCTTGTATTACTTGATTGATTGTCAAAAATGTTTGTATATACATATTCCCCTAAAAAAAAAAAAAAATACAAGGGCAGTGGATGGATATAGCTTGACATGTGTTCCTCTGACCTCAGTGTTATGAACATAGAGTTGAAGTTCCGTCTGCACTTTTCAGATTGTTGAATTCCTCTAATAAACATGTCTAAGCTATTGAAGCCCACGAAAAAAAAAAAAAAAAAGAAAAGAAAAGAAAAAAAAAGAAAAAAATAAAAAAATAAAATAAAAGGGGATATATGTTTGGCAAGTTTTGTTTTTGTTTGGTTTATTGCTTGAGAAATTTTAGGATTGTTTGGAAGTTGTATATAGATGATCCTTTTGGTTTGTTTATTTTAGAAAACTTTGGGAGGATAGAATAGATGTAATTTTTGTTCTTTTGAACCTCTTGGTTTTGTTTTGGTTTGGCAACCATGATGTGCTATAATGTTTTCTATGATGACTCTTTGGAAGTACTTGCATTCACTTTAGCCTTTTTATTCCCTTTTTCTTCCTACCCCAACCATGGCCCCGTTATAACCCTTTTTGAAAGACCCTTTGATTCTTAATGTTGGATAATATGTCTTTGCATGGGAAATGTGATTTTCATTCAAGCCTATGGGATTGTCATTTTGATTTATCACTTGAGTGCTTATTTGTTCAACCACACTTGATATTGAGAGGAGTGCATACACTTTACCCATGGGAGGTGTTGGCTTAATATGTTTGATGTTGGATTAATTTGATTGTACTTGAATGGACTTGTTGATTTTAAACTCTCAATGATTTAATTTGGTTTCTTTTGACTTTATGCTTGAGGGCAAGCATACTTTAGGTGTGGGGGAATTTGATAGTGTGAATTTTGTGTTTGTTAATGATATATATTTTGGATGATTTTATGGTGATTTTGGTAGCACTTTACTCTTGTTGTGTTTGTTTTGTTGTTTGTAGGAAAATGGCATAGCAATGGAATAATTAGAGCAAAGTGGAAGAAAGAAAGAAAGAAAGAGACATGCAACCATGACTTCCCTAGTCATGGCCATGACTAGGTAGAAGACCCAAGTCCATGGGCCCAAGCCATTACATAATTGAAGAATAATTGAAGATAGGGACCATGCACAAAAATAGGAGAATAAAGAGAAGAAAAAGAACAAAAATAGGAGAAGAAAAAGAAGGAAAAGAACAAAGAATGAAAGTGACACATCAACAAACAAGGAGGAAGAAAGAAATAAAAAGAGAGGGAGGAAGAAGAGAAGAGGAGGAAGAGAAAAAAAAGAAGAAGAAGAGAAGAAGGAAGAGAAGAAGGATAGCAAGAAGAAGAAGAAAACTCATCCATCCTCATCTCTTCTCTTGGTTTGGTTGTAAAATCTCTTCTTTACATTTGTTTTCCTTTCTATGGATTTAGAGTAGTTTTTCATTTTCTCTAGTTTAAAGACTTGATTAAGAATGGCTTTGGAATTTGTGAGATGATGTAATGTGTGAACTATGAAACTTGATGTTTGTTGATATTTATGCAATTCCTATATTTAGGGTTGATGATTATTAATTTGGATGAATGTTTTTGGATCCAAATGTTTGTCTAGATTAATAGTTGAATGCCAATTTAATTTGGGTATCCGTAATTGTACTTGAATTGAATAGGTGGCACCCGGGTTGATTAGTTCCTTCCCGGGGAATTGTGTAATCAAATTGGAAATTACTCCGCGTAGGTAGTAATTGGTTTGAATCGGGCTTTTCTAAATTCTAATGCAATTGAACAATATTTTCTATGGGCGTACCTAGAAATGTTGATTTGATTAGGGATAATTAACGGGCGTACCTTAATTGTCTAATCTGTAAGGAAAAGTTGGTTGTCTAAGCGGACCTGACAACTATAACCGGTTTATTAACTTGTATCATGTTTATGCATCAATGATCTATTCCAATTGCCATTCCAAATCATTCTTTGAACTAGAGGCTTTTAATTCCATAAGTTAAAATCCAATATTTTTAATCTTGTGCTCTTGAACTCATCTTAGTATTTACTTGCTTGTGTATTTCTTTATTTTCTTAATTTTAATATCATAATCTTGTGACAATGCTAAAACCCCCCTTTATAACTATTGTATATATTATGAAAATGTTGCAATCCAATCCCTGAGGACTCGACCCTTGTCACTGCTATACTATATCTATTTTGTACTTGGTGACATTGGAATCAATTTAATTTTGCAGCTACACGACAAGCTGCCAAGTGTGCAGAGCTTGGCTACCCTACTACATCCCGTGGGACACCCACTTGTCATCCTGATAGACCTAGTACATCTGGTACTAAGGTAGAGCCTGCAGAGATCGCAATCAATAGGATGACCTATGAGATTCATCAGCTTAGAGAGGAGATGAAGAGGAAGGAAGATAGTACACGAGCACAAATTTCACAACTTTCTAATAGACTTGAATTTTTCATGTCTGAAAGTCTAGGTGATCGATATATTCCTCCTACTACTAGTTCGAGCTCTACAGGGGATGATGATGTTCCTAGGGAAGATGAAGTAGGTGATTCGGATGGATCCTTAGAAATCTAGATTTTTGATTAGATAGGATTGCTCCCTTTTTAGTTTAATTTGTAATAGTTAGAATTATTTTGGTGCTATTTTGCTTATTTAATTAGCTTCTTTATGTAATAGTTGCTAGAATTTGTGGTATTTTGCTTTTGGTAAATTTATGGAATTTAATATTTTAATTAAATCTATCCTTGTTTATTTAATGGATGAAAATAATTATTAAAAAAGCAAAATTCTGAATTAAATAAATAAAGGATAGAATTTCAATTGTTGAATTTATAAATTACCATGTGTTCTAACAATTATCTTTTGTATGAGCAAATACCATATAAATATATAAAGAAGCAGGATATGCCATGAGAAGCAAGCAAAAGGGGAACATCCAATACGGTGAAAGAATTTCTAGGATCTACATATTTCAGGTGTGATCTTTTCATGTATTATGTTATCAATTTGCATGAAGAATATGGTAAGAGCTTGAGTTAATTTAATTTAAGTTTATTTTCTTAGTTTCTATGCTTAAATAAAATAAGTGCAGGCATGTCTAGTTATTTTAACTTTAAATTGTGTTTTCCCAGTGGTGCTATTATTTAGAGATTATCACATCAATGCCAATCTGGAGAAAATCCAAATAAGTCTAAAAGTTCTGCTCTAATCCGATTTTACAATTTAATGAGTGTTAGGTTTCTTAGTTTAAAGTTCTAGACTTTGTCAAATTGTTATGCAAGTTGTTTGGGCTATATGACAATTCTATTTGCCTTGCAGAAAACTATTTGATTAATTAGACTAGTTATTTGAAATGTGGAGAGTTATCATTATTTATAAATAAATATGCTCGTTCCAAGTCTTTTTAAATGCTTAATTAAAATAAAGTCAGAGTGAGAACCCTGTAGAAAAAAAAAAGAAAAGAAAAACAAAACAAAACAAGTTATCTTGCAAAAAGAAAAGAAAAGAAAAAATTAAAGAATGCAAGATTAAAAAAGGAAGAGAAGAGAAAAACAGGGTGATCAAATAAAATTCATAAACTCTTGACTGGATGACTGGCACATATTCGGTGACACGAGTAGCTTCTGGAATTCAACCGTCTACAACTCAGCCAAAGTGTCTAGAATATAGTGAAACCTAGCCATAGATTGAGCATATTTAAAGACTGGAAAAGAAAAGCATATTTACATTATTCGCTTTCCCATATTGAGTGCTAGGTATAATTAATCTGTTTTCTGTATTGTAAGTGCTTTGGATATCTGGTTCTAATAGCTGATGCATATCAATTTGCCTAGTTCTAGTACATTAAACTTTGAACCCTCTTATCTCATTTTATTGTTGAAATCTATGATTTGGCAGAACTATAGTGACTTCATCCTTATTATCTTGATTGGCATGTTGATGTGTTAATTGATTTCATTGTTCAAGGGACGAGCAATATTTAAGTGTGAGGATGTTGATGCACCCTGTGAAACCACATTTAAATAAGCTTAAATTATGATAAAATGAACCTAAATTGCATGCATGAGACCCTATTTTACTGCTTTTTAATGTACATTTCTTGTGGTTTGTAAATATTAATAAGATTGATTAAATTGAGCTTATTTGAGCTCAATTTACCTTGTTTTATGCTTTTTAATAAGACTTTGGCAATTCTAAGACATTGCAATGATGTTTCAGGCATTAAAACGAAGGAAGAAAGATGTTCGGAGGTTAAAGGATGCAAAATTCGGAATTTTCAACACTGGAAGGCCCCAGAATGCGCCACATAGGCATGGCGGCGCATAAAAATGCTCTCCAGCGCCAGTTTATGCGCCACTTCAACACTTGGGAAAATTTCGGAAGGAGGAAGCTTCAGGATGCGCCAGCCCTTCTTGGCGGCGCATAAAAAGCCATTCAAGCGCCACTTTTTGCGCCGTTGTCAAATTTTAGGAAATTGTCAGAATGCACCGCTTCTTCTTGGCGGCGCCTGAAACCACCTGGGAGCGCCACTTTTTGCGTCGTTTTGGAAAATTCGGAAAATCAGCGTATGCGCCAGTTCTACTTGGTGGCGCCTAAAACCCTCTCCGAGCGCCATTTTATGCGCCGACGTCGCGGTTGAGCAGTTTCTTAACCTCCCGAACTCGGTTTTAAACACCGTTTTTCTTCATTTCTTCGATAACCAGACTCATAATTTTCGAACAATACTCTCTGGAAACATCTGCTAATGGGAGAAGAAGGCCAGAAACACAAAATCATGCCGGAGGAATGCATCAAGGACACTGTTCTGGGCGTGTTCTTCCTATTCTAGGTGTTGCCTTTCTTTTTCTTGCATTGTAATGAATTGAATTTGCCTCTAAATATAATCTGCTATCATGTTTTTAATTTGTAGACGGATTTCTGTGTTGTTCGTGTTAGAAGTATTCTAGAACGGGAGTTCAGAATCACTTTGAAGTACGAACCTATCTTTTATGGAAGCAATAAAATGTCGATGTTTTCTTTTATGTAATCTGGGTTAATCTGCTATTGTGTTAGAATCTGTTTAATCCAGTTTGAGCGCTATTCTGCATAGGCTGTAGACTTGAAATTTCATGTTTTGGGTGTAATCTGCTTTTGATCGCTTAAACTGGTTAAATCTGTTAAAATATTAGACTCTGTATTGGGATTGTATGTCAGATGCCTGCATTGTTGATCGAGATTTCTAGTTTTTAACAAATCTGTAATCTAAAATGTTAATCTGCTAGAAACCAAATAGATCGATCAATCTGAATTATCTATTTTTAGCAATCTGGCATTAATTCTAATCTGTCTGCATTTTAATATTATTAATTAAATCCAGTTTACCATGTTTTATTATTATTTTACCATAATTGTTAGAGTATTTACACTGTTTTGCATAATTTAAATGTTAGAATCTAATTCCATAAATTCTGCTTTGCGAAATCGGGAGATAAAAAGTAGAATTAATATTTTAGTACCGGAATTGGGAATAAATTACATTAAAAATGGATTCTGGCATGTGCACAATGATTTGGGAAATGAAAAGTGCCTATTAATTGCTATAGGAAAATTTATATGCTTGGGAAAGACTCAAATTTAGGCCTAGAATAATGATTGCAAAATGTTAGATAATCTAATCAGCTTCCATGAAGTCCGTTTAAGCATAATTTGGAATTTTTAGTAGATTATTATATTTTTAATCTTTATAAAAATATTTACATTTAAGAAATTGATTTTTAGAACATTGGGAAATGTCAAATCATAATGCAATTTCTATTTTATAATAAAGATGGCAATATTTAAAATATTACAATCAATTCCCATTAGTATTTTTATCAATTAAAACTTTAATTTGCTTTATTTCAATTTAATGTCACTGTTTTAAATTAAATCACCATTAGAATTAATCAAAATCTTTTTAAATATATTAAATATAATTAATGAGCTTAAGAACAATTAAAATTTCTCCGGAATGAAATAATATTCTGAAATTCCCTTGGGTTCGACCCGGTATTCACCGGTTTTTATTACTTGATGACAACCATCCGCTTGTGGTAAAATATGAGTGGTGAAAATCATCCCATCACAGGGTAATGACCAGGGGATTAATATCCAGTATCTTCCCACGAACATAAACTTTTACCTCCATAGGGTGAGGTAGCATCAAGAACTTCCGGATGAAGGTTAGCGTAGAACTCCCTCACCAAAGCTGGAGAATAGTACTCATCAAGAGAAGATTTGCATCTTCAAGGTACTTTGCAAAACCAAGTTCGCGATACATGGAGTGAGTGAACTGCTCTTCAGGAATGAACTCTCGAACAGTCAGCTCCTTGGAGAATCGCTGGGAATCCTTGTCATAATATTTGAAGTTGAGTGCAGCCTGAACAGACATAGGCGGAACAGATTTTGGTCGTTTCTGAGAAGTTACGATTGCAACACCTTTGTCTTTCCGTTTGCGGGATCTGGTAGTAGGAGTGCGAGGAGGAGGACGTTGTTGACGTGTAGCTTCTACATCCGCAGGAGGGTGTTCTTCCTCTTGGTTCTGGTCACCAGGAGCATCATCGTACTGATTAGCATTATAATCATCTTCCCCTGCTTTCTGAGTAGTCTCAGTGCCCTCATCCCAATCAAAGGGGAAAGTTTCTTTCATAGTAGGAGGTAAAGCAAGTGGAGTTGGTGCGGGAAGTGCTCCGGCGGGCGGTAGTGAGTCCAGAGGCAAGACATCCTCCACGTCAGCATCCACATTGTGTTCTGCATCCTTGCCAGAGTCATCTAGGGTAGGATCATTGGTTTCGGTTGTTTTGGATGGGATTTCAGTAGGTTGTGCAACCGAAGATTCAATGGACGGAGCTGGGTCAGTAGTAGGTTTCTCAGTAGTCCAGACTGCATCAGATGGGGTTTGAGAGGAGGAAGACGCCATATCTGAAAAGCTAGAGAGAAAACACAGCGAAATAATAGAAGAAGAAGAAACTGAATGTGTAACACCCCGGTTTTTGGTCACCCAGGTCGGGGTGTCACCGCCACATCTCTCTAGCAAGACACGGTTTCTCCGAGCTCACTAAAGAGATGCAAGGCTATGGTTTTTCAGAATTTAAAATATTCAACAGCCCATTCATATATAATTTAAAAATAATACATCAAAGTTGCAGCAGAAAATAATATTTACATATATATTGCAGCGGAATTTAAATATAGGGCCAACATGGCCTAATCACGGGTTAACCAGGCCCGTTCATTCAATTCATATCTAAGGCTAGAATAATAAAAGAAGATAATATTTCCCCGAATATCCCATGCATGCATATGATGATGCATATTCTTCATACTCTATAGGAAAAAGAAAGTAATGGTTTTGGTCAGCACTACGTGCTGAGTAAGTTAACACATACAGGATCATGGGGTTTCAAAGCCGTTATTTAAACTTTAAGAAAACATGTACACAGTACCCCATAATTTAATTTATTATCTAACAACAATTTAATTGCAAAATTAAATAGACAGGGATTCCATAACATCACAGTATTGCTTGCAAGGTAAATAATTGCATAACATAACTTAAAAGCATAATTTAAATAAGCGACGGGAAGTATAAGTCTTTTAAATTTTTCCCGTTAATCCCTAGCCGAGTATCAAGATTTTTATTTGTAGTCAAGTTTCTCTCGCCGTTTTGGCACAGTTTCTCATGTTCAACACCATCGTCCAATCAGGCACGATGTGCAAAGCTAGGAGGGCACCCTGCAGAGCACTCACCCCCTACATAGATTACTCTCGTCCGTTTAGGCACGAAGCAAATAGCTAGAGGGGCACCCGATGGAGCACTCACCCCCTACATAGGTCACTCTCGTCCGTTAAGGCACGAAGCGAAAAGCTAGAGGGGCACCCGATGGAGCACTCACCTTCTACGTAGAAAGCTCAAACTAGCTATAACGGGATTTCGAAAATGTTTGTTTATGTATTTCACTTCAAAGGAGTTTCCACTCATTTAAACCTTAAAGGCCAATCGCTCAAATTTAGTAAGTTTCTCAAAATATACTATTTCAGGAGGCTATCCGCTCCGATATCGTTTAAAATCCTTTTCAACAAGATTTTTCAAGATTTGACTCGGTCAACCACAGTTTACTCAAAATTTCAGTAAACATCGAGTTTAATTCCAAAAATTCTGAAATTTCACCACTAACTCAGAAACATCAAGATGAACAACTTTCGTGTTTTAACTTTTTCAATCCGAGTTACCGCAATAGGTAAAAATCATCAATTTTCGTCATAACCTAAATCTGTCCGAGATTCGTATACAGCAGTTCAAGATTATCAAGATCTAACATAGCAAATCAACTCCAAATTTAATTAAATTTTACAGAGATCATCTTAAGACATTTATCTACAACTTTCATGTTCGGCCAAAGATCTAAATCAGTCTGGAACCTCTGTCAAAAATGTGATCAAGATCGGACCTAAGTTCTGTCAAGAATTTCAAGATCTAGTTTCAAGCAGTTCGGTTTCGGTTGGTTTTCACATAACAAATAGTCTCTAAACATTCTGAAAATTTTACAGTAGATAGATCTAAGCCTTAGGAACGTTTTTCGTGTTTTAAGTTTTTCCGTTTGAAGTCGTTTTAAGGTTCGGAAAAATTCGTTAAAACTGTTGCGCCGGTAGAAAACATTCAATGACAGATTTACGCAAGATTCGATTCAAGCTTTTAGGTTTCGTGTTTTAGTTACTCCCAAAACCATGTAAGTATTAACTAACAGATCTATGGATGTCTCGGCTCGATGATTCGGAGGCGTGGCTTCCACGTTCTTCGTTCTCCTTCCGAGATCCTTCGTTTTTCCTCAACGCGTCCGGATCGGGGTTTAGAATAGAAAAGAGGTTTAATTAAGATTTTTTTTCGAATAAAAAATGGTAAGGAAGGGAGCAGATCTTACCACGATAACGGGAGTCTTTGGATTTTCGTCCAACTCAGTCTCCTCTCTTGCCTTCGTGCCTCCGATGACTCCGGGATTAGGGTTTCGACGTATAGAGGGATTTCGTAGGGTTTCAAACGTATTCGGAGCTTTTAGGAGGTCTTATTTATAGATAACTAAGGCCTAGGGCGTCCAAGATCTGACTCTAAGAGTCTAGAGTCGAAAGATGTTCAACCGAAAGTCGAAAAATCCGGATTCGGGCGAGAGAATCGCGGAACGGCCGATTCTGTCATGTGGCGCGCTCTTGGCGCGGTTTTCTCCCATTGGGCGCACGGCCACCGCGCCATCCTGGCCTGGACTTTGGTCTGGGCCGGGTCGTGCGATCCGTCGGGCGTTTCCTTCTCTCTTTCGGACTTCTATCCCTCTATGCTCTCGAATTCGGATTTCCGGGATATTTTCGGGCTCCGATTTCCTATCTTAATTTTATTTGGATCTAAGCTTACATTTGGACTCGGGTTATTGAGTCCATCGGTGTTGGGTTTCCGTGTAACCATTTATTCGATTAAATTGTCTTCGGCTTCCCGGGTTCTCGGAATTTTGTTTCCTTTTTAATTTAAATTCCATTTCTCATTTCCTCTACATTTGTTTCTTTATTTGCTGAATTTATTTATTTATTGTATTTATTTTATTTATTGTATTTATTTTATGTTGGAATATTCTCGGGTATTCCAGAATGAAAGAGAAACGAACTCCAAACACGATTATAAAGAAACTAAAATGAGAAATAGGGAACGACGGTTTTGAACGTCGTGCAACGTGATGGAGAAAGACGGTTTCTGTAGCTTGCAGGTAATTATGATCTTCTGCAGATGTCGAATCAAGTTTTTGGCATTATCCAATTAATTCCTTACTTCACATTCGGTTGGGCCTGTAAAAATTGAAAACAAAGAAAAAACAAAGCCCAAAATGTTAGAGAAATTTAAGAGGAATAATAGCTAAGGCCCAGAACGGTTCTTAGCCTTTTCACCATCTAATGCCTTTGTAAGGATGTCGGCTCGCTGTTCGGACGACCCAATATGTTGAATATCACATATGCTATCTTCCACCAGGTCTCGAATAAAATGATACCGAATGTCAATATGTTTGCTTCTACTATGTAGAACTGGGTTCTTGGAGATGTTTATAGCACTAGTATTATCAAAGAATACTTGAAAACTCTCCTTATGAACTCCATAGTCAGCCAACATATGTTTCATCCACATAAGTTGAGAACAACAACATGTTGCAGCTATATATTCAGCTTCAGCTGTAGAAAGTGCAACAATATTCTGCTTCCTGGAGTACCAACTAACAAGATTGTTGCCTAAGTAGAAACATCCACCAGTGGTTGATCGTCTGTCATCGCAACTACCAGCCCAGTCTGAGTCAGTGTACCCAATGAGGTCCAAATTTGATCTCTTTGAGTACCAAATTCCAAGCTCAAGTGTACCCTTAACATATCTCAAAATCCTTTTAGCAGCTTTAAGATGAGATTCTTTCGGTTGAGATTGATACCTAGCACAAACTCCAGTACTAAAGGATATATCAGGCCTGGTAGCTGTTAGGTAGAGAAGACTACCAATAATGCTTCTGTATAGCTTCTGATCAACATCCTTTCCAGCTTCATCCTTAGAAAGTTTTTCTTGTTGTCCTAGAGGAGTTCGAACGACCTTGCTATCCTCCATGTGGAATTTCTTCAGCATCTGCCTGGCATATTTCTCTTGTGATAAAAAGATACCATCCTTAAGTTGTTTAATCTGCAAACCTAAGAAGTAATGTAACTCTCCCATCATGCTGATCTCAAACTCAGATTGCATAGCTTCTACAAAACTTTTCCTGAGATGATCTGAAGTAGCTCCAAAAATAATGTCATCCACATAAATCTGAGCTATAATAAAATCATTGTTAGTATGCTTTACAAACAATGTTTTGTCTGCATTACCTCTGATATAACCATGATTCACAAGAAACTGTGACAACCTTTCATACCAAGCACGAGGTGCTTGCTTAAGTCCATACAAAGCTCCTTTAACTCTATAGACATAATCAGGATGTTCATGATCTTCAAATCCCAAAGGTTGTGCTACATAGATTTCTTCCTTTATCTTTCCATACAAAAAGGTTGTCTTAATATCCATCTGATATAGTTTGAAGTTCATACAGCAGGCGAACGACAGTAGGATCCTCACTGCTTCCATTCTAGCAACTGGAGCAAAAGTCTCTCCATAGTCCAATCTTTCTATTTGAGTGTAGCCTTGTACCATAAGTCTTGCTTTATTTCTAACAACATTTCCTTGCTCATCTATCTTGTTTCTAAAAATCCATTTAGTACCAATGACATTTATGTTGTCAGGCCGTGGTACTAACTCCCAAACTGAATTCCTTTCAAATTGTAACATCTCATCTTGCATAGCAGCAATCCAATATTCATCATTGAGAGCTTCAATAGTATATTTGGGCTCTATCTTGGATATGAAACAATTCATTCCAGCCAGTTGTTTATAATCAACATCCTTCTTATTCCTTGTCTGCCTTGGAGCAGTAATATCACCAATAATATCATCATTTGAATGATGTTTTAATGTCCTTGGACCTTTTCTCTTATTGACCTCAACATCTGTATCTGAAGCATGTTCTTCTTCAGCAACATCAGAATTAGTCACTTCTATAGTAGGACTTGTTTCCACTTCAACAGATTGAGTACTAGATTCAGGAACAGGAGAGGATGACTGAGGAATAATAGGTAGCTCAATAAAGTCTTCTAGCCGCCTCTTATCTGGAAGTTCTTCAAAAATAACATTTGTAGATTCTACAACCTTCTTGCTTTTAGTAAGATAGACTCTATAAGACTTTGAGTTATTGGAATAACCTAGGAACTTCCCTTTTTCAGAACGAGCATCAAAAGTTTTTCAATTGTTCCCTGTCCCTGTAAACATGACATATACAGCCAAAAACATGAAAATATTTAACTATAGGAAGTTTGCCATTCCAAACCTGATATGGTGTGTAGTTGGTGTGTGGTCTCAACAACACCCTGTTTGCTACATGACATGCCGTGTTAACAGATTCTGCCCAAAATGATTTTGAGAGAGTGCTTCCATGCAACATTGATCTAGCCATCTCTTGAAAAGTTATGTTCTTCATTTCAACCACACCATTTTGTTGAGGTGTTTTGGGGGCAGAGAACTCTTGAATAATACCATGTGTATTACAAAAGTCTGTAAAATGTTGATTTTCAAACTCCTTCCCATGATCTGTTCTGATTCTGGTAATTTTTTGTTGCTTTTGGTTCATAAGCTTCAGGCTCAAGTTCTCAAAGTGTTCAAATGTTTCATCCTTTGACCTGAGAAACAAAACCCAAGTGAATCTAGAATAATCATCAATAACAACCAAAATATACCTCTTTCCATTTAGACTTTCAACTTCAGTAGGACCCATAAGATCCATGTGAATGAGTTCAAGACAGTGAGTGGTGTTGATGCCTTCCACTTTCTTGTGCTGTGACTTTGTTTGCTTTCCTTTTGCACAACCTTCACAAGTAAGATTGGTGTTTTTGTGTAGTTTGGGCAATCCTCTGACAGCACCTGAAATGCTTAATTTGTACAATGTTTGATAATTCAAATGTGCCATCCTTTTATGCCAAAGACTAGTAAGATCTTCCTTAGTAATAAGTGCTTTGTCAACAGTTTCCTTCAGGGTATAACAGTTATTACTAGATCTTTTACCAGACATAATACACTCATTATCTTTAAAAACATAACAAGTATTCATGTCAAATAGCACTAAAGATCTTTCATCACACAATTGACTTATAGAAATGAGATTTGTAGTTAAGCCTTTAATAAAATAGACTTTAGAAAGATTAGAGAGAACTCCTTTTTCAATTGAGCCATATCCTGTGATTGAAACTTTTGACAATTTCCCACTATATGAGTATTTTCTGAAAAATAATAATCCCGATTTAATTTTATTCAATGAAACCAAATTATGAAGATGGAGTTGGGATTAGGGATATGTTTATAGGTTGTCACATTTTTATATACTCATGTAGGAAACTGTGGCCATAAAGCGCACGGTGTCAAAAATTGCAGTAATTTATAGTAAGACCGGATCGTTCACAAGAGGATATGCGATAGAAGCAGGGCCCACGTCGTTTACAAAGATTTTCCACTCGGTTACTCGTTTCAGGTTTTGCATTGGTTTCCAATAACTACTTGACATAATTTAAACTAGACTATGAAAGCAATAAAATTATTCTACAAAGCACAATAATTAGTCTAAAAAGTAATTAAATCTATTCTAAGAAAGCAATAAAATTATTCTAAGAAAGCGGTTAAAATTATCTACGAAAGCATGTAAAATTATGCTATACTATCTATAAAGCAGATTTAAAATGTGACAGAAGGGACAGGGAGAAAATAATAAAGATTGGACAAGATTCAGATGAAACAATAATTAAACTTCCATTTTTTATTACACAGATCTTTGGTTGGGATAATTCATCATTTAGCTAACTCTCATGCTTTCTAACTATGTTCACTTTAACAGACAGGTACTTATAATCAGAATTTACATCTCTTAAGACCTCAATTTCTAAGATACCACAGATTAATAACTCCCCTTGCCGAGGTATGTTATTTCTCCACGGTGGATAAGCAACACCCAACACATCATTAGTTGACATGCCAAGTACTCTTATCATCACCCTTGTCACACCCAAAGTCTAAGTTAAAATCCCGAACTAATCCACAACTCTTAAACCTTACAACCGGCGGCCAACCTCTAATTTTTCCGAGTGACCTCTATAAAAGCATTTAAATGAAAGTGGTAAAGAAAGCAGTAAAGAAAGCATTTAAAAACCTATCACTCGGAAGTTTCGAAAGCTATCTCATTCCGTTAGTATAAAAGAGCCCCTGGTCTTGGTGACCAGATGCAGATTTAGAACTTCCCAAATATCAGTAAGCCACAGGGCTTATAACACCCGGTTAGTTATGAGATACAAACTGAGTGGAACAGATCCGTGAAGATCTATTCCAAATGTACTCATTCAAGACTCAATGCTAGGCTTTGGCGGGAAAAGATAGTAGTTAAAAGAATACTCAACCCTACCTCATAAATTAACCAAGGCGTATATGTTGTTCTTCTAGTATTATTTATCACATCTTATCTGAATCCAAGTGGACACTGATTCAATGTAATACCTAATATACGATTTCCAACACACAGTAATTTTGAGAAAACAATTGATATTTGAAAATCATTCCCTACACAGGTACTAGACTCTCAATTAAAACACAGATCCTTTCAGTCTAGATGAAACCGAATCGCTGACTCTGCTTCTAATTTCCCAAAATCAACCCCCAGTAGAAGATGAATTAGTCATAACTGTGAATTTATCCCTTACTCAGATCCGGATTTTATAACGTGATTTTTGTGAAAATTTAATATGCAACATCTGATTTAAATCAAGACTTCTATGTCCAAGGAGAAGGATCCCCAAAATAATTATGACCACAATAGCTACATAATAATATCATGCATACATGTATAAGAGAAGTAAAATAAAATACCCCAAAATATATAGTGGGGTTAGACAGAATTTGATACACAAAGATGGAATAGCCATGAGAAAAGAAGAATTTGGCTAAAAAGAGTGCCAGAAATAACTGGGATTATCTGGACTGCAAACATCTGCTATCTAGTTCCCAATTATTCTAGATGGAATGAGTTTTAGACAGTGAGGAACCCTTAATGACAGTGATCGCTATATCAAGAGTCCTACTATCATGAGAGAGTAAAAACCCACATGTTTTCTTACTACAGTACTATTAGAACAGTGTTGATCGACACTATCTATTATTACCATAGCACGAAATTCAGGTTTG
This sequence comes from Hygrophila difformis, assembly GCA_030278955.1. NCBI lineage: Eukaryota > Viridiplantae > Streptophyta > Magnoliopsida > Lamiales > Acanthaceae > Hygrophila > Hygrophila difformis. Next base: position 59,923,299 of record JAOANR010000007.1, on the reverse strand, counting down.
AAATTAAGATAAAGAAAAGAAAACTGTATCTAATTAGGAATTGGCTGAGTGGCTAATCGTTATCCCAATGAAGGGACCTTTTTGCCAAAGCTTCCACCAATCACTAATCAGACCATGCAAAATAACGAGTAATAATTAATATATAGAAGACGAGCTAATCGTTATCCCGGTGAAGGGACCTTTTTGCCAACATTGATCTGTGATATTCCTTATTACTCATTCATACATACAATTAAAGAGAAAAGATGAAATTAAAAGAATGTTTTTAGTATTGTGTGGGTGTTAATCACACAATAATTTAGACATTAATGGGTTGAGATGTGTAATGGATAAAATTAGATGTAATGGGCCTAAGCCCAATACACCTATGCAACTTACACAACTCAAGAAGATAAAATATTTTTGGAGTTTTAAAGCTCGAATATTTTACGAGCCTATCTGTCTCATTTACGAGCCGAGCCCGAATATTTTACGAGCCTATCTGTCTCATTTACACCCCTACTTAGACCGAATTGCATGCCATTTTCACATAAGTGTATTTTTTTGTTCACAAGTATCAATGCGATTTCTAAGCTGATGCGGTTTATGATAGATGGGATTGACCCCATCACTCAGTTCACCTCAGTGTCATCTCGCAGCCATACTTGTAAATATTTTGTGGTTATCCATAATTATACATGCACAGTGGGTAATAGCATGAATTAAACCCTAAAACTACAAACATGTAATTCAAGGATTAATCTACCAAATAACAATACAAAATCTAAGAACTACTTGCATAAAAATAAGAACAATTACATAATCTAAGGAAACAATAAATAAAAGATCTAAAGCAAGAATAGTAAAATAAAGCATTAAAACCTATTTCTACAACCCATAAAATTGTCTAAAACCTAAGAACACTGATTTGAACCTCTAAGGCATAAAACCATACCAAAAACCCACTAAACATGCATTTATTGAGAATGAAAGCCAACTAGAAACACATTAAATGCAACCTAGTTGAAACAAACAAACATTCTAACAAATTTATTGCTAAGGAAAGCATTTAAGGAGTGTCAAACACATGAGACAAATCCATTTCTGGAAATTTTCTTTGTAATCAACACTTGAAAGCATGATAAATAACCCAAAACCATCATTAGATTGAAGGTTGGGTTCATCATAACTAAAAAGCATGTAAAGAGTATGGAAATGGCTACACTAAATGGTAGTAACAAGCTTTTACAAACTAAACTAAGATTAAACAACTAAAACTAAGCTAAAATACATGAAAAATAAACTAACTAACTACCTACCTAACCCTTAAGGGGTGAAGAACCTGGATGAATATTCTTCTTGTCCTCTGCCCAGTATCAAGTGTGTAGGAATTGGGATTTTCTCAAGTGTTGATGAGAGTCGGCTTTTATACACATTTCTCTAAACCCCAGGCCCATCAGGGTCCATCAGCAATCGCATGCATTTTCCACGTGTTCCACAGCTTCATTTGGATATTTTTTAACTCAATTCAATCTCCAAGTGCAATTCGGTATAGACCGAATTGGTATATATCGAATTACATGAGGTTTCTCTTTCTTGATCTTTGGCTGGGATGTGGTCTTCAACATCAATTCGGTTTAAGTGTAGAACGAATTGAGTATTTCGAATTGCTCATAGTCTCCTGCTTGGCTTCCTTGTTTTGAGGCAATTCGGTCTATGCAATCAATTCGGTGTAAACCGAACTGCATAGACCGAATGGAGCACATTGCATCTTCTCTCAACACTTAACCATTTTTCTTCTCTTCTTCAGTAATTCGGTCTACATGCTCAATTCGGTATAAACCGAATTGCTGTAAACCGAATTGATCTTCAACACTTAGCCAAAAATTTCAGTTTGTGGGATTTTCATTCTTTTTCCCATCTTTTTTATTTTTGTGGGCTATTTTATTCTTTTGCTCATCTTTTCATTCTTTTTTCTTTTCTTTTTCCTTTTTTCATGTTTTTGGATTTTTCTAACACAAATGCTATTAAAATTGCATATTTTTGTGTTTTTTCATTACCAGCTTCTTATTCTTACAAACTCGCATTAATCTGTCGAATTCAACTGCTTTCTTATTAAAATAAGATGGGATTATGATCAAAATGTCCGTCTCAGACACGGAAATGGATTGGAAATAATGGACAATTTTGGCCATTATCAACATCCTCACATTTAATACTGATCGTCCCCGAGCAGTCAGAGTCAGTGCTCCTAAGAGCATGGACTCTGCACATTCAATCCATTTGCGTGGCTTCAAAAATTTCATTCTTTTTATATTGGGATAAGATAATCAAAATTACAAGTATTAAACTCTCTTGATTGCAGTGTTTAGTTAAATGATATTTTTCACTTGAGTAGGCATACAAATCAGTCATTATTGTTAATTCTTCTTGAATATATGTTTAGAAAATCGCATCGGTTTAATTCTTGAATTCATGCATGACATGAACATCGATCAATCAAAACAAAGCCTCACATATAGTAGAAACGGAAATTTCAGTCACTCTCAAATTAGATTTTAGACATTGACACTCATAATCAAATTCAATTAAATTCTCCCATAAGCTTGCAATCAGACCAACTCGCCACCTACTCATTTCCTCAAATCAAGATCCTGAGGTCTTATTAAGGGTTATAATGGGGCATACGGTTGTAACATCGGTATGGAAGGGAATTATTGGGTTGAGAAGTGACATGAATCCATTCCACCATAACTTGGCATGTTTTTATTTAAAATTTATGATCATCAATACTTTTTCTTTCTTTTGTTTTTCTTTTCTATTGCATGACATTAGACTATGTCTAATTTGCTTTGTCAATTGCAATTTATTCTTGTTGAATGGATCTCAACATTTTTCTCTTTTTCTTTTTCTTTTCTTTTCCTTTTTTTTTCTTTCCTTTTTTTTTGAATCGGTTTTTGAATGCCGATTGATGTTTTCTCTTTGATGATCATAAACTATAATGCCTTAGTAGAATAGGTTCGTGCACACTTGGGTTTAATCTTCTTGGTCCTTTATAAGGCTAGGAAAATATAGTGGTTTCAAAGAAAAATTAGGCTTAAAAGTTCAGATTGGTTAATCTTAAAGGAAAAATATTTTTGGGTTTGGATTTCAAATGAATGCCAAAAATTTTGGGTTTTTTTTCTAAGTGCCTCGATCATATGCTCGATTTCAGAAATATGGCATGGTCTTAAATCGGTCCCAATTGCAAGTTCTAGTTTCCTTTGATCGAATTGATTTTCACACAATCAAAGAAATGATGAGTAAAAATGACTCGGCTCAGATCTCACATGGCATGGTTTGATCATGTCATACATTTATTCTTGAACTTTAACCTTTAAAAAAAATCTTGTAATTTATTCAATCAAATTCTCAATATGAAAGTTTGTTTTTCTTTTCAAGTGATCATATCATTAGATTTTTATAGCTCAAAACCTCAAGAATTTATATCATGCATATTTTCAATTATATTATCCCAATTTAATAGTTTGAAAATTTAATCATAAACCAAGATCTCATATGTGAATTTAAACTAACAGATTCATGCATGCTTCGTGCTGGGTATATATATATAATAATAAAAATAAACAAAATAAAAAAAAATAAAAAATATATATATTTTTAAATTTATTATTTTTTTTAAAAAAATATTTAAGTGGAGAATCAACATCCTCACATTTTGAGCCTTGCTCGAAATGTGAGTAAATCAATTCCTACTTAAACAAATTATTGAAATCAAAGCAAAGCAAAATAAAAGAGGAGGGAGGGAGGGGAAAAATATTTACATGAACATAATTCCGTTAACCTTTTTCGTCAAACCAATTATGTGTTCGACGATTTTGGCTATGTGTGATTGTTTGGTTCATCGAACAACTATTGTTCGATGCCCAATACTTAGAAAAGTTCTGATTTTCATCAAAATTGCTCCATCACATTTTTGGATTTTCTAAACATAAATAAAATTCAATCTACTTGCACAAATTAGGTTGGATTAATTCCGTTCATATAAAAGTTATTCCGGATTTTAAATTGCTTTAAATTCCAAGAATTCTTTCAATTAATCACAGAATCGATCCAACCGGGAACCTGTTTTGACGCTTTATTTTTCTTTTTGGTGGTCCCACAAATTCCTGCAAGGCAAACATGGAATAAGTTATCGAATTTTCTCAAAAATATCAACATCCTCACATTTAGAGTCTTAGTACTCTAAATGTGAGTTAATAGATCACCATCCGAATAATTTAATATAATATGCACAAGAGATTTATATATATATATTTTTATATATATAATATATGTATAATGATAAAATTATTTTGACTTGCAAAAATTTAGGCTGGATTAATTCTGTGTTTGTGAAAATTATTCCGGATCTTAAATTTCTTTAAATTCCGGATATAGTCTTCGGTCAATCACAGAACTAATCCAACCAGGAACCTGTTTTGATGCTTAATTGGAACAGGGGCGACGACGAGTGAGATGGTAGCCGGCTGTTGGGGATTGGAGAACATGGGGACAGGGGCGACGACACGCGAGATGGTGTCGTGGCTTGTCCGGGGTGATGGTGGGAATGAGATGACCGTAGGTCTGCTGCTCCATTTGTTGTTTCACCAGTGATGAGGGTTTCCTCAGAGCAGCGTGGTAATGAAGTGGATGGGCGATGGAGCAGTGGAAATGGGGACCGGGGCGACGGTAAGTGGAGATGGTGGTCGTGGCTTGTCCTGTTTTGAAGCTTTAATTTTCTTTTTTGGTGGCTCCATGATTCCTGCAAGAAAGAATACCCAATTGGTTAGATTTTCCCCTCAAATCAACATCCTCACATTTAGAGTCTTAGTACTCTAAATATTTAATTGATTTGAGGGTACTTCTCTGTTCTTAAATATATACACAAAACTAACTATGAGTAATCAGGAGTGTAATTCTCTTAATAAACGGCGCTGCATCCGCCCCGGCAACGGCGCCATGAAACTTTTGACAATTTCCCACTATATGAGTATTTTCTGAAAAATAATAATCCCAGTTTAATTGTATTCAATGAAACCAAATTATGAAGATGGAGTTGGGATTAGGGATATGTTTATAGGTTGTGACGTTTTTATATATTCATGTAGGAAACTGTGGCCCGAAAGTGCACGGTGTCAAAAATTGCAGCAATTTATAGTAAGACCGGATCGTTCACTGGAGGATGTGCGATAGAAGCAGGGCCCACGTCATTTACTAAGATTTTCCACTCGGTTACTCGTTTCAGGTTTTGCATTGGTTTCCAATAACTACTTAACATAATTTAAACTAGACTATGAAAGCAATAAAGTTATTCTACAAAGCACAATTAGTCTAAAAAGTAATTAAAGCTATTCTAAGAAAGCAATAAAATTATTCTAAGAAAGAGGTTAAAATTATCTACGAAAGCATGTAAAATTATGCTATACTAAAATGTGACAGAAGGGACAGGGAGAAAATAATAAAGATTGGACAAGATTCAGATGAAACAATAATTAAACTTCCATTTTTTATTACACAGATCTTTGGTTGGGATAATTCATCATTTAGCAAACTCTCATGCTTTCTAACTATGTTCCCTTTAACAGACAGGTACTTATAATCAGAATTTACATGCTCTTAAGACCTCAATTTCTAAGATACCACAGATTAATAACTCCCCCTGCCGAGGTATGTTATCTCTCCATGGTCGATAAGCAACACCCAACACATCATTAGTTGACATGCCAAGTACTCCTATCATCACCCTTGTCACACCCAAAGTCTAAGTTAAAATCCCGAACTAATCCACAACTCTTAAACCTTACAACCGGCGGCCAACCTCTAATTCTTCCGAGTGACCTCTATAAAAGCATTTAAATGAAAGTGGTAAAGGAAGCAGTAAAGAAAGCATTTAAAAACCTATCACTCGGAAGTTTCGAAAGCTATCTCATTCCGTTAGTATAAAAGAGCCCCTGGTCTTGGTGACCAGATGCAGATTTAGAACTTCCCAAATATCAGTAAGCCACAGGGCTTATAACACCCGGTTAGTTATGAGATACAAACTGAGTGGAACAGATCCGTGAAGATCTATTCCGAATGTACTCATTCAAGACTCAATGCTAGGCTTTGGCGGGAAAAGATAGTAGTTAAAAGAATACTCAACCCTACCTCAGAAATTAACCAAGGCCTATATGTTGTTCCTCTAGTATTATTTATCACATCTTATCTGAATCCAAGTGGACACTGATTCAATGTAATACCTAATATACGATTTCCAACACACAGTAATTTTGAGAAAACAATTGATATTTGAAAATCATTCCCTACACAGGTATTAGACTCTCAATTAAAACACAGATCCTTTCAGTCTAGATGAAACCTAATCGCTGACTCTGCTTCTAATTTCCCAAAATCAACCCCCAGTAGAAGATGAATTAGTCATAACTGTGAATTTATCCCTTACTCAGATCCGGATTTTATAACGTGATTTTTGTGGAAATTTAATATGCAACATCTGATTTAAATCAATACTTCTATGTCCAAGGAGAAGGATCCCCAAAATAATTATGATCACAATAGCTACATAATAATATCATGCATACATGTAAAGAGAAGTAAAATAAAATACCCCAAAATATATAGTGGGGTTAGACAGAATTTGATACACAAAGATGGAATAGCCATGAGAAAAGAAGAATTTGGCTAAAAAGAGTGCCAGAAATAACTGGGGTTATCTGGACTGCAAACATCTGCTATCCAGTTCCCAATTATTCCAGATGGAATGAGTTTTAGACAGTGATGAACCCTTAATGACAGTGATCGCTATCATCAAGAGTCTTACTATCATGAGAGAGTAAAAACCCACATGTTTTCTTACTACAGTACTATTAGAACAGTGTTTATCGACACTGTCTATTATTACCATAGCTCGAAATTCAGGTTTGAAATTAAGATAAAGAAATGAAAACTGTATCTAATTAGGAATTAGCTGAGTGACTAATCGTTATCCCGGTGAAGGGACCTTTTTACCGGAGCTTCCAACAATCACTAATCAGACCATGCAAAATAACGAGTAATAATTAATACACAGAAGACGAGCTAATCGTTATCCCGGTGAAGGGACCTTTTTGCCAACATTGATCTGTGATATTCCTTATTACTCATTCATACATACAATTATAGAGAAAAGATGAAATTAAAAGAATGTTTTTAGTATTGTGTGGGTGTTAATCACACAATAATTTAGACATTAATGGGTTGAGATGTGTAATGGATAAAATTAGATGTAATGGGCCTAAGCCCAATACACCCATGCAACTTACACAACTCAAGAAGATAAAATATTTTTGGAGTTTTCAAAATAGAGAGAAGAGATCAATCCGGTTTACTGGGTTAGGTGCAATGTAAACCGAATTCAAAATGCATGAGTTATGAAGTATGACCTTACCCAATTAATCATTGCAAGGATGTGAGATAGCATCATCTAATTCTGTTTCTCAAAGCAATTCGGTATAAACCAAATTGAACAAACCGAATTGATGGGGTTATCCCCTTACTCAAATTTGGCTAAGGCATTTGCTTCAAAAAAGGGGGGTTAATTCGATTTGCCAGGGTAATTCGGTATAGACCGAATTGACAAACCGAATTGGTTTGACACGAAAAATAAACTAAGGCATGAAGGGATGATGTGCATACAATATGGTTTCCAAAGTCAATTCGGTCTATATGGGCAATTCGGTATAAATCGAATTGCATAGACCGAATTGCATGGAAATCACATGAAGAGAACACTTTTTATCATGCAATTCAGTCTTCATGGGCGAATTGCCTTAGACCAAATTGCATGCAATTTTCTCATGAAGGAAATAAACAATCATTTTTACCATACAATTCTGTCTTCATGGGCAATTCGGTGTAGACCGAATGGGCAATTCGGTGTAGGCCGAATTGCATGCCAATTTCATATAAGTGTATTTTTTTGTTCACAAGTATCAATGCGGTTTCTAAGCTGATGCGGTTTATGATAGATGGGATTGACCCCATCACTCATTTCACATAAGTGTCATCTCGCAGCCATACTTGTAAATATTTTTTGGTTATCCATAATTATACATGCACAGTGGGTAATAGCATGGATTAAACCCTAAAACTACAAACATGTAATTCAAGGATTAATCTACCAAATAACAATACAAAATATAAGAACTAATTGCATAAAAATAAGAACACTTACATAATCTAAGGAAACAATAAATAAAAGATCTAAAGCAAGAATAGTAAAATAAAGCATTAAAACCTAATTCTACAACCCATAAAATTGTCTAAAACCTAAGAACACTTATTTGAAGCTCTAAGGCATAAAACCATACCAAAAACCCACTAAACATGCATTTATTGAGAATGAAAGCCAACTAGAAACACATTAAATGCAACCTAGTTGAAACAAACAAACACTCTAACAAATTTATTGCTAAGGAAAGCATTTAAGGAGTGTCAAACACATGAGACAAATCCATTTCTGGAAATTTTCTTTGTATTCAACACTTGAAAGCATGATAAATAACCCAAAACCATCATTAGATTGAAGGTTGGGTTCATTCTAACTAAAAAGCATGTAAAGAGTATGGAAATGGCTACACTAAATGGTAGTAACAAGCTTTTACAAACTAAACTAAGATTAAACAACTAAAACTAAGCTAAAATACATGAAAAATAAACTAACTAACTACCTACCTAACCCTTAAGGGGTGAAGAACCTGGATGAATATTCTTCTTGTCCTCTGCCCAGTATCAAGTGTGTAGGAATTGGGATTTTTTCAAGTGTTGATGAGAGTCGGCTTTTATACACATTTCTCTAAACCCCAGGCCCATCAGGGCCCATCAGTAATAGCATGCATTTCCCACGTGTTCCACAGTTTCATCTGGATGTTTTTGAACTCAATTCGGTCTCCAAGTGCAATTCGGTATAGACCGAATTGGTGTATATCGAATTGCATGAGGTTTCTCTTTCTTGGTCTTTGGCTGGGATGTGGTCTTCAACATCAATTCAGTTTAAGTGTAGACCGAATTGAGTATTTTGAATTGCTCATGGTCTCCTGCTTGGCTTCCTTGTTTTGAGGCAATTCGGTCTATGCAATCAATTCGGTGTAAACCGAACTGCATAGACCGAATTGGGCACATTGCATCTTCTCTCAACACTTAACCATTTTTCTTCTCTTTTTCAGTAATTCGGTCTACATGGTCAATTCGGTATAAACCGAATTGCTATAAACCGAATCGATCTTCAACACTTAGCCAAAAATTTCAGTTTGTGGGATTTTCATTCTTTTTCCCATCTTTTTTATTTTTGTGGCTTTTATTCTTTTGCCCATCTTTTCATTCTTTTTTCTTTTCTTTTTCCTTTTTTTTTCATGTTTTTGGATTTTTCTAACAGAAATGCAATTAAAATTGCATATTTTTGTGTTTTTTCATTACCAGCTTATTATTCTTACAAACTCGCATTAATCTGTCGAATTCAACTGCTTTCTTATTAAAATAAGATGGGATTATGATCAAAATGTCCGTCTCAGACACGAAAATGGATTGGAAATAATGGAGAATTTTGGCCATTATCAGTGATCTTGCTTTTAACACCATCTCCAAACATCACTTCACCACAGTCTTGATTTCTAAAGTTTTGAAGTATATCTCTTGTTCCAGTCATGTGCCTTGAGCATCCAGAATCAAAATACCATTTGACATCTTTTTGTTGTTCCTGTAAAGACAAAACAACAAGACCTAGAGATTGTTTATAGGAAACTTTTGGTACCCATGCCTTTCGGATTTTAATATTCTTTTGCAGTTCTAATGATGGCCAGAATACTGGTCTTCCATTGATAAGGTCTCGAACAATTCTTAGGCATGTGTCAGCCTGGTGTCCTGGTAATCCACATTGTGAGGTGCAGTATTGACTTTGAGTAGGAATGTTGACTTGAGCAGCTGGTCTTCTTGATTCTTCACTAAGATATCCTCCACTAACAAAAATTTCTTTTGAAGGATTTGGGTTTGCTTTGCTTGCCTTTCTTCTTATAGCCAATGCCTGTAAAATCACCAGGTTGTTTGCATATTGAAAGAACAGAATTCAATTTACCTTTACCTTTTTCCAGTTTTTCCAAATCAGAATATTTGGACTTGAGTTTGTCACACTCAATTCCAAGATTTTTGTTTTCTTCTGAAAGTTTAATGCAATTTGCTTCAGATTCTGACAGCTTGTTGCTAAGTAACTTTGATTCCTCAAGAACTTTGTTAAGTTCAACTTCGAGTTTGTCATGTGCTAGCCCGATGTCAGTCAGTTGTGCCAACAACTTCTTGTTCTCAGTGCAGGCAATATCATTTCTTCTTTTAGCTCATCATAAACATCAAGTAACTTTGAATATATTTCTTTTATATCACCTGAAACAAAAGAATCATCCTCATCAGTAGAATAATCTGACAAACTAGAATTACCTTTTGAGTGACTGCTATCTCTGAGCATGAAGGCAACAACTTCGTCCGAATCACTTTGCTGTTCCTCAGAATTCTCAACTTCAGAATCACCATCACTTAAGGTGGCTTGAAAAATCTTTCCTTCCTTCCGTTTTGCAGTGGGACATTCTGCCTTAACATGACCTTTTCCTTCACATTCATAGCAGATTATGGACGAGAATTCGTCAAACTTCTCAGGCTCTCTTATTTTTCGAGGCTTTGAACTTTTACCATCCATTTTTGTAAATCTCTTTTTCTGACACTTGTCGGAAGTTGAAACATTACTCGAACTAGCTCTCTAGGATTTCCCTTTCTGAAACTCCCTTCTACTCTTTTCTTGAAGGAGCCTGGAAACCTTCTTTGATAGTAAGGACATCTCTTTTTTCAAGATCATCATCAGATCGCTCTTCCAATTCAGCCTTGAATGCTACGTTCTTTGACTTATTCTTGTCCTTTGGATTTAGATGATTTAGCTCATAATTTTGAAGATTTCCAACTAAAACTTCAAGAGACATGGTGTTGATCTTGTCACTCTCTTCAAGAACCGATACTTTACCAGAATATTTTGAAGAAACTGTTCTCAACATCTTCCTTACCCGTTTCTGTTCATCAAATTCCATGCCAAGCTCAATGCATTGATTAACAACTTCCTGGAATCTTCCAAAATAGGTTGAAATGTCTTCATCATCGGTCATTTCTAACCTATCATAGAGGGATTCAACTCGATGCAGACGAGTTGTTTTTACATCCGCATAACCTTCAAAACGAACTTCCAAGAATCTCCATGCTTCATAGGCTGTTTTGCAGTTCTTGATCATCCTGTGTTGTGATTCTTCCATAGCGCCACAGATAGCGTTCATAGCAGAGGCATTTCCTTGTTTGGCGGCCTTCTCAGCAACTGAGTATTCAGCTTTCGTTGCAGAACTAACGGTAGGTGGATCAGTGCTTCCTTTAGCGGGTTGAACTATTCTGGTGGGTGGTTCCCACTTCTCTTCAACAGCGTCCCAAACATCATCACCGAGTGTTTGAAGATAATACTGCATTCTTGACTTCCAGTAACTGTAATTTGTTCCATCGAAGATCGGAGGGCACAGATGCGCAACTTCACGACTCATAGTGAATCTGCCTCAAGTAAATCCATTAGAGGGACCGCTCTGATACCAATCCTTGGTCCCAATTCTTGAGTCGGTAGTTAGCCAGTAGTATTAACAACACACAATTACAGTACAATGTAAACAAATGCAGAAAAGTAAAGATGAAGACGGTGATTTGTTGACCCGATTCGGACCTCCTGTCCTACGTCCGGGGGATACCAATCCAGGCTACGTTCACTCAACAAGTTCCAAGAAAATACAAACTTCTGACTCTAATCTACCAACTTGATCTAGAGGTGTTGAGACTCCCCCTCAACATCTAATCTTGCTGTGAATGAGAAGAATCAAACCTGATCTTCCTAGCTTCTTGTTGACGTTCCTGAATCTATCCAGACTATCTCAAAAATACACTTTCTTGAGTTACAACTCGAAAAGATTGAATACTTCACTCAAGTCACACCGAAAAATACAATTCTTAGAACTCTAATGACTTGAAGAACAAAAATCACTCAAAGATATTTTCTAATCAGAATAAAGTTGCCCCTTACTGCCTACAGTCTAATCTATATATATAAAGCAATGTGCTCCTGCAATAGTCTTTAAAGGCTCCCGCAGTAAAAGGGCATGACTTGGCTTCCACAAACTGCCAAGCGGTTGTTGTTGTGTCATGCTGACAACCTCAATACTCTGCATGAAAAGTTAGACATATACCAACAGGTTTGATCAGTCAGAAGGTTTTGGCATATACAGTTTCACAAATCATTGGAGCTCTTACATAATGTATCCAGACCCTGATTTTCCTGGTTTTCCATCATAGATTCTTATGCGTGTGATGTATTTAAGTTAAAACTTCAATCTAACAGTTTCTGTTTACTGTCAACTTATTGGTTTAGGTGATCACTGCACCAAAGTCAACAATCAGTGATATAGCAGTTGAAGCATACAAAAAAAGACATTTTTGGTTCTCATATTCATCTCGGCCAGCTATGCTCAAGAATAGAGATGTGAAAGTAAATTGGTGATCATATGCAGAGACGATTAATGTTTTCATTTTTCTTACTTCAGTTGGAAAATCATTAATTTTCTCATCCAAGAATCTAAAGAACTCACGTCATCCACATGTGGAGCATAAACTATGCAGTTTAGGTCATGTTATCTTAACTTGAAATAAGGTGTTCTGATATAAATTTTATAAGGTCTCGTCTTATTTGAATGTTTCTGGTTTGATCTTATTGGATCTGGTCTTGTCTGATCTGATCTGGTCTAATGTGATATTTTTATTCTACATAAAATTAGTGTTACAAAATAAGACCCACTACGTCCCAATAATAAGGTCCCATAACTTTTGGGCGCGGTATTTTAGGTAGAATGGGTTATTGTGTTAAAGTTGAGTAATTGGTTTTTCTTTTTTTTTAGGTATGCGCCATAAAGGCAAACGAATTAGTTGATGTGATATTTAGAGGGTGTTTGTTTATGCGTTTTCGGACAGATTATCTGATTATTGCGTTTGCAAAATGTAAATAATCAGTTAATCCTGTTTGTGTACTAACTTTCAATAATCTACTATTTGCGTTTTGAGGGAATGAAAACGCTATTTTCTTGCAGCTATATTTTGGTGCTGCAAGAAAAATTGCGTTTAGCCAAAAATAGATTTTATCATATTATTGCCTATGAAAAATGTAAATTCAAATACTTTTTAATGATTATCTGATTATTGCGATTTATAACAGCATAAGCTTATCCAAACACTTAATTTTCTACAGCACGTTTTGTTACAGCAATTATCTGATTATCCGTTTTCTAAACGCTACAGCACTTTTTAAAATGCACATCCAAACACCCTCTTAGTTGAACTGAGAAAAAAGTGAAGTAATTAATTGATGTGATGTTTTAGGTGATGTTTATAAAGTAAAATTTTTCTTTAAATGGAAATGTGACAATTGTGGTAAGACTGACCAAAAGAAAAAGTTAAACGGAATTAGCGAGACGGGGGCAGTAATAATATAAAAATAATAATAATAATTATTCCCTCCATCCCAACAAAAAAAAAATATAGTCAAGTTCATTGATCAATTTTGACCTAATGTTATCGCAATTATAAAAGAAAAAAATATAGTAAGTTCGGTCTTGTTAGATTCGTCTAATCTTGTAGTTTTAGAATATATTTTATATAATTTTTACTTATACATATTTTAAGATATTAACAGTTAAACAAATGCATTGGATAGTGTGACCAAAAGTTTTGAGACATAAATATTGAGAAGGGGGAGTATTATTATTGATTATTAATAAATTATTAATAACGAAATTATTATTATGATTATTATTATTATAATACTCCATTCGTCCCATTTAACCTATCTTATTTGATTTCTACGCACAATCTAATATATATTTTGAATCGTTAATATCTCAAAATATGTACAACAAAAAATTATGAAAAATAACTACATGATTTTACGATTCTAGAAAGACCCAACTCGACTAATTTTTTTCAAATATATACTTGCTATAACATTGAGTCAAAGTTAAACAATGAACAGTATCAAAAAGTCAAACAAAACAAGTAAGGTGGGATGGAGGGAGTAGTATTTCATTCTTGCAAATAGCTTCATGTGAATGGGAAGGAAGTTGTTAGTGCAAATTTGATGGTTATCAAAATCCAAATCCATAAGAGTGGAACACATATCAAGTTTCTCTCGAGGTAAATTGATATGCTGAAAACAGATGGTCATTTGTCAACATATAATAATAATAATAATAATAATAATAATAATAATAATAATAATAATAATAATAATAATAATAATAATTCATGAATCCAAAGCCATGGAATGATGGAAACCCATGGAGGCCAGATATAGACGACTAATTATTAGTGTTAGCGGGGGCAAAAAAGTTTTTCAATTAACTTAACTCTGGGATGTAATTCGGTTGACTTTACATAGTATAGTATATACAGATGAGAAATATAGACAAGAGAACAGTGTAGCCTAGAGAGTTGATGGAACGTATGTAATGTACATATGGTGATTGTGGGGGTATTTTATTACATGTTGATTCTTGATTCGAGAGTTGATGGATCTCGATCGGCGTCTTCCTTCATCTGCAACTGTATATGCATCTGCGGATTAATTGTTAATTACTCTAGCTAGCCCTCTTCATCAACTACTTATTAATTCCACGCCTTGTGTTGTGAGTTGTGACTGCTCCATATGAACGAACCTTATATTCCGATCCGGCCTTCATCATCAGTTGTGACCCCAACAGCTCAAGTACATCACCTGTCGGAGTGAGTCCTCCGAGGACGATGATGGTGGTGGTGGTGGTGGTGTCGGCCTCCACCTCCTCAGGTCATCATAATCACAGTCACAGTCACAGCCTTGGCGGCGGGGGTTCGTGGATGGGTCGTCGACGGACTTCATCAGGAGGAGCCCATGATGATCGGATTGAGCGTGGACTCCTCCTCCTCCTCCTCCTCCTCCTCCACCTCCACCATTCACCACCACTAGACTTGTTGTACTGGCGGCGGCCATCCACAGTCTGCTCATCATGTAACTAGTCATCATAATCCTTACAATAATAATACACTACTTAATATTGGAGGGAAAAGTGAGAATTCTAATAGTAGTAGTAATTCCTTAATTTGATAAGGGATTAAACAGGATAGGGAATTACTAATAATTAGTGAAGTGTAGTGTATCGAGTGACAGAATTGAAGTCGATTATTTATAAAGGGAAGCCCATATGACTATCGGGACACAAGTAATTAAGAGGGTTCCTTTTCCTTTTCATTTTCCGTTTCCTACTACAGTCTACTGGCTACACAGCAGCCTATGCCTAACCAGTAAAAGCTCTAGGCATGTGGCATTCTTATCCAAACCTCAATTTGCTAATAGTATATAATTATTCATTGATAATTTGATAGTGATAGATACCCCTCATCTCTCATGTCTCATCCATCATCATCCCTATCTCAATTTCTTCTTTCCCCACGCGCTTTCTTCTTCTCCTTCTTTTTTTTTTTTTTTTTCTTTTCTTGTCTTTTTATATTCTTTTTCTCTTTTGTGTTTTCCCTAACATAACATATTTTAGCAAGTACTCCTACTCATGAAATAACAAGTTAGGGATGTGGATTTAACTTATGTGGTTAAGTTTTTTGACTTTCAATGGAAGGTTGGAGGTTCGATTCTCACCGCCCCTTATCCCTCTCTTTTGTTTCCCTTTATAATTATATGGCATGGGCTCCCGCTACCCTTTTTCCAGGCCTGACCCTTCCAAAAAAAAAAATTGAAACAAAGTTACTAATCCCTCACCCCCAATAAAATAAAATATAAATAAAAAATCTCTCGTTTTTTTTTGGATGAGCCATAAGGCCAGGAAAGTACACACAAGCAAACTAAAAGGAAAGAAAATGAAACAAAAAGAAGAAAACAGGGGAAGGAGACAGAAACACAAGAAAAGGAAACACAACACACCAAGAAACTAGGGATCTAGGGAAGAAAGCGTCTAACGCTTCCGTTTCCCAACACAACGAGTTAAATCCGGCGGAAATGCCCACGTGGTGAAAAAGTCCTCCATCACCGTGCCATGCTTTGCCAATCCATCTATCATCTTATTCCCCTTGCTTCCCTTGCTCGAGACGTAAGTAAACAAATCCCGCTCTTGTATCCTCAGCATCTCTTTCAACATTCTTCTCATAGTATCTCCAACAAATCCCCCCACAAGTAATTCCTTCATCATTCTAACACAATCTGTCCGACTCCAAATGAATCAATTCTCGGCCGGGGCAAAAAATCTCTCGTTTGGATTCTGCACTTAATTATTAGTATTTAAAAATATATAAATAAAAATAATATAAAATATACTTTTCTGATTTTTAAATTTTTGCCATGGACCCACTAAGCATGCAGTCCAATGCACATTTTAAACCATTAATAATTCAAATTCGGTACAAGTAAAAATTATAAAAGTTCGATATTTAAAAACTACAAGACGAGACGAATCTAACAAGATCTCACCTGACGATATTTTAATTTGTATAACAATTACTACCTCCGTCTCAATGTTTTTGCTACGGACCCACCTGTCACGCATGCCGATACACATTTTTAACAGTTAATAACTTAAATTGTGTACAATAAAAATTTATAAAAATTTGATATTATAAAACTACAAGATTAGACGAATCTAACAAGATCTCACTTGACTATATTTTTCTTGCATAACTATGATAAAAATTTGAGTCAAAGTTAAACAGTGATATAGTGACAAAAATCAAACGTGACAATTACAACGAGACAGGGGAAGTACAAAACTTTAAATTAAAGTCATTATGTGAATCGTAGCAATTTGCTCAATGGAGCAAATATAAACAAACCGAGAAAATATATTCTAAAACTATACCGTTGACGAAATTGACAAAATCGAACTCGATTATGTTTTTTGAATGTGTAGTTACAATAATATTGAATTAAAATTGAATAATAAAAATTGCTAAAAGGTCACAAATGACATTTGAACCGAGATAAAGGGAGTACAACATTTATTTATAATTGGAAACCAACACTACAAGAAAAAACATGTTTCCCGACCAAAAAATGCGGTCGGTAACACCAAAATGTGGGTCATTTCGGGGCTTACCGACCTCAAGTATCGGTAATTCTCTTATATGCAAAATTGCGGTCGGTAATTCTCTTATATGCAAAAAAATGTACCCAAGAGGGCTCGGACCTCAACATCGTGCCCGGTCCAAATCTTATCCAGACGAACCTAATTTTGGAAGGACAGCTAACTCATCTGCAGAGAGAGTGTGCAACAGCTATTTGGCGTTTCTAATGGATTGAATTAAGTTTTATGGAAAGAAAATAATATAATACAGAAACTTGGTACTAAGGAAAGTTTGCATTTATGGAAGAATATCCACCTTCCTTAATACCCGATTTCTGCACTTCATATAGGGATTGATTCATGGCTGCCCATTGACTTCGAACAAATCATTTTTGACAGCAATTGTCTTTCCTCTCAACATTCGAAGTGCAAAGGGAATTCTTCACCATAGCTCTTGCCATTATTCTACATTTCTACCTTGAAGAATTCATTCGATCCACTTTGTGTACTGGTGATTTAATATACTTTATGCAACCGAGCCTTGGGTAGACATTGGATCGACAAGAAGTTTACTTGCACTTTGCTTGAAGGTGACGATAGCACTCAAGGGGATTATCCAGTGCGTTCGTCATGGTTACCTGCTCATAATCGATATATCTAGACAAGGAGGGTCTGTGTACAAGTTTCGTCCAAGCAAATCTAAAGGAGGAGCCTTCAAGGAATTGAAGCAAGGTCGTGGAGATCTTCACCAAAACTAGGGAGAATTTTGTTCGGACAATTCATCTACTTGAAGATCTGAGTACAACAGATTTAAATTCACTTGTGTTTGGGTCGAGGATCCTGTTTGAACATATAGTGAATACTCCTGAATTGGTATCCCCAGACGTAGGCTGCGACCGAACTGGGTCAACAAATTCATGTGTTTGTTCTGTTTACGTTTTTCAGCTCTTTAAGTCTTCCATTGCATTTTATCTTAAACTGAATAACGGTGTTCACGTAATTGATTTGAACAAGTTAGCAGGACAAAACAGGTTCAGACATTATCTCGTCACTTTGGACCTAACTGTTGGATATGTGGCCCATTTACTGAACCGGCCCAAACCCCAAACCTGGCCCATGAAGCATTCTGAGGCCCATTTTACTCTAGCTTATATACTCCCTCCACCGAGCCTCCAAAACCGAATCCCATTTTTCCCAAAGCTGCGCCCCCCACTTCCAGAATCTCTCTTCCCATTTTCTTTGTGTTTCCCTCACCACTATTAGGACAGATTGATTCATCCATGGTGTGTATGTGAGAGGTTGAGCTTGGGCCGAGAGGTGTGAGATTCTCCGGGGGCATGGGACGTCGAACTTGGTGTTTGACGGGGGTTGAGTTCTACCTTCATTCTTAGAGCCACAGAGGTTTAGGGTCACCGGAAAGTGGTTTCCGGTGATGGGCTTGAGCTGCAACAGGGTTGTCGAGGCTTGGACAGTGGCGGTGGTGAACGGCGGTGAGCTGTGGAGGCCGGCACTGCTTCGGCAGTAGTGCGGCAGCGGTGGCTTGGTGCCCGGGCAGCGGTGGCCGCCCATTCTCTTCCCTTGGATCACCTATGTGATGGCTCCGGTTGAGTGGTGATTTGCATTGGGCTTCCTGAGCCTAAGGGTCAACGGATCTAACTAGATCCGTTGGTATTACGTCTTCCTTTAACAATTTATTACTAGATTGCTTGTTCTACTAACTTTGTGTTGTAGATCCATTAAGTGGAGACGAAAACCGAACTGTTGGAACAAGAAAACGGAGAAGACGAATCTGTCCGTTGGAGGCAGCGCTCGAGTCGACGCGGGAGCAGCCATCCGAAGACATTTTTGCTTTCTATTTTCTGTTTTAGAGAGAATCATGTATTGGTGAGGTCAAAGCCTTGTAAATCCCATAGTTAGGTCTTTTGGGTTGTAATAGATAGTTAAAACAGGGTACCGGAGTTACCCAACAGTGGTATCAGAGCCATAGGCCACTTTGGGACGGGGGTTGGTCAAGGCACCCCCGCAAGGTAAAATAGCTTGATCCATCTTTTTACAGTTTTAAGATAATATTCCTGTTTTTGGATTGTTGCTTGAAATATGTGATTTTTCATGCTTTGAGCTTTGTGCTTTAAAATCTGGAAATATTATGCTTAAACTGTGTTCTGTGTTTTCTGCATTTTGTTGTGCATAAACTGCTTTGTGTGGTGTTATTAGTGAATTGTGCATTTTCTGTGTTATTGTGCTTTGTTTGCAAAATTTGTGGATTTGAAATTTTTGGGGAATAGAAAATCTGATTTCTTATTCCCTGAAAAAGCAGATTCCTGAAAATCTTGAAAGTTGTGATTTTTGGGAATCTGTGAAAATCAATCCAAATTTTGAAAAGTGACCGTTGGGACTATTGGGCCTTCCAAAAATTGATTTTGGGCCTGCCCAACAGTTGGGTCAATTCTGAAAATTTTTGGGCATCCAAAATTAATTTGGGTTTGCTTCAAAAATTAAAAGGATGTTATATGCTATAGGGTGGAAGTAATTGTGATTAGTTGGCTAAGTGTTTGAGCACTTGTTTGCTCATTCTGATTAAAAAGGCCAAACACAATAATGACCTCCACCTCAAATAGCATAGTTCCTTTTCATGGAAAGAACGACTTCAGCATTTGGAAAGTTAAGATGCGTTGTGTTCTTGTGCAACAAAGAGTTTATAATGCAATTGATCAACTCTTTGATAAAGATGTGACTGAAACTAAAAAGACTGAAGTAGATGAACTTGCTAAATCTGCCATAATCTTAAGTTTATCTGATGCTGTCCTTAGAAAAGTTAGTGATTGCAAAACAGCCAAGGACCTTTGGGAGAGGCTGTCTGAACTGTATGCTGAGTCATCTTTGTCTTCTAGAATATTCCTGCTTGGTAAATTTTTTAAATTTAAATTGGATATATCTAGAGACTTAGATGAGGGTTTAGATAATTTTACTAAACTGGTTCAAGACATTAAAGCAACTGGTGATAAGCATATAGATGATTATGTGCCTATAGCGTTGTTGAATGCCATCCCAGATAGTTATTCTGATGTGAAATCTGCTATCCAATATGCTAGAGATGATTTGACTTTAGATCATGTGATTAAGAGTCTAAAGAACAAAGAACTTGAAATGAAGAATTCCTCTAAGCATTCTGATAAGGTGTTTATGACTAGGGGTAGGTCTTGGAAAAAGGGTAATCACCAACAGCATAATGATAGGGGCAGAAGCAATGCTAGGGGTCAGTCTAAATCACATAGATCTCAGTCAAGAGGTAAACATGATAAGAAATGTTACAACTGTGGTAGAAAGGGCCATTTCATTAAAGATTGTAGACTCCCTAAGAAAGAGAAAAATCAAATTGATAATCAGAACAATGAGGTTAATGCTGTGACTGATGTAGCAGTTAGGCATGATGAACTTTTGATGGTTCATGATATGAATTGTTTTTCTGATGTTAATATGGCTAAAGATGTTTCTAAATCTGTGTGGTTGTTAGACTCAGGGTGCACCTCCCATATGTCTCCGCATGTTGAATTATTTGAATCCTATCAACCTGTTGAAAATGACTTTGTGTTCATGGGTAATGACAATAGATGTCCTGTCTTAGGTATAGGAAAAATTGTCTTACAATTTGAGAATGGGACTAGATTCTGCCTTGATTCTGTGAAACATGTGCCTGATTTGTCTTACAATTTGATTTCTCTTGCGACCTTGCAGAAGAAAGGTTTAGAAGGGAGAATTGGTAATGACATGATTAAAATGTTCAAAGGGAATTTGATGTTGTTTAAGGCCATTATCAAGAATAATCTTTTTGTGGTCTCTAATGTGGTTAATTGTGCTCTTGCTGCTAATTCTAGTTCTAGTTCTGATAAGGTTAAACAGAATACGCTTTTGTGGCATGCTAGACTATGGCATATGAGTGATAAAGGCATGAAATTTCTGAAAGATGCTGGTTGTTTAAAATCTGATTTATGTGAAGTTGATCTTTGTGAATCATGCTTAGCTGGTAAACAACATAGAGTGTCTTTTAACTCTTCATATCCCGTTGGGATAAAATCCACCCGTGTACTTGAGTACATTCATGCTGATGTGTGGGGTCCTTCTTCGACGCCCACACATGGTGGTAGAAGATATTTTTTATCTATCATGGATGATTATTCTAGAAAAGTTTGGGTATTTCTCATGCAAAACAAATCTGATGTTTTTGGGAACTTTAAACACTGGAAAGCTTTGATTGAGAATCAAACTGGTTTAAAGATTGGTACACTTAGGACAAATAATGGGCTTGAATTTTGTAATCACCAAATGGATACTTTGTGTGCTGAATCTGGTATTAGAAGGCATAAATCTGTTCCTTACTCACCTCAACAGAATGGGGTAATTGAAAGAATGAACAGAACTTTATTAGAAAAGGTTAGGTGCTTGATGACACCTACTGGCCTTTCTAAGAAGTTCTGGGGTGAAGCACTGGTGACAGCTGCTTACTTAGTTAATAAATCACCCAATGCCCCTTTAAATGGTAAATCTCCTGATTCTGTCTTTTTTGGTAAACCTGTCGATTATGAACATCTTAGAGTGTTTGGATGTTCAGCTTTTGTGCATACTAGTAATGATAAATTGGACCCTAGAACCAAGAAATGTATTTTCTTAGGTTATCCTGAGGGAACTAAGGGTTACAGGTTGTTTGATAGATCAGGGGGTGGTTTTAAAATCATTGTTAGTAGGGATGTGATTTTTAATGAATCTGAATTTCCTATGAAAGTTTTTGAGAATGATAGTACTTCTGTTGAGGTGGAGTCTTCTTCTGTGGAACATTCTGTGAATTTGCCTGCTCCCATTGCTGTGCCTAATGTGATTGAAAATGCTGAAATTGCTGATCCCAATTTGCATGTGAATGAGGAACCCATAACTGATACCCATGATATTGATGAAGGTGGAGCTCAGAATGATGATGTTATTGATGAACATGATTTGAGTGATTATGTGCTAGCTAGGGATAGAGCTAGAAGAGTAGGTAAAACTCCTGCTAGATTATCTGATTGTGTTCTTACTGCTTATGCTATGACTGTGTGTGAAGAACTTGATAATCTAGAGCCTAAATCATATTCTAAAACTGTTAAGTCTAAACAGGCTAATAAGTGGCTTAGTGCTATGAATGAGGAAATTCAATCTTTACATAAAAATGAGACATGGTTGTTGATTCCTAGGGCTGATAATATCTCTGTGATTGATTGTAAATGGATTTTTAAAATCAAACAGGAAACTCATGGTGAGAGGTTTAAGGCTAGGCTTGTAGCTAAGGGCTTTACTCAGAAAGAGGGTGTTGATTATTCTGAAATATTTGCACCTGTTGCTAAGTTCACTACTATTAGAGTAATGCTTGCCTTAGTTGCTCATTTTGATTGGGAGCTTATACAAATGGATGTTAAAACTGCTTTCTTGCATGGTGACATAGATAAGAAAATTTGTATGAAGCAACCTGAAGGTTTTGTGGATAAAACCAAACCCAATCATGTATGCCTGTTGAAAAAAGCTTTGTATGGACTAAAACAAGCACCTAGACAGTGGAACATTAAGTTTGATAAATGCATGAAAGACATAGGATTCACCAGATCTAAATTTGATCATTGCTTATATCTGAAAGATGTGAAATCTGTGCCTATGTTCTTATTGCTTTATGTTGATGATATGTTGCTTGTTAGTCCTTGCATGAAAAGCATTGTTGAGGTTCAAAATTGCTTGAACAAGAGTTTTGACATGAAGAATCTAGGAGAAGCCAAATGCATTCTTGGAATGCATATAGTTAGGGATAGGGCTAATTCAACCCTAATCCTTAACCAGGTTGAATATGTGAAGAAAATTCTCTCTAGATTCAAGATGTCAAATGCTAAACCTGTTGGTTGTCCTCTTGCTTCTCATTTCGTGTTGACTAAAGAACAGTGCCCTAAAAATGAATCTGAAATGAAAGATATGGAATCTGTTCCCTATGCGCATGCCATTGGTTCTGTTATGTATTTGATGATTTCTACTAGACCTGATTTAGCTTATCCTATAAGTTGTTTGAGCAGATTTATGGCTAATCCTGGTAGACCACATTGGGAAGCTTTAAAATGGCTTTTGAGATACTTAATCAAGTCTATGCATTATTCTCTGTGTTTTTCTAAATGGCATGATGAAATGTTTGTGACTGGTTATGTAGACTCTAACTTTGCTAATGATAGGGATAGTAGGAAGTCTACTACATCCTATGTGTTCACTCTAGGTGGGTCTTGTGTGAGTTGGAAATCTCAATTGCAATCTGTTGTTGCTTTATCCACTACTCAGTCTGAATTCATTGCCATTACTGAAGCTTTTAAAGAGGGAATATGGTTTAGTGGTCTGATGCATGAACTGGGATTGAAAAATGAGATCACCATTTTTTCTGATAGCCAATCTGCGATTCAGTTAAGCAAACATCCTGTTTTTCATGATAGGTCTAAACATATTGATGTTAAGTACCACTTCATTAGGGACAATGTTGAATGTGAAAAACTGAAACTGGATAAAATTGCTTCTGAATTTAATCCCGCTGATATGGGAACTAAGTGTTTGCCTTCTGAAAAGTTGATGTCATGCATGAAAATCCTTCACTTTGACTTTGGCTGATATATTCTGTTCTGATGCATGATTTACTGCTTTCATACTTTGTGTATACTGTTGGTAAGCGGGACTGGTAAGTGAAGGTATGACTAGGCGATGATGACACCGAAGCACCAATGAACACACTCTTGGCAACACAGAAAATGGTCCAAGGTGGAGAATGTTGGATATGTGGCCCATTTACTGAACCGGCCCAAACCCCAAACCTGGCCCATGAAGCATTCTGAGGCCCATTTTACTCTAGCTTATATACTCCCTCCACCGAGCCTCCAAAACCGAATCCCATTTTTCCCAAAGCTGCGCCCCCCACTTCCAGAATCTCTCTTCCCATTTTCTTTGTGTTTCCCTCACCACTATTAGGACAGATTGATTCATCCATGGTGTGTATGTGAGAGGTTGAGCTTGGGCCGAGAGGTGTGAGATTCTCCGGGGGCATGGGACGTCGAACTTGGTGTTTGACGGGGGTTGAGTTCTACCTTCATTCTTAGAGCCACAGAGGTTTAGGGTCACCGGAAAGTGGTTTCCGGTGATGGGCTTGAGTTGCAACAGGGTTTTCGAGGCTTGGACAGTGGCAGTGGTGAACGGCGGTGAGCTGTGGAGGCCGGCACTGCTTCGGCAGTAGTGCGGCAGCGGTGGCTTGGTGCCCGGGCAGCGGTGGCCGCCCATTCTCTTCCCTTGGATCACCTATGTGATGGCTCCGGTTGAGTGGTGATTTGCATTGGGCTTCCTGAGCCTAAGGGTTAACGGATCTAACTAGATCCGTTGGTATTACGTCTTCCTTTAACAATTTATTACTATATTGCTTGTTCTACTAACTTTGTGTTGTAGATCCGTTAAGTGGAGACAAAAACCGAACTGTTGGAACAAGAAAACGGAGAAGACGAATCTGTCCGTTGGAGGCAGCGCTCGAGTCGACGCGGGAGCAGCCATCCGAAGACATTTTTGCTTTCTATTTTCTGTTTTAGAGAGAATCATGTATTGGTGAGGTCAAAGCCTTGTAAATCCCATAGTTAGGTCTTTTGAGTTGTAATAGATAGTTAAAACAGGGTACCGGAGTTACCCAACACTAACATTGTCTTCTTGTATTAGAAAGAGTAATTCAAGATTACGGGTCTCAACAGAGTGTCGGAACAACAGGAGTAAATCGATCTATACAAATTGAGGGAGAATTGTTGGTCAATGGGAATCTTGACAACAGACCGAGCTAGGTGTAGATTTTGATACGAGTCTTGTAGTCTGAGTTTTTGTTGAGTGTTTCTCTGCCTAAAATGGAAGACGTAAGTCGGAAGTACAGAAGTGGATCACCAAATCTTCGTGTATTGTTTTACTTTTGTTTCTTGTTAATTTTGTGACTAAACCGATTTCTAACGTTCGCATCATTTAGTTGTAAGATGATGTTGTGAGTGAATATTGTGAATATCCATTTCCCATGCCCATGCTCACTTATCAATAGTCAATTGTCAATAGCGTATACATGATCCGTTTCTTATTGCGTGCTATATATTCCTCACTCTCACTCAATTCAAGATACATTTTTAATTATTAATAATACAAATTATATATATATATATATATAATTATATATATTAATAATACAAATTATATATATTAATAATACAAATTATGTATATATATACAAATTATATATATATTTCCACTCTCACTCAGCATTGACGGCACTGCACTCATCTGTGTTTCCTTTTTCGCTAGACGGGGTTGTTCTAGGGCTTGGGCGAAGCAAGGGTAATTTAGGTTGTGATTTGGCTATGTTGGGATTTGGCGGGTCGGGTCGTGATGTGACAGAGGCAAGGGACGGAAGAGACGGAGGGGACGGAGTGAAGGCCGGAGAGAATGCAGAGAACGTGATACGATTCGGTGATTCGGTGAAGTGAGGGGATGCTAGGGAATTAAGACAGATCTGGAATGCGCTATACCAACTGAGCGACGCAATGGTACGCCAAACTGGGAGAAACTTTGGAAGAAGAAGCGGGAGGGGAACCCTTGAGACGAATGGGCGTTGGAGCGTGAACCCTAATTTTTAGGCCGGACGAAGCGTAGTGGAGGAAGCAGAACGGGAAAGACAAAATCCCCAATACACATACAGAAAAAATGAGGGGCAAACATGGCAGGTAATTTTTTTAAAATCTAAGGGTAAAATGGTCTTTCAATTCAGACCGTCACACTTATATAAATAGATATATATTATAAATATTTGATATTTTAAAACTAAATAATTAGATGAATCCAACATCTGATCACTTGACTATATTTTTTTGTATACTTTTATAATTATATTACTAACATATTTGATCAAAGTTGATCAATAAATAGTGGCAACTATGCAAATGCTAACATATACTTCCTCTGTTTTGGTAAAAGTGCAACATTCACATAGTGCACGCAGTCCAATGCATATTTTAAATTATTAATAACTTAAATTCGGTATAAGTAAAAATTCTGAAAGTTTAATATTTAAAAATTACATGACGAGACGAATCTAACAAGATCTCACTTGACTATATTTTAACATGTATAACTATGATAAAAAATTGAGTCAATGTTAAACAATGAATAGTAGCAAATTTGGAAATGTTGCAATATCAAGGAAACGGAGGAAGTAATAAGGAACCTAGGAAGTATGTCAGATTCCTCTCCTCATCATTTGTTTGCTATTACTATGAATGAGCATGTATTTTTTCCCCTCTCATAAGTCATACATATTCGGTGATGGCCGATGGGGGTCGTGTCCTCCATTTCTTGGTTGTATTTTTCATCGACGTGATCCAAAGTCGAGCGAGTGCTCTCCTCCGTTCCATATCATATATCTGGATCTTTAATTTCAATTTCCAGTTTTCCACACCGTAACATACATGATACATAATCAATCAAACCTTTAATTTTGTCCTAAAGTAGCAGAAAACACTTGTCATCCCAAGTTCAACAACAGAAGAATCAGGATTCACGATTCAGGGGGCAACCAATAACCAAAACCGGCAACTGGCCCTTAAACCACAATTCCTCAATAATTATAAAATCAACCTACACACTACACGCTTCAGCGAATTAAGATATTTGTAATGTGCGTCTATCTTGAATTCTTGATCAAATTCAAACACAAATACAGAGCAGGCAGCAGTGTGTGCCAGTCAGTGTGGCTCACACAACCAACTAATACACAAACCAGTGGGCTTAATTAGCTTTAACTCAGATGAGATATGTCGATCTCATCTGGAATCTTGAATGTGTCTGCTGCCCCGAATTTCCTCTGCTCTTCCTCTAAAAGCTCATCTTCCTCCTCGCTGTCCCTCTCATTAGCCTCCTCATTTGTACTTGACTCAGGGTCGTCCCTAGAACTTTTGGCTCTGCACCCAGGGACAGCCAGCATCTTAACTTGCCCAAGATGAGATATTTCTACTTCAACAGTTTCATCATTCTTGGGAAGAGGTTGCTTCCATGGTTCCCCATCAATCCTCATGTATGTATGATCAGCTGCACCCTTATGGAATTCAAATCGGATTCGGTGTGCCTGTTTCCGTATCATATAGGATCAATATTATTCTACCAAAATCAAAGCAAGGCCAAACTTCTTTGAAATTAATGATTTGATCATTGCTGCACATAAGACATCAAATCACCATAATGCCCCAAACTCAAACTAATTAAACTTCTAAATGATAAAGATATAAGTATTACCTGGGCAAGACGTCTTCCATGTCCATTTGGAGCAAACAACAAAAGTCCATGCCAAGCATCTCTAAAACCAACAATCTCAATTAGGCCATCGTCTACAAAAGGTGCAGTCAACAATTTCTGCACAGCATGTTCGGCCGCGTTCACTCATTAACAAAACAGAGAATACTAAGACAAGAATCAAAAAACAAAATTAAAGAGTAGGGATTACTAACTTGCTCGCATTTATTTTTATTAGGAGTTCCCCAAGGATTTAGTCCACCAGAAAAGCTTGGCAAATTAAGGCATATTATTGACCTGATGCTGCAGTTGAAGAAACATAAGTCAGTGCATTAATCATGTGCTATTTCTTCAGGTTCACAAATCAATCTATTTACAACAGCACAGGAATTGTAAACATGATGATATCGTTTGAAAAATATGGATAATGGTTCAAAGACAAAAGAGACCCAGCTTAAAGACACATTTTAACGGAAGCACAATGCCTTTGTCCCCCCTGCCTAGTTTCAATAGTAAACAATGCCAAACATAAACTCATTACTCATGATATATTGACTAGCCCAGAAAAATAGACGGGAGTAAATTTCATGCAACACTTCAAAATAAGCTTTATTTTGACCACTGCAGTACACCCACTGCATATAGACAATGTTAATTTAGTAAGCACATTTCGTGGCTTTTAATTGCATCTGTTATAGTTCCATATAAGTAAAAACACTAGAAAGAAAGATTCTCTGGGTAGGAAAAAGGTGCTGTACCCGTGAGGAATGTGAAGGTCACACCAACCCCCTTGTCTTCGTTTGTACTTAACCTTGCAAAGTTGTGCTATGTTCTCGGACCTTAATCAATAAATGAGAAGGAGAATGAGAAACAGTGATCACCTAGGAAGAAAAGTTCCGGGTAGCATTGATAACATCAATTTTAAACACAGAACTTGAACAAAGCTTTGCATGCAAAAATTAGAAACAGAAATGTAATCTTAAGCTTTATTGAAAACCATATGCTCTTATAAAGAGTAAAAGAGATATGATGGATTTGAAATACTGTTTGTGTAGGTGTGAAAGATAACAAAATACCAATATCACTAAGCCCATAAAACCCACCTGCAAGAAGGATGAAAGAGTGGGGCCAAAAACCATCCTTGTGAACATCCAAGCTTTGCATATGTACGCTATGATTCAATAAAGAAGCATCACTTAGGCAGCAAAGAATCATTTTACTTGTATGGAACGATTCAATCACACATTTAAACAATGATCTAACATAATAATAAGTGAAAAGGAAAAACACAAAGTAATAGAAAGAGCCTTATTATGCATGCTAAAAGATAATACTAAAATAGAAATCACTTTCCATAATGCTATACATAAACCAAAGAATGAGAAATTTGCAATTGAAGGCAATACAAGGCCATTCATTATGCTCAACTCTCAAGTATACTCTAGTTAGCTAAAATTCTATTTATTAGAGCACTTGATAGGATACTAATGGCAGAAATTACATGATTACTAGAAGAAATCAACTACATGGATTTATAATTTATCATTGTACCTGATTAAGTAGCTGGTTTTTGAATTTTTCTGGATGCAACTTCCGCTCAGAATGGAATGCATAAGAAACCTGTGCATCCATTCCTGAAGGTGTTTGATAACACATAATATAGATTAACTATATGTAGATAATATCAAACTCAAGAGATCAGAAAAATTACCAATCTTATTTAATTTGTATATAAACAAATAATAAACTGATTGTTGTAGAATTGTATGCCTATCAACCATGATACATGGAATGATTTTTGTTCATAATAAATCTGTTATTCATGAAAAGCATACAGAATATATGGTGAACACATCATCCTGAATTTAGAACTTTAGAAAGAGCACAGGCGAGGGGGTTGGGGATTTCATTGATACCATACACAGACTTAGAAGCTTATACAGATGCAGGTAGAGAAACTAATAATAACTATGAGATGGATGGACGAAATGAGCAAAGAAAAATCAGTCCTGGCACTTGGATCATGAACACCATTTGTTGATCATGATTTGCTAGTTATAAACAATATTAGACACTAGTTAGAGACCACCTTTCTTTTCTTGTTTCTTGATGAAATACAGAGACCATTATGTCAGTATACAGTAGAGTCCAGCATAATCAATAAAACCTTAACACTATCATATCATGGTAAATAAGGTGCAAAAATTTAAAAGCCGAGAAGATGTGTGGCCCATTCACGTACCCATGCTGAAATAGTTCCAAAATCCCCCGCGGAATGTGTCACGCCCTTCCTGAATAAATTTACACAGCAAAATATGAAAGCTGGAACAGTAATATTTTTGTTATTTCTTTATTTTTAGTTTCAACTCCTAAACAAGAGAAGAAAGGTGGACATGCATGCTTGCATAACTGATTTTGATAAATCAATGTTGTAAATTTTGAAAACATGCCCCTTTCCCTAATTGATTCAATGAAACTTCTTGGACCAACCAACCATTAGTTATTCAGAGATTGCAGTTGGGTTCAGGGTCATAATCAAATGCATCATATCCAGGAAGATATACGCGCTAGCCCATGCACATGAATTTTGTTTTATCAGAATTTGGAAGTGGCATAGAAATGAAAGGATAAAACACTTGGTTTAATCTAGGGAAGAGAAAAAGCTACTTACCACATTGAGATCATCTGTTGGAGAAACCCGATGAAATGCATGCAATGAATGGGGCAACTCTAAGGGAGCAATTGGTTCACAGGAGCCTGGTGGGGATGCTCTCATTCTCATAAGAATATGCCAACTGGAAGAAATCAAAATTTTTATGCATTACTTAAAGTGTGAAAACAAATATATTGTACTATAAACCATAAAAAATCACCACATTAGTAGAGATATAGAAGTATTACATAGAGATAAGTAAAGAAGGCTCCTTAGTTTAATTATTGAACTTGCAAATGGAAGAAATGTTCCAGCAACTGAGAGATGATTTTTAAGCTTTGATATGATTATATAGCTTTTTTGTAATCATTAACTTATTGTCTTATTGTTCAAGAATTGAGAGCTGAACCTGGATGTCGGAGGGAGAAAATGGTCTTTTCGAACTTATATGACTTCAGGTTATAGATGGTTATAAGGCAAAAGACAAACGGCATTACTCTGCAACATGATGTTCCAGAACTTCAACAAGAATCAAATACACTTTTTAGATTACTTCGATTAGGAACTGTGTGAACAATTCCAACAGATTCGACTAACTTGAGAAGTAACGAAGTGAACAAAAATGATATCAATATGGAAAATAAAAGCAGTTGAGAAGGAAAAAAAAAATTGAACAACAGGAAGAAAAGAAAGTGGTCCTATACACTGTCTTATTAAGTTATCCTCTAATTTAATAATCTACATTCAAGTAGTTTAAAATCCAAATTTACAAACCAAAAAAAAAGAGAGAGAGAGAGAGAGAGAGAAAAAAAAAAAAGAAAAATCCGTTTCACTTAATCAAATGTCCAAGAAGCATGTCAATGTTTACATAATTAGAACCTAAACATATATTATTTTTTAATCAGAATTGAGAGTTGTATGATAGTTATACAGGTCTAGCTTCTTTTTTTTTATAATTAGTTCTTTAATACTCCATTTTTTAATCAATACAACATATGAGGCTAAAACTTAGGGGAATATACATGTCCAGTTTATTCTTCTCTTATTGAATTACACTTTTAGTAACAGTAATAATTAAGTGAATACTACTTATTTTATGGTTGGAAAGTTAACCAAAAAAACCATGTTCAAATTCAGATTCATCAAAGTTAAAAGAGAAGTTACCTGTCTATCTCCATCACTTTCGCTTTCTTAACCTTATCCAAGAACAAGAGCACAGAGTTACAGTCAGTTCCTGGATTTTTCTTGCCCTGCATTTTAGCAGAAAAATAAAGTATGCACAAAAAGATTGTATGAGCATAAAATCCATAAGAAAGAGCTAGAAAAGATTATTAAAAAGTAACAAAAATTAAAGAAACGTGTTATTTCACATCTTCAGCCAAGTTATTTGAAAAATCGGTTGGCCAGACCAAGCTTCGTTTCAGCATTGCTGGTTACAGAAAGTACATCCAGGTAATACCATACCAATATGGCATATGCTACAGAGCCAGATGAGCAGATAAAACATTTTGAGGTTGTTTGTTTTCTTATGATTTATTTGCATTGTTCAATTGAAGCTGTCCCAGTTAAAATCTTGGGCAGCATTTGCAAGTGAAAATATTATACTAATAAAGACGGTGTATCAACTGCTGCAGCATCATAACTATGGAATTATTTCATACCCAACCAAAAGCAAATGGTAGATTGTTTCCGGTTCCCAAAGGCACTGTAGCAATTGGTGGCGGTTCGGATAACTTTAGATCAGACACCACCCCAAGGAGCCACCCAGCTGTACCATCTCCTCCTGCAACCTAAGTATCACCAACCTAATATGTTTCACATACTTGAATTGTCATTGTGAAAGAAAATGAAAGAAGTTGCACAATTCCAGATAATTTAATCTCACAACTCACAATTATTTTCAACTTCTTCTCAATTGATGCAGCAAGTATATCTTGTTTTTTCTTGAGCCTTTCAAAATTGAGAAATAGCATGCGCAGAAAATCATCGGGAGCTTCTTCGCCTAAATTTACAACCTGAGAAACAGTGATGTCGGTCCCACTCCACATTAGAGATAAGCCTATGATGATCTAAAGGCTTTGCGAGGGATATGTGATTGTGGTCAATGTCACCAGTATAAAGGAATATTGAAAAAAAAAAATGTCGTTAGAATACTATACATCATAGTTCACACCTGTTTCTCATAGAGAATGGACTTGAATGTGTAATAAAGATCTCCACCTAGCTGGCCACCACTTTTAGGGTTGATAAATACCAGAATAGGGCATTCAGGCGTGAAAGGCAAGATCTCAGGCTCCAATTCTGGTTCAAATATGTGACGGGGGATGTAGAACTGCTTGATAAATTCCCCAGAATCCAAACTTGTCATTTCAAACTTGAAGAGAGCAGCAGAATGCAACACAAATATCCAAAGCAAAATACTTGTGATCCACCCTAGTTGTCTGGGTAGAAAGCAAAGAAGAAGTTTTTACAAATATATTAGCAAAGGTGGAATTGATTTACCAAGTTCCTGGGAAATTTAATTTGCCGTGAAAATAAAAGCTATATTATGAAGATCAAAAGTCAAAGGACTAAGCCCATCGCCCATCAACCATAAGCACCGGATCGACAGCAACAAAAAAATAATACTATTACACACCAGATACTATATGCTAACAAACGAAAAAGATAAACATCTCTCCCAATTAGAGCTAATTAGTATTCGACCCAATAACCAAGAATCGGGACATGTTTCGAAATGAACATTAAGCCAAGGGATGCATAAAAATACCTTTTCCATTGAATAATCAAGGGTTAAAAGATGTTTGACCTTACCTTACCCCTCAAATTCAGTAAAGAGCAACAACTTGAGAGTTGGGTCCTAACGTGTGATGCATCATGTGTGTGGGTACTGCGTTGGTTATCCATTCGAAGAAGTGAAGGAATAAAGTAAAATTAAAATAGGTAGTAATCCTACACTAGTAAACAGAAGAGAAATTCATATACCTGGGGAAAGAGGTAAGTATTTTTTTTTTTTTTTGATTGGTGAAGTGAGAATTGAATGGGAGAGAGCGGAATCAGATCTTGATGAGGATCACTCAGGAGACGAGGCGGAGAAGAAAGAGAGACAAGTAGCTAGATGTAATAATACTGTAAAATGAATCCTACTGTAACATTTTTAGGCGTGAATTGATTAATAAACGTGGGATCAGCGGATGGATGATGATTGATGAGGGAGGAGGCCATCATATCAATTTCTACTAAGTACTTACTCCTAACAATTAACAAGGAGGAATGGGATGGAGAAAGGATCCAAAGAAAGCAATTGACTAATAATAGTACTAATAAATTGCACACTTGTAGTATTTCTAGGAATAAAAAGGCAACTTGGAGGCTGCCTAATTTCACTGTTGGGCATAGAAACTAGTAAGGGGGTGAAAACGGGACGGATACGGGCGGATAATATTCATCCCGTATCCTATCCCATATTTTTTTGTCGAATATGGAATCGGATACGAATAGGCCGGATACAAATACGAATTCGAATATTTCGGGAAACGGATACGGGACGGATTCGGATTTTAACTCGGATAATCTTATAATTACTAAAATTAAATCTTTTTATAATTTTTTAAGTGAAATCGAAATATACTACTTTGTAAGTTAAACTAAATTTTTAAATTTTCCAATATCATTAGTTATTTCGTTCAAAACATCTAAATAACATCACTACAAGATGTTATATACTATAGTTTTGATGCAAAGAACCTAATGATGTAGTCGAATTGATTGATATGATTTGATTTAATAAATTACATATGGCTTTCAAGCTTTTGATTATATTTATACATATAGTATTACTTATTTATTTTATAGTTAATATAATATATTATATTATACATATAAAAATATATATAAATATTCGGATATTCGGATAGAAAATACGGATAATATCCGCATTATATTCGGATTTTTCGGATACGGGCGGATATTTACAATCCCATATCCTGTCCCGTATCCGCCGGATATAAAAAATCGAATTCGGATTCGAATATAATCGAATACGGCGTCGGATCGGGCGGATATTATCCGCCCCACTTTCACCCCTAGAAACTAGAAACTAGAAATGGATGAGTAACTGACCCAGGAGACCGTGAAACAATATCCAATTAATCATTCCATAACCATAATTTGGAAATTGCAGATGTGAAATTGAAGAAAAGTTCAGCGCCACAGAGAGTGAGGATTGAGGAGCTGATCAATGAGATCATGAGAAGATTTATTTGCAGGTCCCACACCCTTTAACAGCTCTTTTTTACCACCTCCAACAATTGATTGGGGCTGTTTGGATGATAGCATATTGACCAGCATATAGCATATTGAAAGAGCATATTGTCTCACAGTTCTCTCTCCGAATCTGCTATCTGCTAGCGGATCCGCTGACTCCCAAACATCCACATTATACTACTATTATAGGCACTTATCGAAAACAGTAAACGAATGAGTTATTTTGTAAGAGAATTTAGGAGGTGTTGAAATGTCCTAATCAGCATTTACAAATGACTGCAAACTGTCTCTTCAATTATTGGTTTTTATAAATTTTATATTACATTGTATATTGGCCTATAAATATTGGCATAGTTGTGTACCAATTAATATAAAAAAAACATCAAACTTCGTCTCTCTTTCAATTCTCTTCTGCATTGTTTTTCACTTTTATATTCTCTTGATTTTGCTCCTCTCTCATCTCTACTTACAACATCTCTGCCCATAACTAAGATATTTTCATACTATCCTATACTATTTTAAATATTATATAACACGTTAACAGCACGAGGAGACTCTGCCCGGGTTACCAGAATTTGAGGTATAATTTCTTATTCCAAAACTTTCAATAAGATTATGGCTAACCTTGCAAAGCAGGAATTTGCTCCCTTAACCGTTGAAGGAAGCAATTATATGTCCTGGGCCCGAGATGTGAAAATGCATCTTACTTCAATGGGTCTGGAAGATACTATTGCTGAAGGCAAAAATCCCAGCCATCAAAATCAGGCAAAAGCCGTGATTTTCTTGTGCCATCAT
Organism: Hygrophila difformis; assembly: GCA_030278955.1. Classification (NCBI taxonomy): domain Eukaryota; kingdom Viridiplantae; phylum Streptophyta; class Magnoliopsida; order Lamiales; family Acanthaceae; genus Hygrophila; species Hygrophila difformis. The sequence continues at coordinate 59,888,031 of JAOANR010000007.1, read as the reverse complement.
ATCGAAGAGGCACTTAAAATAGAATACGTGACTGTGGAATCCCCACTGGCGTTGTGGGAAAAGTTGAAAGAAAGATATGATAATTTTAAAAAGACGGTGCTTCCAAAAGCCCTTGATGACTGGACAAACCTGATGCTTCAGGACTTCAAAACAGTCCGGGAATATAATTCCGATGTGTTCAAAATTATGGCCCAATTGGAATTATGTGGGCAAAAGATTTCTGAGGAACAAATGCTTGAAAAAACGTATTCTACATTTCATGCTAAAAACTCAATATTGAGTGAGCAATACCGTCAAAAAGGCATTCAAAGATATTCTGATCTTATCACCTGCTTATTATTGGCCGAACAAAACAGCCTATTGTTGTTGAAAAATCAAGAATCTAGGCCCGCAGGTGCAAAACGTTCCCTGAGGTGAACGCGGCTCAATCATCAAAATATGTGTGTGATCGTGGGCACTTTAAAAATCAAAATGATGATCGTGGCCAAAATCAGTATCACAATCGAGGCAGAGGTGAATCATCTCGTCAAAATAATTATCGAAATAAGCCTCGATTTGAGCAAAATCGCAGAAATGATACCAGAAGGCCTTACAACTACAACAAAGAAATTATGCAAGAAAGCACAAACAAAATGATGAAATTTGTGATCGTTGTAGAATTAAAGGTCATCCGGCTCAAACATGCCACACAGCTAAACACTTAGCTGAACTGTATCAGGCCTCGAAACGTAAAGAAAGACAAGGTGTTGAAGCACACCTTAATGCCCCACGATGATGCTTATGATGATATATTAAATGATGATATCACGCACCTTGAAGCTGAGGATTTTGTTGAGCCAAATAATGTTGCTAAATAATATATTATGTACTTCTCTTTTATAATTCCTGTATAATATATATAATGATATGTTGTACTTCTCTTTTATTACCCATGTATAATATAAATATATTTTGCATTAATAATATTTATATTACTGATGTTTAATAACCTTCTTATATTTTTGTAAAGAAATGGATGCTGGAAATTCAAAAGTCGGAGATGATATCTGCATCATTGACAGTGCAACAACATATAGTATTTTGAAAAGCAAAAGCTATTTCTCCAATTTAAAATTGGAAAATACCGCAGTGAAAACTATAAGCGGTAATGCAAAATGCATTGAAGGCTCCGGTAGAGCTGTTATATTTCTCCCTGAAGGGACAAAAATGGTGATTGAAAACGCCTTGTTCTCACGCAAAGCTCGAAGAAATTTACTGAGCTTCAATGATATTCGAAAAAATGGATATCACATTGAAACTTCAAAAGAGGCAGATCACGAGTATCTTTTGATAACTCGAATTTAAAATGGCAACAAAATTGTGAATGAAAAATTGTCATGTTACTCATCTGGCTTATACTATACAAAAATATGTGCCGCAGAAATACATAACCTAGTAGGCTTGAAAGCTACTAGTGAATTTATTACCTGGCACGATAGACTTGGGCATCCTGGCAGTGTAATGCTGAGGCAAATTATTGAAAATTCAAATGGCCATACATTGAAAAGGCAAATGATATTGAACCCAAATGAGTTCAATTGTGCAGCCTGTTCACAAGGGAAATTGATAACCCGACCATCTCCAGTAAAAGTGGGAATTGAAACCCCTACATTCCTAGAAAGAATTCAAGGAGATATATGTGGACCTATTGATCCACCGTGTGGACCTTTCAAGTACTTTATGGTACTAATTGATGCGTCATCACGCTGGTCACACGTTTGTTTATTATCAACTCGCAATTTGGCATTTGCAAGGTTACTTGCACAAATTATAAAATTGCGAGCACAGGTTCCAAATCATCCGATAAAGAAAATACGCCTTGATAATGCTGGAGAATATACATCACATACATTTGATGATTTCTGCATGTCGATTGGAATTACTGTTGAATATCATGTGCCTCATGTGCTCACGCAAAATGGTCTGGCAGAATCATTTATTAAGCGATTGCAATTAATTGTAAGACCCTTGTTAGTGAAATCAAAACTCCCTGTTTCTGCTTGGGGACATGCTATATTGCATGCAACAGCACTTGTGAAAATAAGGCCGACAAGCTATCATAGCAACTCCCCTACACAAATTGTGTTTGGAAATAAGCCCAATATATCCCACTTGCGAATTTTTGGGTGTGCGGTTTATGTACCGATTGCGCCACCACAACGCACAAAAATGGGACCTCAAAGAAGGTTGGGCATATATGTCGGGTATGAATCACCCTCGATTATTAAATATCTTGAGCCAAAAAGGCGTGATTTATTTACTGCAAGTTCTGCAGACTGTCATTTTGATGAAACTCAATTCCCGACATTAGTGGGAGGAAATGATCAACTGAAAAAGGAAATATCTAGGCAAAGTCCATTTGAATTCGTTGATCCTCGTACAAGGCAATGCGAACTTGAAGTTCAAAGAATTGTGCATTTGCAGGGAATTGCAAATCAATTACCCGATGCTTTTAATGATGCTGCTAAAGTCACAAAATCATATATAAATGATGCAGCAAATGCACCAGCTAATATAAATGTCCCAGAAGGGCATATTCCGAGTGCAAATGAATCTACTGCACGCCTAAAGCGTGGTAGGCCTTTGGGTTCCAAGGATAAAAATCCACGAAAGAAGAAAATTATCCATATGGGTGATAAATCAATCACAATGATACTCCCGAAGGAGGAATTGATTCAACCTCCGAAAAGGTTGAACTTGAAAATATTCACCCAGATGAAATGAAGTTATTGAAACTTCTTTCAATTATATCAATACTGGGAAAAGTTGGAACGAAAAGAAACAAACGTTGATAATGCTTTTGCATACAACGCTGCACTCGATGTAATAGAAAATAACAAGGATCCTGAACCAAGATCAGTTGAAGAATGTCGGAAAAGAAATGATTGGCCAAATTGGAAAGATGCGATTCAGTCTGAACTAGATTCACTGAATAAACGAAAAGTATTCGGCCCTATTGTCCAAACACCAAAAAATGTGAAGCCTGTTGGCTACAGATGGGTGTTTGTGAGAAAAAGAAATGAAAACAATGAAATTGCCAAATATAAGGCAAGGCTTGTAGCCTAAGGTTTTTCCCAAAGACCGGGGATTGATTTTGAGGAAACATATTCCCCAGTTATGGATGGAATAACATTCAGGTATCTAATGAGCCTAGCAGTACGAGAAAATCTTGAAATGAGGCTGATGGATGTTGTTACTGCATATTTATATGGCTCATTGGAAAATGATATTTATATGAAAATACCTGAAGCGTTTAAATTACCTGAGTCTTGCAACTCAAAACCCAGAGAAACTTATTCCATCAAATTACAAAAATCATTGTATGGGCTCAAGCAATCTGGCCAAATGTGGTATAACCTCAGTGAAAGTTTGATAAAGGAAGGTTATACAAATGACCCCATCAGTCCTTGTGTTTTTATAAAGAAAAATGGGTCAGAATTTGTGATCGTCGCAGTCTATGTTGACGATTTAAATCTAATTGGAACTCCTGAAGAGTTGAAAAAGGCAGTCAAATATCTGAAAAAGGAGTTCGAAATCAAGGATTTCGGAAAAACAAAATTTTGTCTTGGCCTACAAATTGAGCATTTGGAAAGGGACATATTTGTTCATCAATCCGCTTATACCCAAAAGGTATTAAAGCAATTTCGAATGGATTATGCTAATCCGCTAAATAATCCAATGGTCGTTCGGGCACTTGATCCTGCAAAGGATCCATTTAGGCCAAAGAAGATAATGAAGAGCAACTTGGCCCAGAAATGCCACATTTAAGCGCGATTGGCGCTTTAATGTATCTTGCAAATGGCACGCGACCTGATATCGCATTTGCAGTCAATTTACTCGCAAAATTCAGTTCTTGCCCTACTCAACGACATTGGAAGGGCATAAAGCACATTTTTCGCTATCTCCAAGGAACATTTGATCTTGGGTTATTTTACCCAAAGGACTCTCGACATGAGTTAATCGGCTATGCCGATGCAGGTTATTTGTCAGACCCACACAAAGCCAAATCTCAAACAGGCTATATCTTCACGAGTGGTGGAACTGCTATCTCTTGGAGGTCAATGAAGCAGACTCTAACTGCTACTTCTTCTAATCATGCCGAAATATTAGCAATCCATGAGGCAAGCGAGAATGCGTTTGGTTGAGGTCAATGACTCAACATATATTGAAGAGTTGTGGTTTAATCAATGAACCACAAATGCTCCCGACAGTTTTATTTGAAGATAATTCGGCTTGCATAGCCCAATTGAAAGGAGGATATATCAAAGGAGATAGAACGAAGCATATTTCACCAAAGTTCTTCTACACTCATGATCTTAAAAAGAATGGTGAAATCGATGTGCAACAAATTCGATCAGAAAATAATTTAGCGGATCTATTTACCAAGGCATTGCGACTGCAACGTTCGAGAACCTCGTGAAGAAAATTGGAATGCGGCAGCTTCGAGATTTAAAATGATATCCAAATCAGGGGGAGCACCAGATACAAGAATACTGTACTCTTTTTCCTTTACTATGATTTTTTTCCCACTGGGTTTTTTCCTAGTAAGTTTTTAACGAGGCATATTCTTTGTATTGAAGCGGCATTCAAGGGGGAGTGTTGAAATGTCCTAATCAGCATTTATGAATGCCTGCAAACTGTCTCTTCAATTATTGGTTTTTATAAATTTTATATTACATTGTATACTGTAACTTGGCCTATAAATATTGGCATAGTTGTGTACCAATTAATATAGAAAAAACATCAAACTTCGTCTCTCTTTCAATTCACTTCTGCATTGTTTTTCACTTTCATATTCTCCTGATTTTGCTCCTCTCTCATCTCTACTTACAACATCTCTGCCCATAACTAAGACATATACATACTATCCTATACTATTTTAAATATTATATAACAGGAGGTTGTTTGTCTTACTTTTTTTTTTTTCTTTTGACTCTTGTTTCTCCGAGAAATCCTTTTAAAAAAGTTAAAAGAAGAACAAAAGTTAAAATTCTTCTTGTTTTAAAAAGTAAGAAGAGGTTACTTTTAAAAAAAGGAAAAAAGGACAATATAGTCATTTTTTTACAAAAAAGTTAAATCAGTAATTTTTCTTATTTTTTTGCTCAATTGGTCCGCTATATATACTAATTACGTCCTAATCGGTCCTCCACCCACTAATTATACCCTAATTACTTATTTTTGGCTAAATCAATCCTCTTTTTCTCAAAAATCTAAATTGGTCTGTTATTAATTTTTGTCCCCTTTCATGCAGTCCAATGCACATTTCAAATAACTAATAACTCAAATTTGATATAAGTAAAAAATTCTAAAATTTTGATATTTATAAACTACACGACGAGACGAATCTAACAAGATCCTACTTGGCTCATTTTAACTTGTGTAGTATATCTATGTTTAAAACTTTAAGTCAAAACAAGTGTGTCATTAGTAGCAAATTAGGTAATGTATTTATTTAAAAAATGGAGGGAGTATATCGCAATTGATCTTCATTTTATAGGGAAACACCAAAAAATACCTAACTCTAAAAGAAGCTCGGTACCTGCTGACCAGAACTCCGATGGCATCCAGCGAAGGTACTGTCCAATCCAATGCGAGAACGGGCTTCGCATATAGGAGGGAGTCACACAAAATGATGTTCTAGAAAAACGTAGGTCAAACGACTCCCTCATTTGTTGGAAGCCCGCTCTCGCATCGAATTAGGCAGTACCATCGCTGGATGCCATCGGATTTCTAGTCATCAGCTACCGGGGTGGATCTTCTTTTAAAGTTTGGTGGCCTTTGGTATTTATCCTTGAATTGAAGCCCAATTGCGATATACTCCCTCCATTTTTTTTAATAACTATATTATCTAATTTACTACTATTCACACAGTTATTTTGACTTAAAGTTTAAACATAGATATACAAGTTAAAATGAGCCAAGTAGGAACTTGTTAAACTCGTCTCATCGTATAATTTATAAATATCGAAATTTTAGATTTTTACTTATATCGAATTTGAGTTATTAGTGGTTTGAAATGTGCATTGGACTGCATGAAAGGGGGCAATAATTAATAACGGACCAATTTAGATTTTTAAGAAAAAAAAGAATGATTTGGCCAAAAATATGTAATTAGGGCATAATTAGTGGGTGGGGAACCGATTGAAATCTAATTAGTAAATGTAGCAGACCAATTGGGCAAAAAAATTAAATAAAAAAGACTGATTTGGCTTTTTTGTAAAAAAAAAGACTATATTGTCCTTTTCCCTTTAAAAAAAATGAGAAGTTGTTTTAGGTATAAAATACAAAAAAATCCCTATTTAATAAGGAAATTAAATAAATGATAAAAATCCTTATAAGATTTTTGTTCATTTTAATAATTTTAATACATAAAAAGTCATTCTACGCACAATTGATCCAAATATGTTTCCGTTGAAAAGCAACTTAAATTACATTCATCCAAACAATTATTTGGGCTGCTTTTGCTTTTGAATTCTCCTTATATCTCATTCTCCTTTTTCTACTTACTTCTCTTTTCTTTAAAAAGCCAAAACAAACAGGTTCTAAGATAAATTAGCTTATTTAAAAAATAAATAACTTAAAATAGTGTTCAATCAGCTCTTTTAGAAACCGCTACAAATAACATCATTTTGTATTTTAGCTTATCCTAGGCAAAAAGTCAGTCTTGAAATTGCCAAACAATGATTTTAACTAATTATTACTCACAGAATCAGTTAACAACTAACAGTTAATTCCTAATCGGGCCATAGTCTTTTTTTTAAATACTCCTTTTACTGTTTTTTCTTTTTTAATTTTTATATTTAATTTATCCTTATATTATTCTATAATTATCCCCTAGTATCTTTTGTCGACCCTTTGCGTTATAGACTTTAAAAAATTAATAATAATACTTTTATCAATTAAATTATTTGTATACTATTTAACTTTTCTAATTGCCTTTTTATTAAAAAAAAAGAAAAAGAAAATACATAATAGTTTACTGTCATAAAAAGAAGTAAAAAAAAAAAAAAAAAAAAAAGGAAATGTCATGGTCTAGCTGAAATCTATGAACAAGAAAAATAAAAGATAACAAGGCAACACCAAACTAGAATCAAGTTTTGAGATCAACCTCAGCTCCAAATTGGAGGCTCCCATATTGAGACCCATCTCCTCCATTTCATCCTTCAATGGTGATATCCAATCGAGATGTCTCAATCTTCATGGTGAATATTGGCCAAATTGGATTAAAGTCTAGGTTGAGAGCAAGTAAGAACTCTCGGATGACTCTTGAGAAGAAAATATGATTTTATTTAATTCAAAAGGGTTTAACAGTGTTTGGGAAATGCCTATTTATAGGCCACGTACAATAAGGAGCTAATACATAATTAAGTAAATAAAACAATATTGAAATCCGCAAAAATGAGTTTTTAGACGACAGCCTCTACATCTTGATGTCTTGCATAAAGTGCGACATTTAGTTGTGTTTAAATAATGAACTAATGATTTAATTGGTGGAAATTGTGTGATTATTTGCTAAAAATAATGAATTTGAGTATAAAGGTTAAATTTTGATCTCATTCTATGATTTAATGCATTTTAATGTATTTTATGTTGAGATTGCATATGTTTAGGTGTTTTTAGCTAGCCAAAGGCCAAAGGGATCAAGAAGAAGTCAATTGGAGCTCAAAAACTCGGAAAATGGAAGAAAACGACGAAATCAGCGCACGACGTCGAAGAACCGTTCGCTATCCGCGCGCCACAGGGGGATAGCGCGCGGTAAGCGCGCGACACACAAGATAGAGCGCGGTCGTTGCACTGCGTGTGTATAGCGCGCGAATAGCGCGCGCGAGCCCGTCTGTTCGGCCCAATTTCCTGCTTTTCGAGGTTTTCGCGTCCCGGTGCATAAATAAGACATTTTCAGACCTAATTAGTGTTCCGAGTTCATAATTCTATCAGCCACCATCTTTCATCCATCATCCAAGTAAGAGAGAAGAGGAGAAGAAAGCAACCCATTGAAGATCTGACAAGATTCCTACATTGGTGTTCCTTCACCAGATGTTTCACTAGGCTATGTTTTCTATCTTTATTACTTTCTATCTTTGTGTGAACATGTTAGGCTAAACCCATCGTTTGGGAAGACCTAGATTTTGATATTGTTGATTTTGCTTTTGCTATATGAATTTCGTTAATTTAATGTTAATGTGTTCAATTCCTACATTTGTTTGGTGAGACCGACAGGAGATCTGAACTAGGGCTTTCTATTGTTTAGGTGATCGAAAAATACTTGAACAAATCATAATTGAACATATTAATTCTGACAATTTGTAGCTGGAGAAAGTACAATATTTGTTAGAACCAATTTAGGATAATCAATAGTCGGAGTAATTGCATGTCATTAAAACCGAGAGGTTTCTAAATTGTGGTAATTCTGAATAAGCATTAAATTGATTGAAAATTTGATTTTTATATGCAATTGCAAGTTTGTCAACAATTGAAAGATCTGAGGATCCACATTCATCATCTAACTGATTAATCAACCCTCTTTCTCTGTTGCTTTGTTGATTGGAATTTTAATTTCTTTATTTTAATTAATTGCAATTTTAGGATATTAGATAAGCAAACAATTCATGCACTTTAATTTTATTCGCTACTTGAATTCGATAAATTATTGACAATTCCCTGTTCCATGTGGGATTCGACCCGGTTTCACCGGTTTATTACTTGGACCGTACACTGCGGGTTGTGTTGGAAAATATTCCACGAACCGCCCCTTGTCATATAGCGAGGGTAGTTTGTCGTCTGGGGATGCAGCATGTCATCTCTGAGAGAAAGATCGCAAAATGAGGTTCTGGACGACAATCATTTGTCGTATGGGATAGGTGTTTTTCGTATCACGGAGTCTTGTCGTCTGGAGGTTTCAAAGCAATTTTGGAACTGGAGACAACAAAGGGTTTATTGTATCTGCATGTTGGTTATTGTGTAGCAAGGCTTGGTTGTCTAGGGAGTCTTGTTGTATAGGATACTATTGGTCGACTGATGATTCCTCGACGACAAGTGCTTCTCATCCAGGCACATTGTTTTGTCATCTACGCTTATCGGTCATCCAAGGGATGTCCCTCGACGTCGACGTTAGCTGGAACTTAGACACCCATGAATTGTGTTAAAATATTTTATGTTGTTTATGTTTTTGAGTTATCATATTTAGATTTGGCTTATTTAGATTTAATTTACCATGTTTTGAATAAGACTTTGGCGATTCTAAACTATTTACATTGCTATTTCAGGGAATTTGAGACGCAAAGTGTTGTTTTTGGCATACTTAGTGACCAATTGCGCCTAACAGGGCATTATGCGCCGATATGCTGCATCGGATAGAATATTTTCGGAGCTTTTAGCACTGAAGACCGCTGCACCATGAAGAAGGGCACATAAAACCTTGCTTATGGGACACGTTATGCGGTAGCTCCAAAGTTAGAAAATTTTCATTACACTTTATGCTACGTTCTTCATAATGGCGCCTAAACACCACCTAATGCGCCACCTAGGCGCTTCAATGCCTTAGAATATTTTCAACAATTTTATGCAATGCAAAGTTCACCAGCCTTCCAAGGGGCGCCTTAAACCATGCTCATGAGCCACTTGACGCGCTTGATCAGCAGTTTGGAAGTTTTCTAACTTCCCGAAGTGGTTTTTAGGTTTCTTTCAACATTTTTCGGTAGACTTCACCCTAATTTCGACAAAAACATCTCTGGAACTTGGAAAAGAAGATCAAGACACCACAGAAACACCAAGTCATGAAGAGGAGATGGATAAATCCATCAAATTGACAGTGTTGTACTCGTTTTAGATGATGTTCTTTTTCTTGCTTTGTACTCCCTCCGTTCTTAAAAAATTGTAACATGGTAAATTTGGTACTGTTCACACAAACGCTTTACTTTAAAGTTTTATCATAGTTACACAAGTTAAAATATAGCCAAGTGGGATCTTGTTAGTTTCGTCTCGTCGAGTAATTTTTAAATATCGAACTTTTAGAATTTTTTCTTGTACCGATCTGAGTTATTAATGGTTTAAAATATGCATTGGATTGCGTACATTGTGGCTCAATTACAATTTTTAAAAAACGGAGGTCGTAATATTTAGGATTTGCCTCTAAATATAATTTCCTACAATTTTTCATGTTTGTAGACGGATTTCTATGTTGTTTGTGTTAGAAGTATTCTAGAACAGGAATTCAGAATCAAGGCGAGCTGTAACACCTCCAGTTTCAATTCCAAGTAGTTCAACAACATCTACCTGGAATGCTTCTGCGTCCTCACCAGGCCTTACAGTTATTACAACTCTCGGTTTCACTTTGCATACAGCTAACCATTCATTCCTACTACCATGGGATCTCATGCTAGGGAACGAGACATAACAAACCTGTTCTGCTTGGATAGAAAAAATGAATGGTTCATACACATTCAATGACTTAGTTTGATTCACCTCAACGATTTTGTATTTCTCGTGAATTCGCGTGCGATTCGGTTGATGGGGATCAAACCATATACATTTAAAGAAGTTTGTTTTTATAGGCAATGTCGGGTATTCAACAACTAATATCTCCTCTATGATACCGTAGTAGTCTCCCTCCTCACCTGTGACGCAAAATCCACTATTGTAGGTCGATCTACTACTGTCGTATGACTCCGTGTGAATACGCATTCCATTAACAAAGTACATAGGATAGGAGGTCGCGAAGGGTAACGGGCCATGTGCTATATCACTAATACATGGGATGTCGGGAGGATGATCCTTTACATACGCTGCAAACCAATTAGCGAATTGTACTGTCATGGCATATCCTAACTCATTTTCTGTCAATCGGGGATTAATGCGACGTAGATGTTGCTCAAACAGCCTATCCACATTACAATATATCAACGGTGTTAGCAAAAACCACATTACAAACAATCTAAGTATATACACTGTGAAATGCATTACCGTATATATGGTTCAATTTCTGGGCAATTTAGTAGCAAATACTTGTGGATAGCGGTTAACTCCCCTTTGCTCAACCGCCTCTTCTTTCCTTTACCTTGTGCTCGACCTGGATGCATGAACACAATAAGGAGGCCGTCCACATGTGGTTGAATGCCACTGTCATTATTCCTAGGCACATATCTACCACGAGTGAACACATGCTTCTCAAAATAATGAGAGCAAAAAATTGATGCATCTCGGACCATATATGCATTGCAAATGGAACCCTCTACGTGTGCCCTGTTGCGCACGGTCCTTTTCAATCTGTTGAGATACCTAAAAGCAGCAATATGTTTTAACACTGCAATCACGAAATTGTTGCAAGTACAGTATTGAAGTGATAATTAGTTTGAATAATACCTTTCGTATGGGTACATACATCTGAATTGTACGGGACCTGCAATACTAGCCTCATACGGTAGGTGGACAGGTAGATGCTCCATACAATCGAAAAACGTAGGTGGAAAGATTGTCTACAATTTGCAAAGCACAAGCGGAATATCAACTGCCAACCTGTCCATGTCTTTCCCAGAAATTTTTCTAGCAGTTAAACACCGGAAGACATTGCTCAATTCAGTAATTGCTTCCCACACAGGCTTAGGAAGCAATTCCCTCCAACCAATTGGGAGAAGACGTCGCAGGAATACATGACAGTCGTGACTCTTCATGCCAAACATTTTAAGTTTGTGCATATCTATGCATCTCCCAAGATTTGAGACATACCCATCTGGAAACTTCAATCCTGCCACCCATTTCAAGAATACATCTCTCTTGTCCCTATCCATCGTGTACACGGCCTTCAGATACCTACCAGAACGAGTATCCCTATGCAATTCTGGTCGGTGACATAATGTGGACATGTCTTCACGTGCTTTTGCATTGTCCTTTGTCTTCCCCTGGACATCCATGACTGTATTGAATACATTATGGAAGACATTTTTTTCAATATGCATGACATCTAGATTGTGCCGAACCAGATTTGTCTTCCAATACGGCAAGTCCCAAAAGATACTCTGTTTTTTCCACCCACATGTCTTACTAATTGTTGAATTGGCTTCTTCTCCACCCAATTCAGTCACACGTCGGAGACCATTCAATTCTATATCAGCCAAGACATCCTCACCGCTCCTATACGACGGTGGTAACCTATGCTCTTCGCGATCCTTCAGAAATTTTGACTTGTCTAATCTGTAAGGGTGATCTTGAGGAAGAAACCTACGGTGAGCATCAAACCATGACTGCTTTCCACACTCCTTCAGTCTAATAGATTCAGTGTGTTCGAAACATACAGGACATGCCGTTTTACCATAAGTACTCCAACCAGACAACATGGCATATGCAGGGAAATCACCAATTGTCCACATCAATGTTGCTTTCATATTGAAGTTCTGTTTTGTAGATGTATCATATGTGGTGATCCCAACATTCCACAATTCTAGAAGCTCAGAAATCAACGGCTGTAAGTAGACATCTATCCTTTGTTTTGGGGCTTGACTTCCCGGGTGTAATTGCGGTCATGAACATGTACTCATCCTTCATACACATGTTTGGAGGTAGATTATACGGAGTCAAAATTACCGGCCAACAAGAGTAATGTGAACTAGACTGGCCGAAGGATTGGAATCCATCTGTACACAATCCCAGACGGACATTCCGTCCTTCCATTCCAAAGTTGGGATGAGTGGTGTCGAAATGCTTCCATGCCTTAGAATCGCAAGGATGACACATCTCACAGGATGTCCCATGTCCATGTCCTACATGCCACGTCATGTACTTTGCAGTTGCTTCCGAAGCATACAACCATTTTAAATTATTCCTCAATGGGAAGTAGAACATGTACTTCCGAGCAATATGTGCCTTGGTATTGGATTCTTTATACCATGGTATATCACAAAACTTGCATTGCTCTAACACTGCATCATTGCGCCAATAAATCATGCAACTGTTCTCACAACAGTCAATTTTCTGAACTGGTAGCCTTAACTCCTCCAGAAGTTTCTTCGCCTCATAGAAATTTTTAACCATACAATTCTCCTCAGGAAGTGTATCAAGTATGAGTTGGAACAGGGTATCGAAAAATCTCTTCGATATGTTGTGTTCTGATTTAATGTTCAATAACCTTGCAACGGTAGATAATAAGGTCATCTTCTTGCAACCAGGCCATAAATCCATGTCAACCGCATCCAACATGTTATAAAACATCTTTTCTTGTGGGTTTGGCTCCTCTGGCGGCCTAGGCTCCTCAACACCTTCCGCTGGTGTGGTATCAGGAATATGGAAACCCGTACCTTCACATAGCATTTGTATGTAATCATTTTGCGGAACACATTCGGATGACGCACTGGCGGCGTCATCATCATAGAAGCGGCGTGCGTTGTGTGGCTTTGCGTGGCATGTCACCGTTCATATTTTTCTACAAACCCATGCCGCCAGAGATGTGCTCTTATATCCATATCATCCTGGTAATACCTATTCTTGCATTTCTTATATGGACACTTTCATTTCCCTTCCGATGTATCGTTCGATTTATCTGCATCTGGGTTTGCATGACTAACCCATATAAAGAATTCTACACCCTCTTCGAACTAATTTGTAAGCTCTCCATCGCGTGGACGCTACATCCAACTTCTGTCCATTCTCTCCAAATTTCACCTACTGAAACGTATAGTAGCCACTATAGAAGATCATGAATTTAGTATGAGGGTCTGATGTCCTCGTTAAATATTCCTTTTTTTTTTCAAAGTATTTTATTCAAGTGAAATATATTTGAGGTAAACTATTGTAAACTAATAAAGGCAATTTTATATCTTTTTGTAATTGTAAAAATATTCTAAGAAAAATTGATGTCTTCTTATCAAATTTTTAAAACTTCGTTATAATTTTAGATTGTTATTGCTTTAAAATATTCAAGTTTAAAGAAATTAAAGTGTTTTAACTTTTTGACTAAATTTTGAGTAAACCTTACACAAATCCCCGTAATGAACATGGGGTAAAAGTCTCCTGATAAATCCCCGTAATCACAAACCTGTATCCTTGCAAAATCCTCCTCCTTGGGAGCAACTACTGTATCCTGCCGATTCTCTGTTTGTCATCTTTTGAGTCATATATGTAACTACGGACATGGGTAAACAAGGAAAACAAGATTCATTTTACAGTTCAAATTCACAAATTTATTGAACAACCAAAACTCAATTTAAATAAAACTCAAGCATAGTTCCAAACTCCAATTTCACTTCATGGGTGAACACTTTTTTTTAAAATAAAAAAAAAATAAGAAGATGCTCATTCCAATTTCAATTTAAATAAAACTCAAGCATACTTCCAAAACTCACTTTAAATAAAACTCAAGCATATGTCACAATAAATTAACTTGACCATTTCTCATTTTCTACTGCCATATTTAATTCCCTACAGTAAAATATTTTCAAACTTGTCAATTCATTCAACTCATTTTCTCATTTTCTTGATGAATTGAACAAGAAAACTATGAAACTGAACAACCATTACTCATAAATTCATTCAATATTTATATTGAAATGGGTGCATACACATTTTAAACTGTAAAGTTGATGAATTAATCTGTAAATTGAACATCTTGACTTGAAAATACTAGTACTAGCTAGTACGTACTTGTATAACCTTTTCATTCTAATTGTATAAAGTGAAATATTACGAAATCGGAATCCCATCCATACACTGAAATCTGAATTACAGGTTTGGCCTTTAATAGATTTGTGGATTCCAACTTCATCTTATTCCTAATCCTATCCCTTCAAAATAAAATAAAATTATTGTCCCCAACCCATTATTTATACTACTCTTTTTATTATTCTCCTCTGCGAAGTGAGTGCCAACATGAATGAAGTGGTACAATATAAACCTAAAATTTGCTTCTTTAATTTAAACAGAAATGAAAAACTAGTAGTTCTTATCTATTAATATAAATTTGAACTCATTATATCTGCTAGTAGTAGTAGTTTTTTTTTGCTTGCTATTTGATTTTTACTAGTTGAGGATCAACACAGGTCTGAAAATGGCACGGTAGTTTTCAACTTGGCATCCACACAGCTACTTTTTCTCAACATTTCCTTTACATCCTCAACAATTTCAATCACTATATCAGACTCAGTTTCAAACGGACATTCAATCACATAAGAAAAATTAATCTATTTCAATTGCAAGCAAATCAAAACAACTACTTTATTGCCGGAAAAATCAACGAAATCAATCTAATTCAATCGCATTAGAAAAATCAATCTAATCAACGAAATCACTAAATCACTAATAGTACCTCAATTGTGGCCGGAAAATTTTCCGGTGCTTCCGGAATAGATTTTGCCCAGTGAATGAAGGAATGACCGAAGTTATGTGCGACCCAAATGGCTTTCAAGACGGGAGGCTCGTGCACAACCCACACGGCGACGAAGGCACTGGTAGGAGTGGTTCACGATGCGTACGCAGGGGTGAGGGGAGGCTCGCGCGCACGGAGGGGTGGAGGGGGGCTTGCGGGTTGGGGCTGGGCACGTGGTTCGGGGGCTAGCTCGCTGGTTGGGGCGGGGGCTCGATGGATGGGGCTCGGGAGTTGGGCAGGTCGAGGTGATGTGGAGCACGATCGAGATGGTGGAGGCAGGTCGCGGCGCCCTCAAGTCGCAGGCGAGGAAGGAGTAATTTCTTTTCTTCTTTTGTAAATTTCGTTTACTGCGGCGAAGAAGAAGACAATTAAAACCTAAGCCTGCGACCTCAGACCCGGTCGCAGACTCGGTCGCAGGCTTGCGACCTCACCGATGAGGTCGTTGATAGAGGTTGCAATACGCGATTTTTCTTGTAGTGCACTGATGAGGAAAAAGGAGATGAATATAATTATGGCAAGAAAAACCCATTTAGTCCCATAAGTTTTTTCAATTTCCAAAACCATCGCACAAATATCGAATTAGACGAATCCGTGGCATAACTACCTTAGTCATCGCCAAACCCATCCACGAAACCGATTTTTTCACTAATCATCGCCAAACCCGTCCCATAACTACCCTAATGGAGGGATGGATTCGGCGATGATTAGGGTAGTTATGGGACGAGTTCGGCGATGATTAGTGAAAAACCGGGTTCATGGACGGGTTTGGCGAAGATTATGGTACTTATGGGACGGATTCATCTAATTCGATATTGTGGGATTGTTTTGGATTTTTTGTTAAAATTATATATGAGCCGATATGGGTTTTTTTTTCCGATATAGCTGTGATTCTGAAAGCATTTTTTATGAGTTTATCTGCACACTTTTAAATTGTGAGGAATCGAGATATTTGATTGCAAAATGATTAACGCGGTAAACTATAAATTGATCTGAGTTAAGTCACACACCACACACAATTCTTGTGCCATTTTTTATTGAGTCAACAACAACATTATTGTTTCTTGTTGTGAGTGTACATCATTCAGGATCCAATTCTCCTTTCCAAAAGGTGATACAATTGAGGTACTTCTGAATCTTATGACTGAACCAAAGCGGACTGAAGAAAGGTTGATCGCGCTTGAGAAATACACTTGGTGAGATCCGTCTACAAATTTGTATTTGATTTTTCTAACTACATACACATATATTCTTCTAGTGTTTCAAATGGCAAGTACATCAATGAAAGATATCATGGCCGAGTTAAAGACATTAAGTACTCAAATGGTGGTGCAGTTGACAGTAAGCAATGATCAACTAACTCAGACGACCACTACCCAACTGTCTGAGCGGCTGGATAACATGAGCAATTGTCTTGAAGAAAGATTAACTGTCTTAGGAAATGAGATCCGGACCGTGGAAAAAAGAATGGGAGAGATCATGTCCTGAGATTCAGATCGAGGCAAATTATTTACTTTAGATTATCTGCTATGGGAAATAATCATAAATTTGAGTTTTTTTATAAAAAAAATGTCATGTTTTTGTTATCATTTTTTATTTTCGGGTTCCTCATTTTTTTTTCTGTGTAATTTCCATTTTTTTTAATCAGTTCAGATTTCATAGATTGGATTTTGGAAATTTAAAATATGAATTTTCGGATTGGTTCATATTTGAAGTAATGCGAATGCTGACCTCTAAAAATATAGTGGTACTAGAGGGGGCGGCGGGCATGGGTGTAAAAGTTAAAAATAAGGAGAAGCATTGTATTTCAAGGGACAATGAGAGCTACCTGCATCATTGACGGAGTATTCTGTGAGCTTATTTATGATTGTGCACAGGAACATCACATCATTTATGTTAATTGCTTTTTTTGGTAAACAGTGATACTCATATGTCGTTAAAAGTGTGTGGGAACCCAAACCAAACAAATTACAAAGGGATAAATGGGAGGGATAGGGGACCGGGTGGGGATAGAACCCCCAACTTATAATTGAGAGAAGGGGACTTGACCGTTAGAGTAAGTCCCCAACCCATCATTTATGTTAATTGTTACTCCCTCCGTTCCATTTTAGTTGTCTTTTTAGAAACCAAAAAGCATTCCAAAATAGTTGTCATTTTACCTTTTTAAATTATACTTTTCCAATATTACCCTTATCTTTTCATAAATATTACTCCTAAAATAATGTGCAATCTCTCTCTACTTTAATTTTGCTTTTTCATAAGTAGGGGCAAAAATGGAAATTAGGAGGCTAATCATTATATTTTATTGGTATTTGTGAGTTGCCTAAAACGACTGCTATTGAACGGAGGGAGTAACTAACTAGGTCTTTTATTCCTTGTCCCTTTCTTTCTTTCTTCTAGAATATGTTTGACTATATTGTTGTTCTATGAATGACAAATGTAAGGAGTGTTGGGTCCCTGGATATGAATATGATATGTATGTATAGAATCACGGTGTCGTCCTCGACCGTCCATCTATAATTAATTTTTTCTTATCTGTATAGGAAGTACTACTACACTACAGTACTATAATGGAGAGAAGAGGAGAGAGGACTCTTGTAGTCTCTAGTCTACATACACAACTAGTGTTGCAGATTTGCAGTGTTGGCTACTTGGTTCTGTTGCAGAAGTAACACTGCTACAGTAGTACTACTCTTTATTACAAAGAAGTACTAGCTACTCCATAAACTTGATAAAATGACCAGCACCACCACCTCCACTGTTACTATTCTCCAGCCCGCCGCCGCTATTGCTCCTTCCTCCTCCCTCCACCCCCTCTGCTCCGCTGATGATGATGATGCTGCTGCTGCTGCTCCTCTCGTCATTCCACTTTCGTTTCTCGACTTCCTGTGGCTGCACTTCATCCCCATTCGCCGCCTTCTCTTCTACCGCTGCCCCAGCTCATGTTCCAAGTCCCATTTCTTGTCCACCCTCCTCCCTCAACTCACTCAATCTCTCTCCCTCGCTCTCCGCCACTATCTCCCTGTTGCAGGCAACTTGCTCTATCCCATCAAGGCCGCCGCTGATGATGATGATGATGATGATGATGATGCCAATATCAAGAAGCCCTTCATCCGCTATGTTCCGGGGGACTCTGTTCCTCTTACCGTTGCTGCTGTTGCTGAGTCTGAATCCGACGTCGTCTTTGATGAACTCATCGCTCATCACCCGCGCGATGCCGACCGATTCTATGATTTTATACCCGAGATGCCACCCATTACACAACAAGGGGAATACAACCTGGTTCCGCTTATGGCCTTTCAGATAACCCTCTTCCCGGATCGCGGTATTTGCATCGGTTTCGCCAATCACCATATCCTTGGTGACGCCAGTTCCATCGTCCGCTTCATCTCCACCTGGGCAGAAATCAACAACAAACTACTACTCGGAGGAGAAGGAGAGGGAGACCCCCATGTTGACGGGTTAGGGTTAGAAGAGTTATTATTAGGGGATTATTCGCATTCGCCAATTTTCGACAGATCCCTGATTAGTGACCCGCTGGGGATTGATTCTATATACTGGAAAACGATGAGGAAGATGCCTCTGCGGGCATCTTCATTTCCCCTGCCCACACACAGGGTAAGGGCAACCTACACCCTCCTGCCTTGCCACATAAAGAAGCTCAAGAACCTGATTAATCTGGCGGCCAAGACCAAGAATATTCCAGCTGGGGGGCTGGTGGTGGGGAGTCAAGTGTCGTCGTTTGTAGTAACAGCCGCCTACATCTGGACCTGCTTGGTGAGATCGAGGGATGTTGAGGAAGAGGAGGAGGAAGACGAAGTGGATGATGAATCTCAGGAATGCTTCATCTTCACAGCGGATGTGAGAGCAAGGGTTGATCCGCCAGTGCCGGCCAATTACTTTGGAAATTGCTTGGGTGGTGGGATGGCGAAATTGGAACACAGGGAGCTTGTGGTTGTGGGGGACTGGGAGGAAGGGTTTAGAAATGCAGCGGAAGCCATAGCCGAATATATAAGGAAGACGGTGAACAATAAGGATGAGGTGCTGAAAGGGGCGGAGAATTGGCTGTCGAGTTTGGGGAATCTTGGAAAGGTAAAGTGTCTCGGCGTGTCTGGGTCGCCGAGGCATGACCTGTGCGGCGCAGATTTTGGATGGGGAAGGGCGATGAAGCTGGAAGTGTTGTCCATCGATGCGGAGAAGTATTCCATGTCGCTGTGCAGAAGCAGCAGCCCATCATCAGGACAAGGTGAAGGGGGTTTGGAGATAGGCTTATCCCTCCCCAAATCCTGGATGCAAGCCTTCGCATTCATTTTTGCTCTTGGCCTTAGTTAGATGTTTCTCAAACTAATTCTAATTTTATTCTGCTGCATTTATTATTATTCATCTGTCTTTTTGCACTTAGTATTTGCCACTTTCATTTCCAAGAAAAATGAGATAGATAATCCCTCCGTTCCAAAACAGTACTTATTTTTTAGAGATGAAAAAGTGTTACACAATAGTTGTCAGTTTTTAGATAGTTTTAGTTAGTTATATTATGTTTTTACTATATTTCCATTTACTTTACATAAATGCTAATATTTCTTAATATTTATTAGGAAATGATTTAGTTGAAGGGTAAAAATGAAAATTTATGAGCTAATTAATGCATATCTTGATTATTGAAATTGAGTTGAAAGAGACAACTAAAATAAAACAGATAGAGTCTTTAGCGATCCAATTAGCCTGTTGAACCATAAATTTTCGGCAGGAGCTTAATGTGATGATGCCATTATTGGGAGCATAATTACCATTATACAGTATATCTTATGAAATGGAAAACACAATCCCCATACCTTTTTTTTCCTTTCTGAACAGTCTATACAGGTTAGGAAATAATGATGGAAGTTCATGCCTCACAAATTACAAAGGAATAAAGGGAAGCAGTTCCTACTACTATTTCTTTGGCTTCGGATTCTAAAAAAATATATAAAAAGAAAAGGAAATGGTCAGATGGGTCATGCCAATGACCCACAAATTACGCCCATTTCATATTTGTTTTCGGATGGGTAATACATATCTCACATTGTGTATAGAATTTAAGCAAGCCCAAATCATATAGGGGCCGGGCAGAGATAGTATGGCAATATGACATGAGTATAGAAATAAGGAAATTTCCCTCACTTCTCCCTCGAAAGTGTTTTTCCAGCATTATTTGGGAAAATTATTTAATTTATTAGTATTATTTTGACACTTTTCATTTGCTAAATAATACTAATAATTTTGATTTTTTTAAGTAAAATTTTATTAAATTGTTTTATTATTTAGTACTGTTGTATAAAATTATGCATATTGACTATTAAAAATTACTCTACTATTTTACCATATGTGTTTTACAATTTACTGGAGTATAAAAATATACTACAAAATAGAATACAGTTTTTCAAATCCGGCTAGACGACTTCACGGCTTCAGAAATCAGAACATAAAGGAAGGTGCATTAGAATATACCAGAATATAGGAGAAATCAACAGTACCTGGTGCGCCAAAAACATTTAGTATCTATTGACAAGAGTAAAAAATTAATGATTACTATGTTTTAATTAGGTAAGGAGTTTGCACATACTTTCAATTTTCTGAGGACTTGTGGTTTGTTGTCTGCTAAGCAAGTTGTTCCCCACTCGAGTTTTAATTGAAAATCGAATATATTTGCTCTCTCAAATATCCCTTTGGACCTCAGTTTTGTATTGTCCTTAGTTATTGCAGCTACAGTTTGTTGTAATTCTAGGTGTGTGATATGGATTGTTATGGAGCTTAAAATGTAGTATATAGTATCATGTAAAAATAAAAACATATATTCAGAAATATAGAAAAGGGTCTGCATGTTTCCTTTGAACAAGAAATAATGACTGGGGAGGTATAAGCTTTTTGTCACGCCATCAGGAAAACATTTCAAATTGAACCGTTTCAGTGTTGGAGTAGAATGACGCCAGAACAAGAAACCAGGCGTAGATTCCCTTTCCGACGCCAACTTGTGTGAATATTTTCCCAACGCCATATTAGCCCATATCTACGCTAGGATGTCTATGCCAACATTCCAGAAGATGATGAGTGGTTTTCTAGGTGTGAACGATGGGCTTAAAAACATTATCATGGCAGCTGGTAATTAATAGAGAAGAAGTGGAAGATCTCTATGGTTTAGCAGCATTGCAACATTGGAGGAAAACTCGGGAATATGCCCTCTCACTTAGACACTCTGAATTTTCTGAAAAATTTCTAATGATCTGTGGGTCCCGATTTTAATCTTGATTACAAGAGTTTGTCATTGTGTGATCAGAACAACGTGTAAACAACAGAATGTAAAAACACAATAGTTTGTTGACCCAGTTCGGTCTCACGACCTACGTCTCGAGGATTCCAATCCAGACTCTATACTATATGCAAACTCCTAGAACTAGATAGACCAAATTGCTATCAAACTCTAAGACACAAGCTAACAGACTTGCAGAATGACTGTAGCTCCATCTCCTCCGAAACAACGGCCACATGACAGACGGTCTGATCTTCAAGCTTCTTGAAGACGCTCTGAATCTCCCTTCAATATTTACACCTTCTTCGCAAAGACAGCTCTTACGAACACGATCAAGAACAAGTTTTCTTCAACAAGAATGACTTTATTGAAGCGGTGAATTGCAGACCTTGATGAAGATCAACATGTATATTCAATTTGCAGAGCAGATCATCAAGTTTTTCTCTCACTCTCAAAGTATAAAATCTAAGAACTCTAGAGAGCAAAAACCGACCCAAGAAATACGAAAAATTAATTTTACAACTCAATTATGAAAAACTAATAAATCTCTTAATCTCATCTATGACTAACACACTTATATAGATCAGAGTAAATTCGTAATCAGCTGAGAACAACTCCTCCATGACGTGTAATCAGCAGCAGTAACGCTCACAGTGTAACTTCCTTCATAACTGCTGAATCTGTTCAGTTTTTGTAGTCCTCGCGGCGTTCTGACTACTTGACAATACTTTTCATCTGCAGAGAAAGCTCAAAACAACAACAATCTCCCCCTCTATTTGTGTAGATGATGATCCCATCAAAAGTGTCTCAATCATTATAAAGTGTTAGTCTCACAATGAAAAGTAATAGTATGATATATCAATAAATCCATAAGAATCATCAGTAGATCAGTTGTTAAAACCATCAAAGAATGCAATCAAAATATAAAGGGTTAAATGTTAAAAAGGGCCATAACAAGGAGGCTATTCCACTTTTAGGCCACAATAAGTTGCAATTATAAAAACAGGCCATAACAAACACAGTTTTGTAAAATTTAGGCCATAGGACCTATTTGAAATTAATAAATGACCCCAACAACTTTTTCTTTCTTTCATTTAAACCCTAAGAAAGTTTGACTTATTTACTTTAATCCTTTCTCAATATACTTAATTTTTCATTATATAAAAAACACCCAATGCGCTTGAAAATTGGTATCAGAGCCTAGGTTTTATAATACTTTATCTCTTAATGGTGAAAATTTAATTATTTAATGGATTCAATTAATTTGGAACCTACGAGTTATTTCCAAATTTTGGAAATAAAAAATAGAAATTTCCAAAGGAAATTCTTCAACTTATCCATGGGACAAGATATTATTAAAAGTAATTTCTTTCCTAATAATGAGAGGAACAGACTGGAAAGAAATTGATCCGGGTAGCTCTAAGTTCTCACAAGACTTAAGAGAAGTCCAAAAGACGATTCAAGATTATGGTAACCGGGTATTAATTTTATCTGGAAAAAAAGATAACTTGAATCAATCAACAGACAAGATCTTGAAATTATTTCAAGATCTAAAGAAAGAGATTTTAAATCTGAAATTTGATATTTCGGATATCAAGAAAAGACAAAAGGAAATTCCTGAATCTTCCAAGAATAACCAAGCCAATATTAGAGATGCATTCGGACCCGTACAAGCTTTACATCAAAAGGGTAAAGCAACTATGGTTCCAAAGCAGAAATCACAAGAAGAGCTTATGATCGATCTCCTGAAAGCAGTCGAATGAGTGTTTCCAGGGCAGATCTATCAGATCTACAGGAATTAGCAGAATCATTTTCCTAACTTGGGATTATGGATCTGGTTAATATAAAACCCAATGAGGTCCTTCAATTGGGTTATGCGGAAGAATTAAGATCCAACGTGATCCACGATGGACCGCCTGATGTCCCAATGAGGGAAAGTACAGACTTCCACATGAACAGGTATCCTGTGGTGCATCTCAATGCAAGACGAAACCCAGGACGGAACCCAAGTAGAGCACCAGAATCCACACCGTGGGCCAAGACGATGTTACAACTATTAAATCCATATGGCATAACACTGAACCTCGATGTTATCGACTTCCGAAACATCGAAGATCTGATCGACGAATGGGTAGCTTCAATGAAGATTGCAGCAACCACCCTGGGTAGCTTCAATGAAGATTAATAGAGCTAAATCTCGAAGGATCGGCAAAATTGGGCTTGAAAAACTCCACGGCGGCTTTGAAGGAGCAAATACTCGAAGG
The DNA here is from genome assembly GCA_030278955.1 of Hygrophila difformis. NCBI lineage: Eukaryota > Viridiplantae > Streptophyta > Magnoliopsida > Lamiales > Acanthaceae > Hygrophila > Hygrophila difformis. The sequence continues at coordinate 59,864,096 of JAOANR010000007.1, read as the reverse complement.
GGAATCCAAAAGCACAATCTGCGAAAGATTTGGCCTCTTATTCAAAACCCATTTTGTAGGAGATGGTTATTTTGAAGAACAGAGAACCGAAAAAATCAAGGTCTATACCCAAGCACTATTGGGTATGGAGTTAAGAAGTATTTGCGCAGTAGACGAATATATCTACTGGTTTCGTAAATACTATTTTCGGAGTAAGATGATAGCTGAAGTAGCATGTCCCATGGTCTTTGCAAAGATCTGCAGCCCATGGAGAGAGATGTTGATCCAATCGAATACAGTACCCCCTGGTACAATGGACTCAATAGCCCGAAGAATGTCCTTCTTAAAATAAAAAAACCCCTCTTTGTTGTGAAAATTACGATTTTCCAACAATTATAGGAGAATCAGAAGAAAAGAGAAGAAAGAAGAAGAGTCGAAGTTCATACAGTAAGAGTCGAAGAAATTCTTGAGGAACTAAGCAGAATGAAGGAGGAAATTGCTATTACTATGAAATGGATCCACATAGGAGCCATCGAAGTAGTAATCAAGGCAACCTTCAAAGAAGGCATTGATTCTGAATTACATCTATCAGTCACTGATAGAAGAATCAATAACCTTATAGATGGTCTTCTTGGGACTGTGGTAGGAAATTTATATGCTGAGAAGTTAATGTTTGACATACATCCCAGAATTTCCTATAACTTAGCTGACCAAGATTTCAGCAGGGTTCTAACCCTTCATCAGGATTTCAAAAGAAAAGATCTCATGAAAGAATGGAACATGCCATATTCTATAACTTATAGAATCTCTTATGCACTTTCCAATAGTCATCATTCTGACTTATTTATCAGGAAAGAATATATAGAAATTCCTAGAATTTTCAAGGAATTTACTAAAGTCATGACTCCAAATCCTACCCAGATTCAAAGGTTAGGATGAATAGACATACAGATAAGAGATCATCCAATTCTAGACAGATCAACGAGTGCTAGAATTGAGTATGCAAGCCGTATGTCTTTTTCAGAAGACAGAATTATGGAATATAAAGGAAATGAGTTTATCAAAGATCTAACTCCTCAGTCCATTGGGGAAGATAATATAAAAATCAAATGCCCTGAAGGATGGAAAGAGATACGAGTTATATTTGACATCACTGAAAAGGTTAATCATTTTCCATGTGATGACCTATACTACTTGCAGCAGCCATCAATTGGAACCTACGAAGGAATAATTGAAATTGCAGGGCACGATATCAGAGTATTAGGCACCGCCGGAAAAGACAACGGGGTTATGATTTTGGGATTAAGTTTTCTCGAAAGTCATAAACCATGGGTAAGAAAGGATAATGGAATAAAATTTAATCTGAAGGGTCATACCATCAGAATTAAATGACAAGTCCATTTTCCATTTATATCACAGTAGGGATAATATATGAACAATATAAGTCAGAATATTTTGCAGCTTATATTGATTCAGGATCAGGTATTTGCACAGCGAAACCAGGAGTTTTTCCTAGTGAAGCTATGGAATCATTACCCATTATTGCAGGAAGAGATTTTTCCCAAAAAATCTTAGTACTAAATAATGGTATTCGACAGGCCAATATCATGATTGGAGGAGCATTTGGTACACCTTGGTATAAGGTAAAAACGCATCCTATTTACTTTCATGATACATGAGCGGATATTTTGTTAGAAAATAATTTCATACAATCCTTTACAAAATACGTTCAAGATAACAAAAGAAATTTGTTAATATTTACCACAAGTTGTGGAAATGAGTTACAAGTGTTGCACAGAGAAAAGACATTCAATAGGATAATGCCTATATTATTTCGCAGCAAACGTGGTGATGATGCCAAACTAACCCATCCAAAAATGCAGGATAAAAGAAATTTTGGTAAGGCTTTGTTGTCTTTTAGACAGCAAGGATTTGATGAAGCTTCTATTGAGGAAATTATAAACCTCAAAGAAGCGATGCAAAAGACTTATCCAGAGAAACTTTAACGAGAATCCTCTGGCACGGTGGGATAAAAACAAGATCGAAGCAACTCTACAGGTAAAAGAACAATATAAATATGAGTATGTTCGATACAAACCCATCCTAATGAACATGCAGGATAAGAAAGATATGCAACAAATTATCAAGGAGCATATCGATCTTAAACTCATAGAGCCTGGAGTCTCAGCTTATAGCAGCCCTGGATTCTTGGTAAGAAACCATGTTGAAATAAAAAGAGGTAAACCCAGGTTGGTAATAAATTATCAAGGTATTAATAAAATAATACAATTTGATGGTTATTACATTCCGAGTAGAGAACACTTAATTGATTGCATCAAAGGTGCTAAAGTATTTTCTAAATTTGATTGCAAATCTGGTTTCTATCGGATTAAGATGGAGATTGAGTTGAAGAAATTCACAACATTGTTCACCCCACAGGGGCAATATATTTGGAATGTTATGCCAATGAGGCTTTCTAATGCTCCTCAGATATTCCAAAGAAAGATGGATAATCTATTTAAAGATTATCTAGAGTTTATGTTCGTCTACATAGATGACATTCTGATTGCATATTGAAATATTAAAGAGCATATTAAACATCTTGAAATATTTTCAGATGCATGTCACAGGGAAGGTCTTGTTCTCTCTGAGAAAAAAGCTACCATCGCTGCTAACAAAATTGAATTCTTAGGAGTTCAAATTGATGAAGCAGGGATAGAGTTACAGGAACACATTGTGGAGAAAATCCGCAATTTTTCTGGCATATTAAAAGACAAGAAACAACTTCAGAGTTTCTTGGGAGTTGTAAATTTTGCAGGAATGTTTATAAAAGACCTTGCAAAATATAGAAAGGATTTTAGACCACTCCTGAAAGAGACTGAAAGCTCTAGATGGAAATGGAAAGAAATCCATACAAAGAGAATTCGTGAACTAAAGCAAGTCTGTAATAGCTTGCCAAAACTCGCGATACCTCAAGATGAGGATAAGCTGGTAGTCTATACAGACGCCAATGATTTTCGATTGGCAGGAGTGCTCATGAGAAAAACTACTACGGGTCAAGAACCCTGTAGATACACAGGAGGATTGTTCATTGAACAACAAGCCAAACTTTGGCACATTAACGAAAAGGAATTCTTTGCAGTATGGAAAACATTTAAAAAATGGCCTTTATTCTTACTTGCAAAGAAATTTATTTTAAAGGTTGATAATACTAATGTTAGAGCTTTTCCAAAAAATAAATTTGAATCAAAAATTGAAAAGGCTAGTATTATCAGATGGCAAGCTGAATGTCAGTATTATACTTATGATATTGATGTTATAAAATCTCATGAAAATGTTTTTGCAGATTTCTTGACGAGAGATGGAAGCATTTAAAGCAGATTCCATCATTACGAGATTTAGGCACCTCAGAGAAAATCTTGAGGAGCTATCAAAGCATTTCGGACAGCTGGATATCAATGCAAACAGCTGGCCAAATACAGCAGAGCGATGTGGACATGGTCCGCAATGATATTCGAACCTCCCATATTGCAATGACAATGCTATGAGAATCGGTACTAGAGCCAATTAGGAAAGCGTCAGCTTCCCTGGTAAACAAAGAGAAATGTGCCCAAAAAGCTAAGGTGGTCACATATGAAGAACCAGATTCAAGCACTGCTTCAAAGGAACCATTGTTGGATACCGACAAAAATGTTGAGCAAGAGGAAAGTCACATTTCTGAAAGTTCAAGTCAACCCACTGCCTCTGGGGTAAAAGAGGAAGAAATTAACCTTAGGCCAATGACATGCACATCTAAAGTGAATTCAGGAGAGAAGGTCATTTCTACAGCCTGGTTGGACTATCAAGAAAAGTGGGAACAACTGGTTTCCAAAAGGGGAATTAACCCCAGCAAGACGGTGATCGAAACATCCAGAAGATACAACAGGGTCTGGATGCTCGAGGAATCGAAGCCAGAAGAGGTTCGAAAGTGGTATGATTTTGAATCATTAGTATCTGTTCATACTACATCACCAGGGTTCCCGGAGATAGAAAAACTTCCAGGGTTGATAAGTAGTGCGGTACATGAATCATGACAGAACAACCCGCACCTCCAAAGAGGAGACATTTTGGAGCTCAAGTCCATCTCAGCAGCACTAGAAATCATTGGAAAAGGTTCATACCCGGTCTTCCATTTTATTAAATTACAAAGGCCTGATATAATAGCTTTCGACAGAGTCAAGTCCATTGATGACAAAAGCACCAATGGTATCTTCCATCAGTGAAGATGAGATCTCCACCAGACGAGCATGGGGATTCTGGGTCTGTCTCACAGAGAAGGAAAAGGTCAAATATCCATTTAAAATCTTTTCCAATAATTTAAATGGATTGTGCCGGTTAATTCTTTAACAGGGAAAAGTACAGAGTTTGCAGAAACCTCTTTTGAAAAGAAAATGTTACTTATCTGGGAAAATAAGTTGCCAGCAACTGAGTCTACCAGAAGAAAGGCATGCAACATGATACATGTTGGCCAATGGGATAATCACATATGCCCATATTGCGTGGAACAGGAAAAATCTCTATTCGGTACAAAGATTCGGGTAACCCAAAAGAAAGCCGAATCAGAACAGGATAAAAGGAAAAAACGTCCAAAAAACTTTCACAAGTCCAAGTGAGAACCGCTGGATGTAAGAGAAAAAGAGGTGTCGGCAAAGACCCCACAATAATGGCCGACAAAGTAGAGAGGGGCAGTTGGCAAGGGCATGTGACGAGTTGACAAAGGAACCCACTAGCAATAATTCTGGCCGACCAATAATGTAGCTGGAATCCAAAGCAAGTGACATCACTGTGTTCGTCATAAGAAATTAGAGTTTGTTTGGAGTCCGTGATTGAAGTCCGCGGACGCCTATAAATAAATAAGATTGAAGTAGATGGAAAGCATCGAAAAATCCTCCCAACTCTTCAAAATATTGTAATATTTCTCTTTCTGCATATTTCCTTTCGAGTCTGTAAAAGTATGGGGTATTCCCCCTAGAGTTTTGTATCCTCCATGAGGAACTAAGGGTCTGTCTTCTCCGTTAGGGGAAATCATGTTTGAATAATTCAATAAAATCCAGGCTTCCAAATATCTCAAAAATCCCGATAATATAGTTAAAACCCTTTATTTATATCTTGATACGTCCTAAGGTAGGAAACGAAATAGGACTGTGCTGTTTGTTGCTGAAGGAGGCAAGAATCGGTGAACCATCGGTCGCGGCTGCATGGTTGGAGGAAGTCCGTAAAATCCAGGAGCTTAGGAAACCCGGCAGCAAGGCGGTCAAAGCCAAGGTATGAATTTTAGTGCTTAATTTAATTATCGGAAGCATGATGGGCGGTTATTGGATTAAATTTAATGAAAAATTTAAAGTTTGGGGTCAAAGTGTAAAAGCGTAAAAGTTGATAAGTCAACTGATGAGGTCAAAATATAATAAAGAAAAGTAGGTGGGGTCAACTATTATTTAAAAAAGTTTGTATGGCCTAAAACTGGATAAAGGTGGTTTGTTATGGCCTAAAATCATAACTCAAACTTGTTGTGGCTCAAAAGTGGAAATGACTACTTGTTATGGCCTAAATTAACTATTAACTTAAATATAAATTCACATTGTAAATCCTCATTACCAACCAAGTATACTAGTTACCATTACCAACATGTTAGGCCATGCTTCTCCAAACTCCCCCTCAACATTAAGCGGGGGATAGACACCTTTATTTCTCCATTCTCCATTCTCCCCCTTGATGGGAGCTTCATCAAGCTCATTGCCTTATTTCCTCGAAATAGCCTGATAACAAGCAATCGAAAAATTCATTAGCTCAAAAATTTATTAATGCAAAAGAAATAAGTTTACCCATTTTTGAACTGAATTGGGAAGTATTTCTAGTTGGTACATTGCTATAACCAGAAAAACATTGATACAGTAGTCTGTGAGTAATGATGACACTTCCGTAACAGCTTCATCACAGCTACGTATCTTTATCTCAAGCTCAAGTGGTTCAATCTTTGTGTTGGGTTGGTCCAATACCTTCCCTTTCTAACTCTGAAATCAAAAGCCTGAAATTCTGTTTAGTTGATATGGATTGTTGTCCTCGTGTGTGATGACAGTCTTTTATGACTGTCATTTGCGTCCAATTTAGTGTCTTAATGATGATATTTTGTTCTTAATTCCATTAGTTTTTAATGAATAATCATGGAAGATGTGAAAAGATGGAAGAAGAACCAAGATTGTGAAGAAGCTAGAATTACATTAAAAATGGCTTGAAATTCTAAGTTTTCATTGCAAGTCTCGCACGCTATGTTTTTATTTGAACTGACTCACGCTTTGTCATTCAGCAGGAAGTTAAGTTGAAAAGCAGCGGGAGATGGAAAAAGACATAGCGAGGAAAGTAATGAATGATGCGAGGCCTTACATACGAAATCAGGAAAGATCTAAGGAAAAATGTTCAGAAGTTGAAGTCCACGCGATGATTGTTTGACATCGCGAGGAAAGAAAATTTGTGCAAGACAGGAAGCCTTAGATGTTATGGCGAGAAGCAAACTGTTGGAAGAGACTGTGAGATCTCGCCTTGTCGAGAAAGACAATTCTATTTTTTTTACTCTCGCTTTGAAGGAACTGGACAAAGCGAGAGGAGAGCTATTCTGATGCGAGCGGTTATCATCCAAGGCTGAAGCAGTTACAACGCCCATTTATAAATAAGACCCTTGGGGGATCAGCTCAAGCAGCGGGAGATTGAAGAGAATAGCTCATTTTACTCTTCAGTTCACTTTTAGAATTCAGTAGGTAGGTTAGCTAGGGTTTATTTTCACCGCAATTTAATTCATGTTCTTCAGATTTGTAATTTGATTTCGCAGTAGATTTTCTTCGGAATATTTTAGTAGATTAGTTTGAGGATACCCTGGAAGAAGAATTGCTATCGGAATGCTTTGTTCATCCGTTATGACGATCACCATCTAGTTTCCGACTTCTTCGTTCAAATTCGCATTATTCTGATTGCAATCAGATTTCCAGGTGTATTCGTTTTTAATTTCTTTGTTATTCAAGATATATGAAGAACGATCAGTTATAAAATCGTGCATTTCTTATCTTTCTGGTTACAATTTTGAAAGGTTTTATCAGAATTAGATGTTCTTCAATTCTATTTCAGAGAAGTATAGACCTCAAACACAATATTCACTTCTTGGAATTTGCATCACGTCGATATTTTGATTCTCGAGATCATGTTACTATCATATCTTTAATTCGTAATTTGTTTGTTCTAATTACTCAAGAAGTTTGGATATTGTAACCGAGTTAGGTATGAAACTGATAGAATTATGAATTCATTCGATTTTCTGTTGATATTATATCTTGATCACAAATTTGGAAGAAATCCGCAGAAATTAATGTTCAGAACTCTAAAAGGTTCCTAAGGACCCATGCAGTGTTAATCATCGCATGATAATCTTTAAGAATTAACAACTTTAAATTCTCGAATCTGGACGTAAAAGGTTCTATTTTCATTGTTTTCTGAATAAAAGTTCCAGAAGGTAGTTATGATAATTACAGGACTTGATCATTTACTTCATATAAGGATAAAATCACGCTCCATCTTAAAAGATGACGCGAGGAATTATCCAGACAACTTTGTTTCAAGAGAGGCTATTTCAATACTCTCGCGATGTCATTTTGACAAAGCGAGAGAGCCAACTCAAAATAGCAACAGAATTGATTCCCATTTCTTGGGATATCAACTACTCATTTCTTATACATATATAACCCCTATTCTATAAGTAGGAATTGAATACCTCGTCGCATTCTTACAAATATTACTGCGAGGCATTCAGTTCTTTGTATAAACAAAATATGAGGAACATTTTTTGAACAATAACTCCCTTCACGCTGTACAGACATAGCGTGCGGAAAATTGGAATGTTCATAGTTTGAAACCCAAAATAGTTACTGCGAGCTATCTTGGACATTTATTTTGCAGAATTATTTCTCAAATATTTTTCATAGGAAAGTAATTTCCTAATTCTGTCTAGTTTCCAGTTTATATTTTGGAAACACCCTAGCATTTTGATTAAGAGGACTCAGAACCCTCATCGTTTCTTTATACATATAATACTACCTATACATATGATATTTTAGGATATTTCCCTGTTTATGATGAGTAATCTTACTTCTTAAATATAGACTCATAATTCATATTTGGAATTCAGGTTAATATTTTCATTAGTACATTGAGAAAGATGATGATATAAGTTTTCTCAATCATTATTTACTCAGGGTGATGAAGAACAAACTTGTTCTTTAGTTGGGCATTTAGTACCTGTCGTTTAAAAGGGAAAGATGTTTCAAAAACCATCTTTTGTCCCAATAATTAGTGGGAGTTTTAAGAAGATTAATTTCCAGGGTTCATAGCTTTATAGTTTCCACTATATGCTATGGATAGGAGATTAAATATTCTTTCTAAGTCTTACTAATCCTGAGTCAAGTCATGGGTATTTGGAATTGTTTACAGAGATTTCTCAAGCTAAAGCATCTGTATGAATCTGAATGGTCTGGATAAGTCAAGGATTTTGAATAACAATCTCATCTTGATATACTTACAGGACAATTACTTCTTACAACTACTTGAAGGAATTACTTTGAGGAGTTAAGTCTTAAGAAACCATTGGATGATAGATTTAAATACTTGCTTTTTCATTTCTTGTAGAGGACATCCAATATAGGGTCATGAGCTTAATTTGTTTCAGTGTAATAAAAAGAACAACTTCAAGTTCAGATGAATATAAGATGATTTAGATGTGACCCTGAGTTATCAAAGGCTTAATCTGAGTCCGAAAGAGATAGATTAAGTGACACTTCTAAAAGCTTTTGTCACAGAATGAGTTTGACAGATCATCCTGTGATGACAGTATCCCATGATTTCAGTGCTTAGAGTGTCGTGACACTGAATCACAAGTACCTGTCTTGGGAAGTGATTTAAGACATGAAGATTTGATTAAGTTGCATAGAGGATTTGTTTATCTTAATGAGCTTTCATTCTGTTTCTAACCATTGAAGTATGATAATCTCATCATATTCTTATTTCGTTTGTTTGTTTTGGTCCACACTATCCGTAACTCATGAACATATTCATAACACTCAACATCATTTCAATTGCTTTCTTTATTTTTGTTTACAGTTTTATGCATTTACAGTTCAGCATTTAATTCTTAGTCATCATCATTACACCATCCTTAAACCAAGAGTAGAAACGAGTTCTAAAACAAATAATTCTATTAAAACGCTTCTATCGTGTAACTCTCTAATGAACGATCCTGACAATAAAAATAAATACTGCAGCTTGATACCGTGCGCTTTCGGTAGGAAAAATTAGGCAAGCTCTTTAACAGTCCTATAGGATTATAGTTTAAAGGCTGTCGGGAGCATTGCATCGGGTTTTACCTCAAAGCTTCATGGCGCCGTTGCCGGGGAGGGTGTAGCGTTATGAATTTTAGAACTATAGATACTCTTTGCTTTAATTGTAATTATGTACTTTTTACCATAATAAATAAATTCATTAATTCTTTCATTTTGTTCACAGAGAAGTCTCAACAGTTTATGAGCGAAAGAACAACTCGATCTTCAAGGCAACCTTTGCTTCCTTTTAATTTGAACTTGAAAGAACAGCAAGGCTGATCAGAGCAAATGCTAGAAGGAGACAGAGATCTTGTAGAAGGGAATCTTTCAACAATAACTAGAATGGCTAACAATGGACAAAATGACAGACCTGGAAACTTACCAAATGGACAGCCAGAAAACCAGCAAAACATACCACTTCGAGGACATTTTCAAGCACCACAATTTGTTCATCAGCATTACTTTCCACCAAATTTTGCTAATCCTGCTCCAAACCCTCAAGAAGAACAATATCAACCATGGCAACCAAACGTTGATCAGTATTTGGCCAGAACAAATGAAGAGGTTGATATACCACCTGGTATATTAAACTTGGCATCTTCCAGAGCTTTTTATGGATTGAGTGCTGAAGATCCACACTTACATCTCAAAAAGTTTGTTGAACTGAGTAAGACAGTGAAGAAGGGTAGAGCTTCAAGAGAAACCATTCAACTAGCTATGTTTCCATTCTCTTTGGATGGTTCTGCGAAAGAATGGTATGATTCATTGAATGCTCAACAGAAGGCTACTTGGCCTGAACTAGTCAGAAACTTCTTGCTCAAATATTTTCCAGAAAGTAAAGTAGATGAATGGGTAGATAAGATTTCTAGCTTTAAGATGAGAAAAGGAGAATCTTTGAAGGATGCTCGAGACAGATTCTTTGATATGCTTAAAAGATGCCCGCAGCATGGTATCACAGAAAGAAGACTTTTGAAGATCTTTTTCACTGGACTCACTCACACTTGGCAGATGATGATTAATGCCATTGGAGGGGAACAATTACTTCAGATGCCACTTGATAGAGCTTGGTCAACAATAGACACCATGACAGCTAGCAGAGCAGTCCTCCAAGATGATGACCCACCATCTCCTACAAGAAAGAGTCTTGTTATCCACACAGACAAAAATGAAGAAAAATTTGCAGCACTCACTAAACAGATTACTGAGTTACAACTAGCTCAGCAAACAAGTCAACAAGTTCAGCATCAACAACAACAACCTATGATGATCCTTCAACCTACTCCCATGGAACCAGTTTATCAATGTGGAATATGTTCTGGGCCACATCATAATGATCAATGTCTGCAGCTTCAGGAAGCACCCAAACAAGATGAAAGATGTAATTACACTGGATTCCAGAACAAGCATCCAAACTTGAGCTATGGTAACACTCAAAATGCACAGAATGCACATCTCCTGAATCCGCCTCAATAGAATCAGCAGCAGTTTCGTCCTCAGCAACAATTCTATCCTCAGCAGAAAATGTACCCTCAGAGATCTCCTCAACAAATGAATCAACAGAATAGACCATATGGACCGTTTGCACCAATGCCTGCAAATTTTCCACAGCAACCAGTGCCACCAGGCCCTTATCCTGTTGTTCAAGATAATACTTATTCTTTAAAGGTGGAGAATGCTCTAAAGGAGTTTATTGTTAAGCAGACAGAGACGAATAACCAACTGCAGGCTTCAATCAAGAATGTTGAAAATTCAGTAACAGAGATGGCCAAGTTATTACAGCAAAGAGAAAAAGGAAAACTACCAAGTTCCTCTGAAACAAATCCACAATGTAAGGCAGTTACGTTGAGGGGAGGGAAAGAAGTTGTTGATCCCGAATTTGAAAAGAAACGAGATAGGTTGCTACAACAGAAAAAGTTCAAAGATGTTCAGACAATGGAAGAAGATGATCACCTTGAAAAAAGGCAGATACTTGAGGATAAGGGTTTGGAAAAGAATGTCTCAGGACACTCCTTTCCAAAGGAAAAAAGGGAGGTAATGATATCCCTAACTCTACAGGTAACAAAAAGGATTCACTGGATGAACACATGCCCAGGATACCATATCCTGGGAGACTCAAAAATGATCTTCAAGAAATTAAATTTAAAAAATTTCTTGAAAAGATTAAGGCCATTGAAATATCAATCCCTTTGGTTGAATTAATTGCTGAAATGCCCACTTACGCTAAGTTTCTGAAAGAATTGATTTCAGGGAAACGAAGTGATGGAGAGCAGCAAATGGTGGTCTTAAATCAAAATTGTAGCTTGGTTCTTCAACAACGGATTCCTCAAAGCTTGAAGATCCAGGGAGTTTTACTTTACCCCTGATTATCAACTGTAAAGAAGCTGGGCGAGGGCTCTGTGACTTAGGAAGCAACATCAATGTAATGCCACTTGCTATGGCCAGACGATTGGACTTGGGGAAGATGAGGCCAGTGAATATGACTCTCTTCTTTGCTGACCAATCGAGCACCAGACCAGAAGGGATCATTGAAGATGTTCTAGTAAAGATAGGAGGCCTTTGTTTTCCAGCTGACTTTGTCATTCTTGATATCGATGAAAATGTCAGAATTCCTATCATACTAGGAAGGCCTTTCCTGGTGACTGCAGAGCTATGATTGATGCAAAGAAAGGCATAGTCAAACTTCACATTGATGATCAGGAAGTTACTTTCGACATGATGAAGATGGCAACATATCCTTTTAATGCTTTTGAAACCAATGTAGCGGGAAAGGGATTAGATTCTAGTACTATAGAGGGGGGAAATCTTTTTGATTACTATAATCTCTTTACCACTGATGTAATTGAGAACAATCTCACCCCACTCACAAATGCTGAAGATGCTACTTTTGCTTACTTGCGCGCGGTTAGATTCGCTGATCCTGAGACTGGTGAAATCACGGATAGATCAGAAAGTGAGGATATGACATCTTCAGAACAATCTGAGGATGACATTGATAAAACAGATCCTTCTAAAGAAGGATCTGGTTTAAAGATGGAAGTGCAAACTCGAAGCAAATTAATTCCATCAATAGAAAATCCACCAGAGCTTGAACTTAAAGTATTACCAGAACATCTTAAGTATGCCTTTTTGGTAGACAAAAAGAAGCTTCCGGTAATAATTTCATCTAAATTGAGTGAAGAACAAGAACAAGCTCTAGTAGGTACTCTTAAAAATCATATTCAGGCAATTGCTTGGACTATAGCAGATATCAAAGGCATCAGTCCACACATTTGTATGCATAGGATCCTGATGGAAGACGAATACAAACCCTCCAGACAACCACAGAGGAGGCTAAATCCACCAATGCAGGAAGTTGTCAAGAAGGAGGTAATCAAACTGCTTGATGCAGGTATAATCTATCCTATTTCTGATAGCAAATGGGTAAGCCCAACACAAGTTGTACCCAAAAAGGGTGGGATTTGTATTGTGACTAATGAACATGGTGATGAAATAGCAACAAGACCAGTAACTGGTTCGAGAGTTTGCATTGATTATAGAAAACTAAATACTGCCAGAAGAAAAGATCATTTTCCTTTACCTTTTATTGATCAAATGTTAGAAAGACTGTCAGGTAAACCATTTTACAGCTTCTTAGATGGTTATTCTGGTTATAATCAAATAGTTATTGCTAGTGAAGATCATGAGAAGACAACTTTTACTTGCCCATATGAAACATTTGCTTATAGAAGAATGCCTTTTGGATTATGTAATGCTCCTGCTACTTTTCAAAGATGCATGATGAGTATTTTCTCTGATTTTATTGAAAAATGCACTGAAGTGTTTATGGATGATTTTACCGTTTATGGAACTGACTTTGAAGACTGTTTACAAAATCTGTCAAAAATTTTGCAGAGATGTGAGGACACTAACTTGGTTCTTAACTGGGAAAAGTGTCATTTCATGGTTCAGGAAGGAATTGTCCTAGGACACAAAGTATCTAGAGCAGGAATAGAAGTAGACAAAGCTAAGGTTTCTGTGATAGCAAATCTACCACCACCTAAAACGATTAAGGCAGTAAGGAGCTTTCTTGGTCATGCTGGTTTTTATAGAAGGTTTATTAAGGACTTTTCTAAAATAGCAAGACCTTTATGTAATCTTCTTCATAAGGATGTGGTATTTAGCTTTGATGAAGATTGCTTGACTGCTTTCAAAACCTTGAAGGAGAAACTTATCACTGCACCAATAGTTCAGTCTCCTGATTGGAGTCTACCTTTTAAACTCATGTGTGATGGAAGTGAGAATGCAGTAGGAGTAGTTTTGGGGCAACATAAAGAAGGCAAACATCATGTTATCTATTATGCTAGCCATACTCTTAATGATGCCCAGATAAACTACACCACTACAGAAAAGGAAATGTATGCTGTAGTTTTTGCCTTTGACAAGTTCAGACAGTATCTTATTGGAGCTCAAACTATAGTTTACACAGATCATACTGCATTAAGATATCTCTTCTCAAAGCAAGAAGCCAAACCTAAGCTAATAAGATGGGTTTTACTTTTACAAGAGTTTGACATTATTATTAAAGACAGAAAAGGAAAAGACAATGGAGTAGCAGATCATCTTTCTAGATTGGAAGAGAAAGCAGAAAAGGAGGAAGTTGTAAATGATAAATTTCCAGATGAACAGTTGTATGCTTTGCAGTTGCATCAATTTGATTGTCCTTGGTTTTCAGATTTTGCTAATTATCTAGCCTGCAAGATTGTTCCAAAGTTTAAAGACTCTCATCAGAAGTCAAGATTTTTAAGAGAAATTCAGAAATACTACTGGGATGACCCCTTTTTATTCAAATTTTGTTCCGATCAGGTTATTAGGCGCTGTGTTCATGAGAAGGAAGGTTTTCAAATTGTTAGAAAGTGTCATGAGAATCCTTTAGGAGGCCATCATGGTCCTGCTAGAACTGCTAGAAAAGTTCTAGATTGTAGTTTCTTCTGGTCGACTATCTTTTTGGATTGCCAGAAACTTATAAAGATGTGTGACAGATGCCAAAGATTGGGAAACATTTCAAGGAGAGAAGAAATGCCTCAAAAAGGAATTTTAGAAGTAGAGATATTTGATGTGTGGGGAATTGATTTTATGGGACCTTTTCCCCCATCATTTGGTAATCACTACATTCTAGTAGCTGTTGACTATGTGTCAAAATAGGTAGAAGCAGTGGCTTTACCCAATAATGAAGCTAAACAAGTTACTAAATTTCTGCAAAAGAATATTTTTACCAGGTTTGGAGCCCCTCGTGCCATTATATCTGATGGAGGATCTCACTTTGTCAATAAACTCTTTGAGAAGTTGCTGAAACAATATGGTGTTCATCATAAGGTTGGATCACCATATCATCCTCAGACAAGTGGACAGGTGGAGGTATCTAATAAGGAAATTAAGCACATTTTACAAGCTTCTGTGAATATTACAAGAAAAGACTGGTCAAAGAAACTGGATGATGCTTTATGGGCATACAGAACTGCTTTCAAGACTCCTATAGGGATGTCTCCCTACAGATTAGTTTTTGGAAAAGCTTGTCATCTTCCAGTTGAGCTAGAACATAGAGCATATTGGGCCATTAAGATGCTTAACATGGATGTTCAGTCAGGACAAGACAAGAGGAAATTTGATCTGTCTAAGTTGGAAGAGATGAGACTGGAAGCATATGAAAGCAGCAAGATTTATAAAGATCGAACCAAGAAAATTCATGATTCAAAAATTAAACATAAGGAATTTTATGTTGGTCAATTGGTTTTACTTTATAATTCTCGTTTGAAATTATTTCCAGGAAAGCTCAGATCGAGGTGGACAGGACCATTCCCCATTGTAGCTGTTCATGACAATGGAGCAGTCACAATCATGCTCAGTGAAGGAGAAAAGACTGTAAATGGACACATGCTTAAAGAATATATTGGTCAACAAGATTTAAATATCCAAACTGAATATTTGGATAATCCCTAGTTTTTCTGAAAATATATATATATATATATAGGGGGTGGATACTACCCAGGTTAACTGAGTAGTATTTCCCTTTTTCTTTTGATATATGTTTTATCTCTAATTCTTATTTTGTATATTTTCAGGAACTCGAGAAATGAAGCTGTGATGGATAGAAGAGGGATGAGAAGGAAATCTTCAACCAGGTTTTGAGTATTAAGTGTTTGGAAATAAAGTATGAACAAATTCTGAGGTCACGCTTTTGCTAATTTGACAAAGCGTGATTAAAGATGAACTATACTCGCTCACGCTTTGTAAAAGTTATAAAGCGAGGTGATAAGTTCAAGTTCTCATTATTATGAAAAAATTGTTCTATCTCTAAATGCCAAAGAATTTGATGTCTACGCTTTGTTGAAACATAAAGCGTGACCATTTTCTCTGAAGATTATACAAGAATTCTCTCTCGCTTTGTAATTTACAAAGCGAGAGACAGTTTACATGATCACGCGATGACAATTAACAAAGCGAGAGTCTGGGAATACTAAACAGATAGATTTTTCAAACTTCTTAAGACTAAAATACCCTTTTTCAGACTCTTCTTCTTCCTCTGCACTAACCATCACACGTCGTTTCAACCGCTTGTAATTATGGCAGAATTCAATTTTTCTGCTATAAAATCTAGTCGAATCTTTCTCTCCTTACTCTCAAACATTCCCACATTAGAACGATTATCCTACAACCTTCATCAGAAATCAAAATGGTCGTAGCAGCTCCCAATGCCAGAACCTCCATCTTAGATATCCCTGATGAAATTTTGGGAGACATCCTCTCAAGACTGGGAAAGGAAGACATGAAAGATGTAGCCAAAATAGCCCCAACTTGCAAGAAATTCTTGAGAGCAAGTAAGGCATCTGCAGTATGGAGGAGAGCAAATGTAGTGAAGCGAATCACTGCGGAGAGAACGCATGATAGTCACTACAAACAGATAATGAAAAATGCAGAGAAGCGGGGAACTTCATGCTCAAACTTGAACCTGCACTCGTGGCTTTCCGCAACACAGGGCTTATGGAAGCCGCTTTTGAAATCCTCAGGCCTGGAATTGAGGATAATCATCACCCTTCAATTTTCATCAAGGCTTTCATTCTTCTGAGATCAGAGAGCCTTGAAGAGATTGATGAAGGACTGTATCTGCTTGGATCAATCCTTAAAGAGGAAGAGCACATCCACAAGATTAAGGAGAAGATCAGCAGGGTTTCATTGACAGTGAAGAAGAGCCTAACCCTTTCCTGGGACAGGGGCATCGTTACTACTGTGACTACATGGTTCCACACAGCAGAGACTTAGTTAGGGAGCCTCCACACTATAATTATGGTGCCACAAACATTGATTGTTTGTATTGTGAGGTTACCAATTTGATTAGAGAATTGAGAGAAGTCTTCAATGAATATGTAATTGAATCTGAATCAGAATTAGAAACTGATTCAGATTTTGATTAAATGATTATGTATTCTCTTAATTTTTGTTTAATTCTGAGTCTTCTGTTGATGATATGTCTTCTTTACTCATCGCTTTATTTTCTTGTGCTGAATAAAGACTTGATCTTATCATTTGCACCAGATTTTTATCTCGGTCATTTTAATAAATTTGTTTTTCAAATAGGCTTATTTTAGGTTTAATCATTACTCCCTGCAGAAACAAGATTTACTATTTTGACCCTTGCATCTCTTAGCTAGAGATAGGTCGGCTATATCCTTGCAATCATTCCTTTCAGTTGTCATTTCAAAACTTTTCATCAGTTTTTCTCTCTTTTTCTCTCCCGAGAAGAAATCGTCACACACCAAAACTTCCACTCTCAATCATTTTCGTAGCAAGTTCATTCAGAAACCTAATCGGGGAAGAAATGGCCGGGAACAATCTGTAAGCTTTTTAGTTTATCCTATCTTTCACATTGTTGTTCTGTTCTGCAATGTTTGTTTCCGGATTACGCCATTAGACCTAGGGTTTATGATTCTGAATTCTCGATGAGTTCATTCTGGCGTTAGAAATCGAAAAATTAAACATTTAGATTTCTTATAACTAAAAGCCTTTTCTTTAAAACTCACTTAAACAATGTTAAAATTGGAGAGTATCTTCCTGAGGTCTTTACATTACAACTGACGGATTTTCCACATGAGGTTATTGGAGCTTGTCAATAGAAATGAAATCCTATTTTCGAATTGACAGTTCCATCACTTTCAATAAAAAGTTCTCTTCTGTATTTCTCATTGAATCCTTTTATGGAAACAGAAATGCTAGAAATCCACAACTCTTTGGAACTCTGATATCTGATTTACCTACTGAGTTGCTGGGAGATGTCATGTCGAGACTCGGAAAAGACAGTGTGAGGGAACTCTTTAGGGTAGCAGAAGTTTCTCCAATATTCTATCAAGCGAGCAAAACCCATCTTGTGTACAAGAGAGCAAACCTGGAGTCATGTATGAGATGGAGGGAAAATGTCTATCCTGATAATCACAAAAGGTTCATTTAAGAATGCCAGAATGCAGAGAATTATATGTTTAAATTTGAACCTGCACTCGTGGCATTTGTTGATGAACGGGATGAGAAGAAAGCTTTTGAACTCCTCAAGTCAGTATTAGATGATGAACATCAACCCACCATCCTTCTCAGAACAATGCTTCTCCTGACAAAACAAGATGACAAGCTAAATGAAGTGGGTTTAAAGTTGATCAAAACAGCAGCTTCGAATGTCCTAGATGTTGTTTTCATTAAGCTCTATCTTTTTCATTGGTTGATCCATTTTCCGAGAATCCCAAACCCTTTCCAAGGTCAAGAAGAGAGAAGTTATTGCCAGACTCATACATTGCAGGAACGAGCCTTTTTACCACCATATGTCAGGATGGACTGTATCCCTTGTCAATCTTTTGACATAGTGAGGCAATTCAGATTGTATTGTGGTGAGGTGTTTCCTGATGAATTGTTGTGGAGTGATTCTGATGAAGAGGAAATTGTTAATCCTTGAATAGTCCTGTATTTTCTAGAATAGGAAAATACTATGGCTAACTTTTGTGTTTTCAGTAATTTTGGGATGTAATTTGGAACCACTTGTTAATATATTTCTATTTCACTTGTTACCCTACAATTCTTGCACTTTCATTCCTTTATGCTTCTTTTCTTAAATCAATTGCATTATCTTTTGCCATTATTACTCAATGTTGAAACTGGAAGCTCCTCAAAGAAACAAAAAAATTTCATCAAAGGAGTTTGGATCAAGGGAAACTCAGATCACAGATCTCCCGATGAGATTCTTGGGAACATCTTGTCAAGATTGGCGTTTGATCATCTTGAGACCGTGTTCAATTGCAAATTAATTTTTTAAGCGTTAAATGAGGCTTCCAAACATCTTTAGGCTAAAGAGGAGCATATTCAGGGGATGAGGGAAAAGATTAGTAAAAGCTTTTGCCAATAGCGAGAAGGAACCAAATCCATTTTTTTAGGGCAAAACATAGGGATTATTGTGAATACTTAGCCCCTCATTATAGGAACTTAGTGTTGCAAACTCCGCATTACAATTATGGTGCTATGAGCATTAATTGTTTATGCTGTGAGGTTACAACCTTAATTAAGGAATTGAGGGTGGTTTTTAATGAGTATGTAGATGAACTAGATTTAGACTTTGAGTCTGATTTAGAATCTAATTAGACTGGATGTATTTCCTTGTTATCATGTAATCCTTTTCGGTATATATTTTTGTATAATGAAATCTTTTTGTAGCTTTAATCCTTTTCAATCTATGTTCTTTGCGTTGTTTTTCAAAATAATATGTTTTCGTCCAAAAAGTTTTGCCTGCGTAGGTTTATTAACTCAAATTTTGAGTTAATTTCAAATCCGCTGATGTGGCAGGCCTAGACTTAATCATTAGAATTTAAGTGAAGAATAACACTTGAGTATCATACTCTGCAGCCTTTAAACTAGGCCAGCCCATTTTTATATCTTGTAACCTTCATATCTTTTCAAATCATTCTCAAATCTCTCTATATATTTTCTGTAATACCCCGGAATATGGCTTAAATGGAGAGAAATAAGCTACTCATACCAACAAGGTACCTTTCTTTCTTGGTAACCATCCTATAAGAACTCCAAAGTTAAGCGTGCTTGCCTTGGGGTAATTCTAGGATGGGTGACCTCCTGGGAAGTCTCCCAGGGTGTGCGTGAGTGAGGCCAAAAGCGCACTGGAAAGAGCTCGTGTTGGTTTGTGGGGACAGCCTTTACTCTGGAGCCGGCAACATCTAGAGTAGCACCCCGTCTTTCCGCTGCGCCGAAGATGGGGGTGTTACATTTTCTCTCGAAGAAGAAACCGCCATCGTCAAGTTCTCTCGTCCTATTTGCGAAATTTCCATCCAGAAACGTTCGCAATACTTTCACTCCAGGAACTCACTCAAATGGCAGCCAACAATCCGTAAGCCCTCCAAGCTTACTTCAATTTCTTCTTTTTGGTGTTTAAATTCTGCAGACTTTGCTTCTGCATTTCGCATCTAAATGCTTGATTTGTAACATTAGGGTTTATATTATGCATTTCGCATAATCCATCTTCGCTCGTTCACACTTCTCTTAAAAATCGTAGAATTTTGGTAGTATAATTTCATTAATACAAACAACTGATTTTCCTTCTTTAAAACTCGCTCAAACAGCAGTAAAGAGCAGGCTTCTGAGTTCTCTGCACTACAAATGACTGATCTTCCACTGGACATCATTGGAGAGATTGTGTCACGAGTAGGGCAGAGCAGCTTCGAAGACTTGCTCCATTGCAAAAGAACATGTTCAACATTCAAAATGGTTTCAAACTACCCTACTGTCTTTCGGAGATTCAATGTAGAGGATCCAGCTTTTAAGAGAATTTCTAACAAATCCTCTGGTAAAGCTGAGTTTCTACACTCCTGCAGACGGGCTAAAGAGAACAAGACGTTTCAAATCCTGGAAGAAGGAATTAATGACAATTCCAAGTTTTCTCAATATTTTAAAGCCTTATGTTGTTTAAGCAGAGTTTCTAGAAAGGAAATATGAAATGAGATCCACACAATCGGATTAACCCACTGGCTCAGAGTCGGCCTAGATCCCCGCTGTCCGGCTTCAATGGTCAAAGGCTTCCTTGAATCTACTCAACACACAAGGAGGATTATCGACTCACACACAGGAGAATACAACAAGGAAGAAGATAGGCAGAATGAAGGAGAGCTCTCAACACTTGGGCCAAAAATAAACCGAGCCCACTAGGTATTGGGTCGGCCCATAATAACCCAATACCAACATTCTCCACCTTGGACCAAGTAATGAGACGGGACTAGCACGGACAGGGATCATCCCGGGTTGACATTTCAATCATCGCCAGGGGTCTTCACACGAACAATCCTGTGAAGAAATAAAATAGAAGGCAAACAGAGAGAAAAAGAAAAAATTAAACCAAGTTAGTAGTTATAACCAAATAACACTAACCAAAATCAAAATGAAGTACTCCCTGAAAGAATTTCAACTTTTCAGTTGTCAGACATTTAGTCCCCATGTCTGCAGGATTCTTCTCTGATGCGATTTTCTCAAGCAAAACGTCCCCTCTTTCAACAACATCACGAATATAATGGAATCTAACTTCATTGTGTTTAGTTCTATCATGAAATACAGGATTCTTACAAAGTTGAATGGCGGACTGACTATCAGAAAATATAACAGCCTGTTTACAGAAACCAATTTCACTCAATAAGCCCTTAAGCCAAATGGCTTCTTTGGCTGAATCAGAGAGTGCTACATACTCTGCCTCTGTCGTGGAAGTAGCAACAACAGATTGCAACTGTGATTTCCAACTTACACAAGAACCACAAACAGTAAACACATAGCAAGAAGTAGATTTCCTATTATCTCGGTCATTCGCAAAGTTCGAATCCGCATAACCACATAATTCAACATCCCTATCAGATTTCCCAAAAGATAATCCATAACCAGATGAGAATTTCAGATACCTGAGAAGCCACTTCAGTGCCTCCCAATGAGGTTTACCAGGATTCGACATAAACCTGCTCAAGCAACTCACAACATAAGCAATATCAGGACGAGTGCTAACCATCAGATACATAACTGAGCCAATCGCATTAGAATAAGGAGTACTTTCCATTTCTTTAATCTCATCATGTGTAGTGGGGCATTGATCTTTAGACAAAGAGAAGTGAGATGCTAAAGGTAATCGAACACACTTAGCAGAATTCATACCAAATTTACTCAAAACTTTCTGAACATAATCAGACTGATTCAATATCAAAACATGCTTAGACCGATCACGAAAAATATCCATGCCTAATATATGTTTTGCATCCCCTAAGTCCTTCATCTCAAAGCTACGACTTAGGCATTTCTGAACCTCATGTATGCACATCATTGAAGTGGAAATCAAAAGCATATCATCAACATAAAGTAATAGAAATATAGGATTGCCTTTAATAACCTGGTAGTACATACAATGATCATACTTGCTCCGTGTAAATCCCATAGATTTCATACATGTATCAAACTTCAAATTCCACTGCCTGGGCGACTGTTTTAAACCATATAATGCTCTTTTCAACAAACAAACATGATTAGGCTTAGATTTATCAATAAAACCTTCAGGCTGACGCATATAAATGTCACGATCTATATCACCATGCAAGAAAGCTGTTTTAACATCCATCTGGACTAATTCCCAATCAAATTGTGCAACAAGAGCAAGCATAACACGCACAGTAGTGAATTTGACAACAGGAGCAAATATTTCAGAATAATCAATCCCTTCCTTTTGAGTAAATCCCTTAGCAACTAGTCTTGCCTTATACCTAGTTGAATTGTTCTCACTTTTTACTTTATACACCCACTTACAATCAACAACTGAGGCACTGCTAGGTTTAGGCACTAGAACCCAAGTCTTATTTGCATACAAAGATGTCATCTCCTCATTCATAGCTCCCAACCAGTGATCTGCAAATCTAGACTTCATAGCTTCATTAAAGCTTTTAGGTTCATTACCAGAAATAGATTCAAAAGCACTACAGGCTAATGCTAACAAATCTTCATCACTAAACCTAGCTGGTGGCCTAATAACACGTCTAGTCCTGTCTCTAGCCAACATATAATCACTAAGATCATCACCTCCAGAAACAACAGGACTATCAGAATCAATCACTGGATTTTCATAATGTGTGACATCAACAGAATTATCAATCTCATGTTCGACTACATTATCATTCAAATCAACAGAATCACCAGAATTGCTAGAATTACCAGAATTACTAGAATTACCAGAATTACCCGAGCTTCCAGGCACGTCATTATTATGCTCATCATCATCAGACATGTCAGGCATATAAACAGTAGGAGAAGTAGGAAAAGAACCAGAATTACCATCAGACTGCTCCACCTCAGAAGAAGTGGTGGACTGTTCAGATTTACAAGGAAACTCAGATTCATTGAAAACCACATTCCTGCTTACCACTGTTTTAAATCCAAGATTACTCATATCCCATAGCCTATAACCTTTCACACCATCTGGATAGCCAAGAAAGACACACTTCCTGGTTCGAGAATCCAGCTTATCACCTGTCTGATGAACATATGCTGCACAGCCGAAAACACGTAAGTGATCATAAGGAACAGACTTATTCAAGAATACAGATTCAGGACATTTACCACCAAGAGGTATAGAGGGTGATCTATTAATCAAATATGTAGCAGTAATGAGAGCTTCACCCCAGAACCTTTTGGAAAGCCCTGTAGGAGCAACCATACTCCTAACCCTTTCCAAAAGAGTTCTATTCATCCTCTCGGCTACCCCATTCTGCTGAGGAGTATAAGGTACAGTTTTGTGTCTCTTTATCCCATGCTGTATACAATAAGTGTCAAATAAAGAATTACAAAACTCCAATCCATTATCTGTCCGTAAAACCAGAAGTCTTTTATCTGTCTGATTTTCTACCAAAGTTCTCCAATTTTTAAATTTCTCAAAAACTTCAGATTTATGTTTTAGTAAGAAAACCCAGACTTTTCTTGAATAATCATCAATTATTGATAAGAAATAATGGCACCCACCCCAGGTGGGCGTGCGTGTCGGTCCCCAAACATCGGCATGCACATACTCAAGAACACGTGTACACTTAGAAGAATTCTTAAAAACAGAAACTGGAAACTGAACTCGACACTGTTTACCAGATAAGCAGTGCTCACAGAAAGGAACATGAGAGATACTGTCATCACCAAAAACTCCACCTTGTTTCAGAATTCCCATGCCCCTGTTACTCATATGCCCCAAACTATTATGCCACAAAACAGTTTTATCATTAACAACAGGAACAATATCACTATCAACAGGCACAGAATCACATACATCAGAGGCACTACTCTCAACAGAATTCATAGAAATATTATCAGAATTTCTCCTCAAGGTGGTACACACATACAAATTATTCCTGCAAAAAGCTTTGAAATTGACCAGAGAACCTTTAAAGATTTTCATAACTCCGTTACCCCATTTACCTTCAAAACCATCTCTATCTAATGCCGAGCAGGACATCAGATTCAAAGAAAGATCAGGGACATGTCTCACCTCTTTCAATACAATCGAGGTACCAGATGTGAAACTCAAAATCACATCACCAACACCTGCAACTTTGCATTTCTTGTTATTTGCAAGCGACACATAACCATTATCAATAGGTTTATAACAAGAAAAAAGCCATCTCGAGGGACACATATGATATGTACAACCAGAATCCAACAACCAAGCAAGATCATTTGAATTCACATAAGATGCATTACAGTCAGTCAATGCATGCGAACCTGAAACCATGTACAAATCACCCAGGGAGTTATCATCTTTAATAGTGTTCGCATTCTCATTCTGTTTATCCTTTTTAAGATGCCTACAGTTCTTTATAAAATGCCCTGTTTCCCCACAATTGTAGCATCTTTTAGAACCCTTTTGTTTACTTCTAGATCCACTCCGAGATCTATTTTTCTGCTTATTACCCTTTCCATTAGATTTCCCATTTTCTCTCTTTTTCGATCTACCCCTCACATGCATCACCCTGTCATCTGAATTCTTTTCCTGCAAATGATATCTCAAATCCAATTCTTTGCTTTTCAAGCCATTAACAACAGTCTCTAGAGTAATCTCATCTCTAGCATATTTTATGGCAGATTTAACATCAGCATAGAAGTCAGGAATTGCATTCAACAACACGATAGGAACATAATCGTCAATATGCTTATCACCAGTTTCCTTAATCAATTGGATCAATTTAGTAAAATCATCAAGATTATCATCTATATCTTTACTCATGTCCAATCTATATCTGAAAAAACGTTCTAACAGAAACATACGAGAAGGCAAAGATGTCTCAGTGTAAGTCTTCTCTAAAGCTTTCCACAAATCACGAGCATTCTCAAAATTACCAATCTTCCTTAGAACAGAATCAGACAAATGCAAGGTGATAGCAGACAAGGCCAAATCATTCATCTCAGAAGTTTTGTCATCAAGAACAAAAGCAGATTCAATAGCCTTATTCGCATGTTGTTGCACCAGAACACATTTCATTTTCCTTTTCCAAATACTGAAATCAATTTTCCCATCAAATACCGCAATATTACTGATCATATTGCTAACCATTTTAACAGAAAAAAAATTCCACAGCAAAGAATACCAGATAATACCCAAAAACTAGCAGAAAAAACCACTAAATTCAGAAAACCACAGATTTCCAAAAAATACCCTTGCTCTACACAGCACAAATCAAGAAATCCACCAATATTCACAAAGAATTTCCACCAAACAATATACCACAAAATTCACCAAATCACAGAATATTCCAAGAAATCCCCCAAAAACAGTGATACCTAAGCGAAATCCCGGCCGGAGATTTCGTCTTACCCAAAGAACCGGAATACTTTCTTTGATTCCCACAAGAATCCAGCAACACAATGCTTCCCCCGAAAGAATTCCAAGATCCAATCGACAAACCTTGCAACCAAAAACAACAAACCCAAAGTTAAATTTGGAAGCAAAAATACACTGCAATTTCAACAAAACTCAAAAGATTGGAGAAAAATAGCAGAATGTCGCTGTTTTTTTTTATTCTGGAATGCTCTGTAGATGGAGAACAACGCAGAAGGCTTATCAAAGCCTTCTCAGTGGTGGAGGACTTCAACGCCAAGCAGCAAAGGAGGCGATGGTGGCTGGAGCGACGTCGGCAGGGAGAGCCGCCAGCTGTGTTGCTTTAGGCAGAGAGAGAGAGCCGCCCGCAGAGAGTTCGCCGGAGGGGGAAAGAGCTCGCAGTCGAGAGCGACGCTGAGCCAGGGGACGGCGGCACCGGATTCGCGAGGCGAAGGGCGGCGCTAAACTGGAGGCGGCGGCGCCGGATTCGCGTGGCGAAGGGCGGCGCTAAACTGGAGGCGGCGGCGCCGGATTCGCGAGGCGAAGGGCGGCGCGCAGGCGAGCGGACCGGCAGAGGAAAGGGCGACGTTCGGCAGTTTCGCAGGTAGAGGAGCGGCGGTCGACGTGCACAGGGAATGGTTATTCGATCTGTGTTTATTGTTTCCAAACAAAAAACTCTCACAACCCTAATTCTCGATCTCGATTCATTGCTCTGATACCACTTGAAATGAGATCCACACGATCGGATTAACCCACTGGCTCAGAGTCGGCCTAGATCCCCGTTGTCCGGCTTCAATGGTCAAAGGCTTCCTTGAATCTACTCAACACACAAGGAGGATTATCGACTCACACACAGGAGAATACAACAAGGAAGAAGATAGGCAGAATGAAGGAGAGCTCTCAACACTTGGGCCAAAAATAAACCGAGCCCACTAGGTATTGGGTCGGCCCATAATAACCCAATACCAACAAAATAGATACAGGGCTTCGTTTAATGAGTCCTATATTAAATGATAGGTTAATAGCTACGATTTTAAATATGATCTTCTGACTTTACTCTCAGAATGGGAATACGTCCAGAATCCTTTTTTAGGGCAGAAAAAAGGGAATTCTGCAATCTTGATAATCATGATTGGGAAATCTTCCATAGGCCACCATATTTTGAAAATGGTGCAGGTCAGATTATCTATCTTTCTTGTGATACAAATAGAGCAATAGCTGACTTTAGGATGGCAGCAAAGGAAGACTCTTTTAACCATAATATTATCGGAGAATTCTTGGATGAAGAAGGAATAGATTGATATTTGTGATAAGTCTTCTAGTATTAGATTTTGAAATTGTCACCAAACCAAGTCTCGTGTATTTTGTAATGCAGCTTGGTATTGTTAATAAAATCTAATCTCTATTCGTTAATTACTGCACAAACAATAAGTTTTTACTCTGAATTCTGTGTTTTTCTTCCTTTTCTTTTTAAACAGAAATGTCAGAATCCCTCAACTCTTGGAAACTCAAATATTTGATTTACCGAGTTGCTGGGAGACATTCTGTCGAGACTGGGAAAGGAAAGCATAAAGAAACTTTTTAGAGCATCCGAGACATCCAAGCAATTTCTCTCAGCAAGCAGATCTTCATTAGCCCTAAAGAGAGTTAATCTAGAAACCTATGCTATGTGGAGAGAAAGTGTTTATCCAATTAATCAGGTTAAATTTATCAAAGAATGTCAAGATGCAGGAAACTATATGTTTAATATCGAACCTGCACTGATATCCTTTGTTGATAATAAAGATGAGGAAAAAGCCTATGAACTCTTAAAACCTGGTCTAGATGATAAACACCAACCATCTGCTTTCATAAGATGTCTCATATTGCTCTCCAAACAAGATCAACAACTGGATGAAGAAGGAATTCAACTGATTAAATCTGTAACCCAGGATTCCTTTGAGTTGTCCTTCCTTAAAATAAGTGTTCTACATTGGTTTCTTTACTGTGAAAAGTTTCCAAATCCATTCCTTGCTCAAGTGGAAAGGAGCTTCTGCAAGAATCACTCTCTTGTCGAGCGACAACAATTACCCTTGATTGAAAGGATGGAATGCATACCATGTGAATTATTTGACTATGTCAAGCAGTACAGAAGAGCAACTGGAGAGAAAGGCATATTATTTGATTGGGAGCAGTGGAACAATGAAGAAGAAGAGCAAAATGAAGATGAATTGCTAGAATTAGATTAGTGTAGTAATCAAGCAGTTTATGTTTCCTTTTGCTTGTAATCTTTTGTGCTTATTTTCATGAACAATGAATTCTCTTGATGACTTTATCTGTACATTCCTTTTACATTAATGACTTTCATTCCTTAGCTTTTAATTTGGCTACTGTTTTTAATCCTACTCAGCTGTGAACTGGAAGCTCTTCAAAGAAACCAAGGACTTCAATAAAGAATCTGGATCGGGGGAAACTCAGATCACAGATCTTTCTTATGAGATTCTTGGGAATATTTTGTCGAGACTGGCATTTGATCACCTTGAGACTGTTTTTAATTGTAAATTAGTCTGCAAAGAGTTTGAAGAAGCCACCCATCATCCTTTAGTCTTGAAGAGGGCTTCTCTTGAAGAATTTTCTGCATGGGGATGGGGGACTTTTGAAGAAACGCAGAGAGATTTTCTTGAAAGCTGTAGAAATGCAGGAAATTAGATGTACCAATTACAGGAGGCACTGAGTTTGTTTGTTCAAGTTAAGAATGAACAAGCAGCATTTGATCTCTTAAAACCTGCAATTACTGATAATCACCCCCCATCCATTTACATAAAAGCTCTTATGGTTTTGAGTAAGGATAAAGCTCTGCTTCTGGACTAATCAAAGCTCTTACATAAAAGGTGGTGGCCGGAAATGGACTGGGGATGGCGAAAGGTGGTGGCTGCGCCTGTGGTGGCCGGCCGGAAATCAGAGTAAGGATGAAGTTGAAGACATAACCCTTGCAGGTTTTACTCATAAAAGCTCTGCTTTTACTTGTCTAGTCCAGACTAAAGGATGATGGGTGGCTTTGATGGGTGGCTTCTTCCTTACTTTGAAGAGCTTTTATGTAAGAGCTTTATCCATTTACATAATCACCCTCTTCAAGACTAAAGGATGATGGGTGGCTTCTTCAAACTCTTTGCAGACTAATTTACAATTAAAAACAGTCTCAAGGTGATCAAATGCCAGTCTCGACAAAATATTCCCAAGAATCTCATAAGAAAGATCTGTGATCTGAGTTTCCCCCGATCCAGATTCTTTATTGAAGTCCTTGGTTGCTTTGAAGAGCTTCCAGTTCACAGCTGAGTACCTGTCTAGTCCATAGCAATTACTCATAAAAGCTCTGCTTCTAATTTCCCAAAAATTAACCCTTGACAGAATATGAACTAGACATAACTGAGGAATTTATCCCTTACTCAGATCCGGATTTTATAAATGAATTTTTGTTAGAAGTTTAATATGCGGTATCTATATTAAATCTATACTTCTATGTCCAAGGGAAGGATCTCAAAATATTATGGACCACAGTAGCTACATAATAATATCATGCATAAAGATATATGGAAGTGTAAAATTAATCAACCCAAAATATAATGGTGGGTTTAGACAGAACGTGTGACACAGAATGAGGAGGCCGTGAGGCCAAAAGGGTGGCAGAGTAATCAGGTGGAATGCAAACAACTGCTTTCCAATTTCCCAACTACTCGGATGGAGCGAATTTAGACAGCAGAAACCCTAAAATGGCAGTGTCGCTACCAGCTGGGCCCCTACTGTCTGCGAATTCTGACAAAAACCTACATG
The DNA here is from genome assembly GCA_030278955.1 of Hygrophila difformis. Taxonomy (NCBI): domain Eukaryota; kingdom Viridiplantae; phylum Streptophyta; class Magnoliopsida; order Lamiales; family Acanthaceae; genus Hygrophila; species Hygrophila difformis. The sequence continues at coordinate 59,835,017 of JAOANR010000007.1, read as the reverse complement.
CTTCCTTTCAGCAATATTCATTAGCCAATATTGACAGATATTAACCAACTTATATTACAGATTGGAATTTGGGTTTAGAAATTAAGACAAAGAGAATAAAACTGTATTTGGACAGTAATTAACCAAGAGGCTACTTCATTTCCCGGTGAAAGGACCGTTCGCCTGACCTCGTTAGTTATTATCCAAACCATGCAAAATAACAAACGGTAATTAATATACAAATTACGGGCTACTTCATTTCCCGGTGAGGGGACCGTTCGCCAACATTATTCTGTAATATCTCTCACTGTTTGTTCATACATCACGAAAAAGGATAAACTAAAATAGAAATAAAGACAGTACCTTGTATGAGAGACATTGGTTTCTCATGCAAGGTTATGGAATCAATCCATAATTAATGTCTTAAATAATCCTTCACTCCATAATTAATTACAGTCCGGATTATCTGCTTAAGGCATTAAGGTTTTGTTTATAGAAAAATGCTTTAGGGAGAATTGAACAAAGATCCTTTAATCAAAGTAATTATCGATCTTAATCATTGCTAATTATGATCTTTAATTATTGAGTTAAGGGTTCAATTAATTAATGACAAAAATGGAGAAATGGAAAGTCTGGCAAAGCTGCCAATTACGACGCTATACAGATGTTACGACGCTATCCTAGGACAGCGTTGTGAGGATAGCGTCGTCATGGATTGGTGATAGAGGTAAAAATCTTGGTGTTTAAAGAGTTTATATACGATGCTAAACATGATTACGACGCTATCCTAAGGTAGCGTCGTAGTGTTAGTGTCGTACATGAGGTTTAGAATTGAGGTGCTACGACGCTATGCATGGCCTACGACGTTAAACGTGGTTTACGTCGTAAGGTCTAGCGTCGTAGTGAGGAGAGATGGTTTTGAAAGAGGAAGAAGTTGCTACGACGCTATACACTAAATTACGACGCTATCCTAGGATAGTGTCGTAGGTGTAGCATCGTAGGTGGATTTTCTGAAGAGTTAGAAAAAGGGAAAGTTACGACATTATGCACTAAATTACGACGCAATCCTAGGATAGTCTCGTGGTCATAGCGTCGTAGGTAGGTTTTTATGAAAAATGAAGAGTTTTTGGGTCCTACGACCTTAGACAAAAGTTACGACGCTATCAGTGGATAGCGTCGTAGGTCTAGTGCCATAGGGCAAAATTTTGTTCACATCCTGAAGTAACTACGACGTCGAACTCTGCCCTATGTTGCTATCAGTTTGTGTTGTTGGTTGGTTGGGTAACTCAGTTTGTGTTGTTGGTTGGGTAATGCAATCTATGCGATTGCAAACCCTGTTTTCAAGTTCATGGTTCATCAATGCAAGAACAGTAATGAAATAAGCAGAAAACAGCAAGCCAAAATGTAGAGAAAACATGGCATAATAAGCTAAAACACACCTATGAACCACAAGCCCAAATAAGGGTTTTCAACCATAAAAGATATGCATAAGAACCAAATATAAGGAAAGAAAACAGAAAACCCATTTGCAAAAGAAAAATAAGATGACCGAATGGTCATTAAACCAAAAATAAAGCAAGCAAATCCATGGAATCATTTCCATTTCATGTTTTTGGGACTCTTCGAAGCTTAACTTCCCATTTTTCATAAAATGGTTTGATAATACCCATCATTTGGGTATTTCAAACCTAAATAAGAGTTTAACAAAACTGAAATAAGAGAAAACAGTATGAAACTGGCTACACTAACTTGGAAACATAAAGAAAACCACTAATCAAAACAAAATACAAACTGAACTAAGCTAAACTACATGCATAATTTAAATAATACAAGAAAATAAATTCTAACTAACTAACCTAACTACACACTGCTCAAGAACTGTAGCTGCCTTTAAGTGTGGAATGTATGAAGTGATAAGACCTGGGAGTCAACACCTCTATATATAGGCGAGAAACCCTAGGCCCATGGGCCCCCAGGCCCTTGAATTTGAATTCTGCAGCTTGGTACAATGCTATACTTGGCTTCGTCGCTATCTTCATTACGACGCTATGGGTACTGCGTCGTAGTCTTCCATCTCAAAACACTCTTTGTCTCCAAATGGACAGCTTACGACGCTATACTCCATTACGTCGCTACACTTGAGTACGACGCTATGCTGGCTCAGCGTCGTAGTTCTTTCTTCAGAGTCCTGTTTCCATTTCTGCCTACGGCGCTGTGCTCGACTATGACGCTATACATGCTCAGCGTCGTAGTTGTGGCTAGCGTCGTAAATTCCTGAAAATATTGAATTTTTTGTGGGTTTTCATTTCTTTTCCCATCTTTTTGTTTCCTTTTTCTTTTCTTTTCTTTTTCTCCTGTTTTTGGATTTTTCTAACATAAATGTGTAATAAAATTATATATTTATGCATTTCTCATACCAGCTCAATATTTCTACAGATATGCATAAATCAGTCCAATTCTACTGCTTTCTTATTTAATATAAGACCGGAATGCGATCAAATGCCCGTTTCTGACATGGAAATGGATTGAAAATAATGGACATATCTGGCCATTATCACTTCATACCTAACTTTAAGTTTACCAGACTTCATGAAAACATTAACAAAAGTGATTTGCATTTATGTGAATTATTGTTCTGCCCCTTAGTTAGTCAAATTTCTCTTCTCACGCTCAATCCTATCCAACTTATGTGCATATCTTGTGCTTCTGAATCCTTAGCCAAAAAGAATAAGCTAAAACACACTCCGTTTTTTTTTTCAAGGTGTGGCTTTCCGTGGCTTTCAATAGCTCGGTTTCACATTATTAGGAGGAGTTGCATGACCTGACATTGCAGATGAAACTTCAACTCCCCTGCCCTTCACTTTGCTCTTTTAGAGTTCTTCAACTCATAAATCAGAGGGGCAGCTGTGCCAGCTACTTATATCCACATTATTTTACCACGTTTGTTTCTAAAATTTCCCTTACTTTTTAGTTTGGACTCATACTTCACTCAATATGCACACTCATCTTCTAAGAGAGACTAGATTAGATCAATCCTTCTAACTTAGCGCAGTTGTTGTTTATAGTATACAAATCACTAGAGTTAATACAATCATAAAATTTTCAAACTGTTCATCTAGTAATGACATCAATCAATCTCAAAGTTTACAGCTTAGAATAGTTTTCAAGAGCGGCTCATGCTTGCAGTCAAAATCTATAAAGTAGATGTTTCTATGGTAGCCACTTTAGACTAATCTTCTATTCCTTCATCAGTTTATTGCCATACTTGAGTTTTTTTTTTATTAGAATAATCTCAACTTGAAATTCAATCTTATGATACAACTTCATATTAACTCTATTCTAAGTCATATTCACAATTTGAGAGATAATTGGAAACAGAAAAGAAATAAAGAAAGAAAGACTGCAATAAAAGAAAGAGAAGGTTACAGAAAACTCCCCTGTGATCTCAGTATGGTCCTGCATCATTGTCTGGGTCTTTTGGTGGCATGGATGGAGACTTCTTCAGGTCCGAGACTAGGTTGGCAAGAATGTCTACCAATCTCGTAGTATTTTGCTGCTCCTGTCTCCTCAGCTCCATATCCCTTTCTCGTTCCTGTCTTTTCTCCTCAAGTTCTTATTTCCTCAACCTTTCAAATCTTTCCATTTCTTCTCTTCTCATTCTCTCTTGCCTATCCCACTCTTCCTTCCTTATCTTTTCTTGTCTGTCCATCTCCTCTTTCCTGAGTTTCTCTTCAGTTTGAATCCTAGTATGCTCGAGTTCAATCCTCTTTTGCTCCATTTCTCTTTGAATGTGCTTGTCTTCTGACATAGTTTTCACCAACATCTCCATGGACTGTGCAAAACTTTGAATTGAGGTACTCATATTCTGAGATTCAACCACAGACACTGTGTTCCTCATTGGTTGTCTCAAAGGTTGTGATGGTGCAGAAGTATTCTCAAACTCCTCATCTTCTGGAATAGGATTCAATGCAGGAGATGCTGCTGCAGTCTTTGTCCTTTTCACTGCGGCTCTTGATTGAGATGATCTTGATTTTGAAGGAAGCTTGACCCGATTTGTCTTGGGAGATGGTACTTTTGATCCTGATCCCTCAGAAGTTTGTTCCTCTAGATCTGGCATTTGGTAAACCAATTCTCCCCTCAAAGTGTCTACTGGTAATGGAATAGGAGGATCTATCTTTATGATCTCTGCTAAGAATGGTGTGATTGACACTCCTTGTTTCTCACAGAGTCTTCTGATTAAATTTGGATAGGCTAACGCTGCATCTTCTCCAACTCTTGATTTAATGACATTGAGAACATGGTGTGCAGCACTGCACTTCCTTCCTGACCATAATAGTGCAAATCCCTCAAAAGTTCCAGCAGAAGGTCCTTGAAAATTTGTAGTGGGTCTGAGCTTTGAATAGTAGAAATCAAATGTTGGCAGATACTCAGGCTTCAAATTCTTTAATGGAATCTTATTCTGCTCAATTCCTCTGTGTGTTGAACAAAATCCTAATGCCATTTTTCTAGCATTGGTAAGCTTATTTCTCTTGAGTTTTCTTTCTCAAAAGAACCTCAGACTTGACTTCTGGCTGTTCTAACAGTGGTGCCTGTATCAAATTATTTAAAGTTTCCACAGTGACTTGCACTATTTTTCCTCTAATCCATGTTGTTTCATTCTCAACATCAAAGTTAGCATAGAACTCCCTGGTCAACTCCACATAACCACATTTGTTGTTATGTCTCATGAAAACATCCCATTCATTGATTCTCCTCCAGTAATTGATACATTTGTGATCCAACCACTTGGGATGAAATCCTTTGTCTGGGACAATCATTTTGGACATTCCCAGGTAATTCTCTAATGCTTCCTTTCTTCCATTAAACTTAATCTTGATTTCTTCTTCTGTGAATTCAGTCTTCTTTTCAATGCTATCAGGGATTGATAGCCTCACCTTTGGACTATTCTTTCCCCAATAACTCAAAGGCAACAATTCTGGAATTTCTTTTCCTGGTGAAGATCCTTCAGAAGTATCTGATTCATTTGCCTCAGACTCTTGTGCTTCTTCCTGCTCATTCCCAACATTCTCATTTCCTTCTTCTTCTGATTGACCTCCTTCTTGAGCAGGTTCTACATTTTCTTCCTGAACTTGTTCTGGGTTTTCTTCATGGACAGGTTCTGGATTTCCTTCTTGAACTTCATCAGCATCATTATGTTGTAGATTGCCTACGTCTGAATCATGTATCAATGATGTGCTGGTATCTATCTTTTCAGTAACTTCCAAACTATGCTGATTTAAGATCTCTGTGGGATCTTCCTGTACAGTTTCCTTTAACTGAAGAGGAATAGCGGTAGGTTCTGAATCTTTAAATATTTGGGTTCCAAAATATTCTTCTGCTTTCTTCTTCTGTTCTGTAACCCACTCAGGATCATTCATCCTTGCAATTGCTCTCTGAGTTACCTCATCCCTAACTTGAGGTGGTAGCACCCATTGATTCATTTGATCCTCAGCATTTGTCTGTGCTCCGAGATGTTGATTAACAGTGTCTTCCACCAAATACTTTCTCTGTTGATCTTGAATTTCATTTCTCTGCACTTCTTCTTCATAAGCTTGGAGTGCTAATGGAGATGGCTCTACTGTTTGCTCAGAATTTATTTGTTGTTTAACTTTCTCCAATTCTAACTCGAGCTTAGCTGCATATTCATTTGCTTGTTCTACTGAGGTGTGTGCATTCCCTCCTTCCCTGGCCAATTTTCTGAACTTTTTGATCAAACCTTCCAAGGAATAGGTCATGTTCCTTACAGTAGTTCCATGCAAGTTCATATCTTCAAAATCTTGCAAATCTTCAAGTGACTGATCTTGAACTGTGCTCACCACTCATTTCTCCACTTGGTCTAGAAATTCTTGCTCATCTGCAGCTTGTTCTGGTGGTGAATCTTGTTCAATTTCTTTTTCTGAAGATCCTTGTAAATCGATCTGACTTTGGATAAGACCCTTGTTAACCCGAGCTTGTTGATCTTCATCCTGTTCTTCCAAATTATCTTTTTCAATAATCTGGGTCTGTTGAAGTTCAGTGGTCGGTTGAGTTGACCCCTGTTCATCAGGTAGATGTTCATCGATACATGCTCTCCAACCTTCTGGATCTATATCTCCCACTTCCAAATTAGCATAAGGAGTGAGTTCCAACCTCTCTGTATAAGGTATTACCCCTAAAGTTGGTCCGACATTCTCTTCATCAGAGCTGGTATCATGCACCACATACTTAGGCTTCCTAGCCTTCATCTTTATTCTGAACTTCTTAACAGGTTTTTCAGGTTCTTTTTCTTGTTGTTTTTCTCTCTCAGGAGTGATTCCTGGTTGTTCTACATTCTCAGAAGAAGATTCTTGCTGCTTAGGTTTCTCAGGATTAGTCTCCTTCTGCTCAGAAAGTAACTTTCTTCTCCTTTTGTAAGTAATAACTTCCTTCTTTTCTTGAGCTGGTTGTAGTATCTCATTATCTTCATCCATCAAATCCCTTGCCTCTGAAATTCCTACTTTCAAGTCCAAAATCTCTTTGGTTGCTAGCTCATCTTCATTCTTCATCTTCTTTGGAAAACTGGCTAGTTTTCTCAGACTTGCTCTTCTCCACCTTGCTCCCAGTCCTTTTCTTAGCTGAATGTGCTTCTTCTGAAGTGCTTGAACTAAGATTGTGTGACTTTCTCTTCCTGGTGGATACTTTCTTTTTACCTTTCTTATCTTGGGTTTTCATGAATTCCTCCCATTCACGCTTTTCCTTTTGTCTGCTTGCATAATAATAATCCATACTCTCTTGCAGAATCGGATGGAGTTCATCATTTCCTTCATTCTCTTCTCCTACAATGGTTGTGACTTCATCCACTACTCTCACTTTCTCAATTCTTTGTTCATCATCTGTACTGTCTTCATCTGAATCATGTTTCTTGACATAAAAAGTTTTACCCATACCTTTCAACATAACATTCATTCCCTTTCTGTTCAGATACTTCTCATTCCATGCATCCCAATCATCAATGATTACCTGCTGAATTCTTCCTTGTGTTTGATCAGTATAAGTTCTATGCTCCTTGTATGCGTTTTCTCTGCACATACTATCATATCTGATATACTTCTCAATGAATTCTTTCTTTCTCTCTTGAACATATCCATGAACTTCTTGTTGGAGAGTTGGAGGTAATCTCTTCATGATCTTGTTAGGTCTGTCTGTAATGAGAAGATCTGCATCTGCTGGTGTTATTGATGGGGCTGAAACTTTCCTGAAATTATTTATAGGTTCCAGTCCTTCATTAACAACAGATTCTCTGAAAATGTTCCTGACTATATTCTGTGGTGTCTGCTTTGCATCTGATCTCCGTTTCCTGTTTTTCCCTGATCTCTCAGCTTCTTTCTCCTCTGCATCCTTCACCCATGCTTGCTGTTCCGGTATTAAATCAGCAAACTCTTCTAATGGAAATTCCTCATCAGGTTTCCTTTTCAACCCTAGTTTAAGAATCTTTCTCCTCAGATTTTCCCCCTTAGCCCACTCATTCATATGCCTGATCCAGCTATTCCTAGCTTCCTGAATGGTTCTAAGAACATCTCTCCATACCATCTTGCCTTGTTTAACTTTCTTAAAATAAGGCTCGAGGTCATGTCTCAAATTGATCCGAGCATCAATAATCCTGTCCAGGGCCAAATTTGTCAAGAAATTTTGTCCAATAGGCTCCTTCTTATTCAAGAATGTTGGAGGCATGTATGCAGGGAGTGCCTGCTGAGCATCATAGACTCTAGCATTTCGGATTTCTTGAAGTTTGCAGCAGTATTTGGTGAGTCGTTTCACATATTTAGGTAGTGGTTGAGGATCAAAGTAATCCAGCTCCAACCCTATTTGATCTTTTGGATTGATGATTCTATAGCATTCCTGATTCCACTCAGCCATGCACTTCTTTTCCCTTTCCAAAAGTCTTTCAAGTCTGATTCCATTGGGAAGATGCTTATCATTAATGAGAAATATCATTTGGTCGTCCCAAAATTTACTCATCTTATCCCAGAATGCTTCTTCTAAATCAATCATCAATGATTCCTTTTCTTTCTCTGGTATATGTTGAATCATCATTGGATTGACATAAAAGATTGGGGGTGAAATTTCCATGCCTAACCATCCGCCGCTTTTCTGAATACATTTCACCATATTTGCTGTTCTCCTCATCATCAAGAATGATTTCTCTTTCTTATCTGATTCTACACCTCGAGCTTGAAGTTCTTCATAGGTCATCTTATGAATCCTTAAGAAAGAGATAAGATAAAACTGATTAAATCACACCATACTCACATTTAGAGCTTATATTTATCATTCTTTGCATGATATCACCAACTCACATTTAGAGATTTGCTCTAAATGTGAAGATTTAAATTCTAATTAAGGCTGCTTATTGAAAAACAAAAATACGAGAGAACTTAAAAACATAGTGTAAACAAACAAAAACAAAATATAGAATTCATCAGATTCTTGCTAATATTAAAGAATTACAAGGCATGATGGTTCCTATGACTCCATCTTGTTAATTACAAATAAGGAGGCATCTCCCCATCAATTCCAAATCTGAGAAACAGATTACAGTGCTCAGAGACTAAACACCTCATGCAGTAAATTGAGGTAACACCATAAGAGTTTCTTGAGAAGCTGTGATTGTTATCATAATAGTTCCTAAAATTGCAAAATCTCTTCTTAGGTTGTCCTTGAAAAGGTGAAAGAAATTCCTCATATTTGATAGCCAGCCTCTGACTTGGAGCCGAAGATCTTTGAGCCTTCGTCTATTCTTACATAGAGTAGCAAAAAGCCAAATTCCTTTCTCTTGTTCTTCAACTTCATCCTTACTCAGAAGCATAAGAGCTTGGTTGCACAGGCGCAGCCACCACCTTTCGCCAAAAAGCTCTGCTTCTAATTTCCCAAAAATTACTCATAAAAGCAGAGCTTTCATGAGTAAAACCTGCAAGGGTTATGTCTTCAACTTCATCCTTACTCTGATTTCCGGCCGGCCACCACAGGCGCAGCCACCACCTTTCGCCATCCCCAGTCCATTTCCGGCCGTTGCACCACCACCCGCGGCCCCTGTCTGCCGGTGTCGCGCCACCACCACCATCATCCCCAAATCCCAAAAATCAAAACCAACACCACCACCATCCGCGACAGCCGCGTCGCCACCACCACCCATGGTCGCCAACGCCAAACCACCACCACCTCCACCGAATCTCTTCCTTCAACCCACAACAAATCAAAAATAGAAAAAAAAAAGGAAGAAAGAAAGAAGTAGAAGGTCTAAATCGGCTCCACCGCCGCCTCCTCACCGCCACAACAGCCTCCACCATCTCCGCCACACCCACCGCCGTCTGCGCCTCCATCCCGTCACCACCACAGGCCGTTCTAACGGAGGCCGAGGCCCCCGCCGCCGCCTGCCACCGGATCCGACCACAACAACCATTTTTCCTCTTTCTCCAACCCCCCATAAAATTGAGCACCCAACATCAACCAAAGCCCAGAAAGATCAAAATCAAAAATTAAACAGAAGAAGGGGAGGGATGAATGGCTTAGAACAAGTCTTCTCCTTACCCAACATACTCCTTTGAACCCCTTGGACATCCATGAGCTTGATGCTGGAAATCTGGAATTTGAAAGGATTGAGGGAGAGAAGGGGATGGGCGGCGCAGAGCAGAGGCAAGAGAGGGAGTCTGGAGAGGAATTGGTAGCGTAAAAGGGGTTGAAGGGATTTGATGGGTGTGGGTATCTGCTAGGTAAAGGAATGGAAGCTGTAGAGAGAGCCTTTAACCGGGTATTTAGGAGCAGCCATTTTTCTATAAAAACCTTCCTTCCCTCTTCAGCCATTCACGCCCCATTCCCTTATTTTCTTCTTTCGACTGCTCAGAGTCTGTTTCATCTCCTTTTCTGTGATGTTGCTCTTTCATTCTTTTAAATCCCCTACATTCTTGCTGCTGCTTCTTAGTTCAACCAAGGGTTTGTTAGCAAAACCAGTCCAGTAGAGTACTCCGGTAAGAATTTATTAAAGGTTGAAAATTTCTTTAGTTATGCTAAAATGTTGTTAGCAAAACCAGTCCAGTAGAGTACTCCGATAGTCATTCCTTCTTGCATTGTTATCATTCCGATTGTCCCTAACCTTCTTGTTTTGGGGACCGCGACTGGATTCCCCGCTCACTCTTATCTTCAGCTATTGCACGCGTGCCACTGCTACTGCACGATCATAGACTGCCTGCAGATCCGGGTAGTGAACTCCTGTGATCACTTCCCGAATGGCCAGATTTAGTCCCATTTCAAACTTTGGGGCCTTCTCAGAGTCGGTAGGCACCAGCCTCGGTGCGAATCGCACTAGTTCCTTAAATCGTGCGTAGTACTCCTGCGTGGTTTGTCCTCCTTGCTTTAGAGATAGGAATTCTTCGTACATCGAGGCCTTAGTGCTTAAGGGATAGAAGCGATCCCGAAGCAGTTCCATGAACTCGTCCCAAGAGTAGGGTTCATCGTCTTCACCTAACTTTCCTAGAGTGGCTCGCCACCAGTCATCAGCCTCGCCTCCTAGATAGTATGAGGCTACATGCACATTCTCCCCGTCTGGGCATTTGACTGCGTTCAACAACTTGTCGAACGTTCTCATCCACTCTTCTAACTTTACAGGGTCCTCTTCACCGGCATAGTGTGGCAGGTGATATTGGTTTACCATGGCCAGGTAATTGATGCGAGCTTGCTGTGGAGGCACAGCAGCCGCTTGGCCTTGTTTCACCTGCGCGTTTCCTAACGCGATGAGAACCTCCTCTAAGGTGCGTAGGCGGTGACAACTTGTCGTATAGCTGCAAAAGATAATTTAACTCCTATGTCACCAAGCACAAAATAAATATAATATAGCTGTGACAAGGGTCGAGTCCTCAGGGATTGGAATACCACGTTCTCGTAATATATACAATATTTAAAAGGGGGGATTTGTATTTTGAGAACAAGAAAAAGATAAAAAGAACTAAAAAGCTAATTAATTCTACAAACTATGAAAATGATAAGTAAGATCAAGAACATAAATTTAAAACAAAGTATTGGAATTAAAAACCTCTAGTTCAAAGATTGATTTGGAATGGCATTTGGGTAAGATCATCGATGCATAAACATTGTGCCAATTGATAAACCAGTTATAGTTGTCAGGTTCGCTTAGACAACCAACTTTTCCTTTCAGTTTATACAATTAAGGTACGCCCATTAATTGTCCCTAATTAAACTAACACTCCTAGGTACGCCCGTAGAAGATGTTGTCCAATTGCATTACATTCTAGAAAAGCCTGATTCGAACCAAATACTACCTACGCGGAGTAATTCACAATTCAATTATACGATTCCCCAGGAAGTAACTAATCAACCCGGTTGCCACCTATTCAATTCAAGTATAATTACGGATACCCAAATCGAATTGGCAATCAATTATCAAACTAGACAAATATTTGGGCCCTAAACATTCATCCAATTCAACAATAGTAAACCCCAAGCATAGAAATTGTATAAATACCAAATGCACAATAGTTTTATAGTCAAAAATACATCATCTCATCATCTCCCAAAATTCCATAGCCATTCTTCCTCAAATCCCTAAACTAGAGAAAGACAAAGTTTACTGTAATTCCATAAAAGAGAAAAAAAGCAAGAAAAGAGATTTACAACCAAAACAAAGAGAAGAGATGGGGATAGATGAGCCTTCTTCTTCTTTCCTAGAAGCTGCTCTCGATCGATCCTCTTCTCTTTCTGTCTGGACGCCTTTTCTCTTTTTCTCCCCTTCAAAAATCTGTCTGAAATCTAATCTGCCTCAAAACCTCGTTCCTTTCCTCCTCTTGCAGTAACCTGGTGGGCTTTTCTTCTTTTTTGTAACCTCAAAAGACTTGGGTTTGGGCTGTGGCCCAATTATCATTTTTTTACTCTCCTTCCAGCAATGTCTTGCTCATGACCATGCCTTGGGATGGTGTGTCTTGCTGCCAATTTCTTCATTTCTTCATTTCTTCATTCTTGTTCACTTTTTCTAATGAAGCTTGATTCCTATTAAAAACATCAAACATATATAATATGAGTAGAATCCACTCCGAAAATACCAAAATATCATCCAAAATATATACTAATACTATGCACAAATATTACATTATCAGGCGGTCGCCTATGTTGTTTGGTTCAGGGGCTGCCGGCTCTTCTTGAGCGTGAACACCCTCATTTGGGTTTGGCAAGTCGGGTTGTCTCGGGGCCTCGTTGGTATTTGGTGAGACGGGCTCGTTACGTGGTCTGCCTCTCGGTGCCATTCTGTTACAAGCACAAGAGGTTAGATTTTCTTATAAAAGTATGATGTAATGCTTGTAAAAGGATTGACTAAATAAAAGAATGGTATTAACAGGTTTCAATCCACTGGAACCTGTTAGTAGAAGTTATTTGGAGTTTTGTGTACTATTCGTTGTCATTGGGAGTTGTTTACTACTTGTTGTTTTGTTTTGTTTTTTTTTTGTGAACAGTAACCTGTTCTTTTTTTTTCAAGACCCTAGGGTCTAGGGTTTAGGGTATCCTTGTTTGATTTCTTTATTATATATACTTATATATTATTTATTTATTTAATCTAATTTAACAAATACCTTGTATGTTGTTTGATTGAGTCTCATCAAGGCATTTGAAAAATAATTCTAATAATTTAAATACACTTATATAATTTTATAAATGCTCGAAATTTTTATTGCTCAATAGAAAACTTTTCTGGGGTACAATCCTAGGAATGGAATAGCAGTACTAGAAATAAATAGGAATAGTATCAGTAGATATAGTGCATCAATACATATCTCTATGTCTAGAGTGAATAGGTAGGTGCATCCTCAATGGGATCGTCCTCGTCGCTGGATATGTCGATCGGGTTGGATGGCCAAGCATCGGGAGTGGGCTCAGGGCTATGAGGAAATACTTCATCAGATAGGTTGGTTAGTTCCCACCCCAAGTGCTCTACTTGTTCTTCTAGGTTAGCGTTCTTGTTTTGGAGTGCCATCACTTGGGCTTGAAGTTCGGCAACTTGGGCCTTGAGTTGGGTTATGTCATGATGATCAGCTTCCCTAAGGTGTCCCAGATGTGCCATGTTAGCTTCTAACTGTCCTACCCGCGTCTTGAAATAATTTATATGTTGTTGAGTTTCGAGATATGCATTGGCTAATTTCATCATAAGGTTCACCAAATTCGCATTTGGTTCAGCCATCTAGTGTCAACAAGTAGGTTAGAGTTAGAACACGCCAGATATAAAGTTAGAGATGCAAAAATTTTAATCTACATGCAAGTATGCATATGCAATCCCCCCAAAAATATTTGAATTTTATCCATGTGTTTAAAAATAATCTACTTCATGGATAATAGTAATTTAAAAGTTAGGGCCTCTATATTGGGCCAAAATTTAATAAAATCATTGGTTTAAAATATTGGGCTAAGTAAAAAAATTTGGGCTAAATTTTTTGGGCTCAAAAATTTGAAATTTTTATAGAATAATTATAAATAAAGTGTTTGGGCCAAAACTTGGCTTTAAAGTAATACTAGTGGCTTTAAAATAATAAGTTTAAAAATAATACTAGTTTTCAAAATAATAGTTTAAAAATAATAATACTAGCTTTAAAAATATTCCGGGCTCTGATACCAACTTGTAACACCCCGGATTTGATCACCCAGGCCGAGATGCCACAGCCACACCTACCAAGTATGACACGACTTAATTCGAGCCCACTTGAGAGATGCAAGGCTAATGGTATAAAATAATTTCAAACAACCAAGTCCGGAAGTACTTATATTTAAAAATAATAATCATCCATATACGATACTCATAAAGTCTACACAGCGGAAAAATATATGTTTATGCAGCGGAAGTAAAATATAGGGCCGGCCAAAACACGGGTTAACAGGCCCGTATGCAATCTCATGTAGAAAATAATTAAATGTCCAAAAATATTTCCCCCCGGATGAATGCTTATGCTTCATACTCTGTCATAGAAAAACATAAACAACATTTATCAGTATTAAAGAATACTGAGTAAGACAATTCCTAGCATAGCAATAAAGGGGTTATTAATTATTAAATTTTGAAAATTCATTTTAGCGTGCATGTTTAGACAACAATGAAATCCATACTATCTCATAACCAATTTAATTTAAAAATAATGGTTTACGGCATAGGCATAAATTTAAAGACATAATTTAAAGACCATAATAAATAAATGAATAAAATTTAAGACATTTAAATTTTTCTCCCGTAAACTAAGAAGAGGACGCCACAACCACATATCTCAAGTATCTCGTTTCTCATTTATCAAGTTTCTCATATATCAAGTTTCAGAATTGTCGAAGCAATCCGAGTATCGCGTCATACACAGTACCACTCCGGAGCCTCGGGTAACCCATTCGGATACACCCGAGAGTGTAGACTAATTTCACAATGGCCGTTTTGGCACAATTTCACAATATATCATATTTCGTCCACTCGGGCATGAATTTCAAGATAGAGGGGCACCCTGCAGAGCACTCATCCACTACCTACATGGAGATCTAGCTCAGCCTAGATTAACGGAATTTTTAAAAAGATGTTTTTAATGTTTAGACATATCTCATAAATCATGTGTTCCTCAAAAGTCGAGTTTTTAAACGTTTCAACCAAGCCATTGCCACAGTTTACGCCATCTCAGTTTAAAAATTCATTTCAAAGGAAATCGACTTGAAATTTTCACAATACCTCAAAAACACGCTAACGAACAACTTTCGTGTTTTAAGTTTTTCGAAATTATGCGAAGAAATAAGTGAAATTTTACAATATTTGTAGAGTACAAAATCTGTCAACTTTGTCTACACAGCGCACTGATTTTCAAAATAGTTTTTGACATAGCAAACAACCTCCAAAATTTATGAAATTGTACAGACACTTAAATGACACCAAAATAAACATGTTTTATTAGAAGCAAATTTTTCTAATTCATTACGGATCAAGTCAGAATAATTCACTAAGTTCGGACTTAAAATCTGTCGACTTTTCCTTCTCGGACACAGTGTATTCAAAACATGTTTTGGCTATACAAACATTAATGACAATGCACGACATTTTGCAGGCATATTCTCAAGACATTTATCTACAACTTTTATGTTTTCACCAAAGACTAGTTTTGATCACAAGTGATAGAAAAACGCACATCAATTTTGACTATATAATCTGTTTTAGTTTTCGAAAAGTTCATGCACAACAGAATATGCCTGACGCAATTTGGGATACCAAATCTTAATGAAAATGCATGAAATTTTAACACAAGCTAGATTAAAATGTCAGGAACAATTCTCTAGTTCGGATTTTTTCATTTCGGATTCTCAAAATAGGGTTTTTCGGCCAATCTTAGAAAACGTGTAAAGATTGAATCTTTTATGTCCGATTTTAGTGTTTGAATTAAAACTAATGTTTCTAACGGTTCAAAACCACCGATATTGATATGTAAGGCATTATCTTACTTGAATTTCATCCTACACAGTCTCGGGGTTGTTCGGGCTCTAAGATTTGACACGAGCGGATCTCTTCAACCCGAAGCTTCCAACTTTGGCCACGAATTCGAATCCAAAGAAGAAATCTAATGTTATATCGAATTTTCGGGTTCGAAAAGCTAAACGAAAACCTATTAACGACTTACCACAATCTGGAACACTAAAGTTCTTGTCCTCCACGCCTCCTTCATCGTCGGAAAATGATCGGAAAGCTCGAACTTGGTGATTTTGGGTGTTGGAAGAAGTTTGGAGTTTGGAGAGTATTTGGGGGCTGCTAGGGTTTTGAGCTCGAAAATAATGAGTTTCAAGACCTCTAAATCCGACCATATACTCCTTCCCTCAACCGGGATTGAGTTTCCATAGTCGGAGGTCGAAAATATGGTAAGAAATCTTCGAAAACCGAAAGTTGATCGCACACTGTGATGCGGCGCGGCCTCGGCGCGTTTTCCCTCCAGACCGCACGGCTTTGTAGTGTTGCGTCGTGGGCTGGGCCGTGCAATCCGTCGGGCCTTTCCTCCTCTCGTTCGGGTTTCTATCCTCCTACGTTCTCGGGTTCGAGTTTCTGGGTCTTCTCGGATTACGATTCCTATCCTAAATTTTATTTCGTGTTCAATTGATTTCGTATTCGAATTCTCGAATCCAATTAATTTTCAAATTCGCCGGCGTTGAATTCGTTGTCTTTCGATTCCCGAGCAATGACTTATTTATTTAAATCATTTTCGACTTCACGGTTCTTGGAATTATAATTCCCTTGCTTTTCGAATTTTATTCCATTTCCTATTATCAAAAGTTTCGGGTATTACAGTCAACTTCCCTTAAGAATCAACTTCGTCCTCGAAGTTATGCGACTTATTGTTCGATTGGTTGATTGTTTGTTCATAATTGACTGAATCCAGAATTGAAATTTCCAAGTTGCCTACGTACCCTGTGAAGGGATCAAGTCATTACGTAGTTCAAAATAATTCAAATTTGTTTATTTGGGATACAAAATGTTCGGGTCGTTACATCCTCCCCCCCCCCCCCCCAAGATTACAGTTATGTCCCCATAACTGTGGTCGCATCGTCTTGGAATCGGGTCGGGTAACGCTCCCTCATGTCCGTTTCCACTTCCCATGTAGCCGTTTCGCTCTCATGGTTCGACCAAAGAACCTTAACCATCCTCATGGTCTTATTTCTCATTACTCTCTCCTTCGCTTTGAGTATTCGGATCGGAATTTCCTCGTAGCTCAAGTCACCATCCAATTCAATTTCCTCCGGTTGGAGTACATGCGTTGGGTCGTCACATACATCTTCAATTGTGATACATGGAACATATTGTGCACTCGAGCCAGTTGTGGCGGTAAGGCTAGTCGATATGCTAAGGTACCGACTCTTTATAGAATCTCGTAAGGTCCTATATATCGAGAGCTTAGCTTTCCCCGTTTGCCAAAGCGCATCACCCCCTTAATCGGTTATATCTTTAGCATGACCTTATCTCCAACTTGAAATTCTAGGTCTTGCCGTCGCACATCGGCATAACTCTTCTGTCGGCCTTGAGCCGCTTTCATCTTTCCCTGAATGATCTATATTTTTTGAGCCATATCCTCGACGAGTTTTGGTCCTACTACCACTGCCTTATCATTTTCTACCCAACTAAACGGACTTCGGCACTTCCGCACGTACAGTGCTTCGAACGGCGCCATGCCGATGCTAGCATGGTAGCTGTTGTTGTAGGAAAATTCAATTAATGGTAAATGATTTTCCCAACTACCCTTAAACCCCAGGACGCACGCTCTTAGCATGTCTTCCAATGTTTGGATCGTCCTTTCCATTGAGTGGAATGCGGTACTCATCTTAATCTGTGTACCGAGCTCTTCTTGTAGCATAGTCCAAAAATAAGAGACAAATCTACTGTCTCTATCGGAAATGATGTCATGTGGTACCCCATGTCGTCGTACCACATTATCGATATATGCTCTGGCTAATTGGTCCATAATCCAAGTGTCCTTCATTGGAATGAATATGGCCGTCTTTGTTAGCCTATCGACAATCACCCATATCTTGTTCATCCCTTTAGGTGATCGCGGTAATCCCGAAACCAAATCCATCGAGATACTATCCCATTTCCAACTTGGGATTTCCAATGGTTGCATCAATCCTAGGGGTTTTGGTCGCACGGCCTTGACCTTTTGGCACGTAAGACATCTCGCCACAAACTCCGCTACTTCTCTCTTCATATTCGGCCACCAGCAGTTCTTCTTCAGGTCCTTGTAAAGCTTGTCACCTCCAGGGTGAACCGAATATGGCGTGTTATGTCATTCCTCCATCAATCTTCGTTTCAATTCCCCACATTCTTGTGGTATGCACCACCTTCCCTTGAAATGAATGCTTCCATCCTCATGGATAGCAAATCCTATCGCCTTTCCATCGGCCATGCTTTCCTTAATCCTTTTCAACTTCTCGTCACCCGGTTGGGCGAGTTTGATCTCGTCAAATATGGTCGATTCGACCACCATGGCGTTGAGTACTTCTCTTACGGTGCCAGGGTGCACCAGCTCTAAGCTCAATCTCGCCAAGTCCTTATACAATGCCGGTGGAATCACCAGCGAATTCGCCACATGCTGGGTCTTCCGACTTACGACATCGGCTACCACGTTGGCCTTTCCTTCTTGATATGCAATTTCGAGATCGTAGTCCTTTATTAGTTCCAACCACCTTCTCTGCCTTAAATTCAACTCCTTCTGAGTGAATATGTACTTGAGGCTCTTGTGGTCAGTAAACATTCGACACTTTCACCCATAGAGATAATGTCTCCATATTTTCAAAATTAGTAAACATTCGACACTTTCACCCATAGAGATAATGTCTCCATATTTTCAATATGAATACGACTGCCGCCAACTCCAAGTCGTGTGTCGGGTAATTTACCTCATGAGGTTTCAATTGACGCGATGCGTATGCGATGACTCTAGAGTCTTGCATCAGAACGCATCCTAGACCTTCCTTCGAAGCGTCACTATAAACCTCAAAATCTCCATCCTCCGATGGCAGTGCTAACACGGGTGTAGTGGTGAGTCGTTTCTTTAGTTCTTGAAACGCGGACTCACACTCACTAGTCCACTCGTATTTCACTCCCTTTTTCAGTGGCTGAGTTAGGGGTCGTGCGATTTTAGAGAAATCTTTCACAAATCGCCTATAGTACCCAGCTAGACCAAGGAAACTTCTTATTTCAGTTGGACTCGTCGGCGATATCCACTCGGTTATCTCCGAAACCTTTACCGGGTCTATTGAAACTCCATTGGCGGTTACTATGTGTCCAAGGAATGCTACTTCCTTCAACCAAAATTCGCATTTGGACAACTTTCCATAGAGTTGGTTCTTACGCAAGATTCCTAACACTTGATGCAAATATTGGGAATGCTCTTCCTCGCTTTTCGAGTAGATCAGGATGTCGTCGATGAATACTACGACGCACTAATCTAACAATTCTCTAAAGACATTATTCATGAGGTTCATGAACATCGCCGGCGCGTTTGTTAATCCAAAGGATAACACTGTGAACTCGTAATGTCCATACCGAGTTTAAAACGCTGTCTTCGGAATATCCTTCTCGGCGATCCTAAGTTGATGATAACCAGATCGCAAGTCAATCTTCGAAAACACTGAAGCTCCCTTCAGTTGGTCAAATAAGTCTTCAATCCTTGGTAATGGATACTTGTTCTTAACGGTCACTTGGTTGAGTCCTCTATAGTCAATGCAAAGACGTAGTCCTACGTCTTTCTTCTTAACGAATAAGACCGGTGCTCCCCACGGAGACGTACTTGGTCTTATATATCCCTTCTCCAGCAATTCTTCGAGTTGCTCCTTCAACTCTTTCATTTCCAGTGGCACCATGCGGTAAGGAGCCTTGGAAACAGGTTCCGTTCCCGGAATGAGATCTATGGTGAATTCAAGATCTCTCCCAGGTGGCATACATGGGATGTCTTCGGGAAACACATCTGGGTATTCTCTTACCACTGGGATATTGTCAACCTTATCCTCTTCCGCCTCAAGGTTGTGAACGTAGCAAACATGTAACGCGTATCCCTTACGCATTAAGCTACATAGCTTGAGAGCGTTAACAATCTTGTTACGCCTCTTAGGGGGTTGAGAGTAAAAGACGACTCTCCTTCCTCTACTTTTCGACAGGGTGATTTTCTGTTTCTGATATTCAATTACCGCTTTATACTGGGCCAACCGATCCATCCCCAGTATAACGTTGAAGTCTTTTAGGTTAAACTCTACCAAGTTTGCGAAGAATTCTACATTTTTTATAACTACAGGAATTCCGTTATAACGCTTTGAGCAAGATACTACTTCTCCTGAGGGTATTTGAATTCCTAAACTAATTATCTCGCACTTAGGTAGATCTAGTTCAGGCAAAACTCGTGTAGATATAACAGAACAACTAGCTCCTGAATCGAACAAAACTTTAAGAGGTACGCTTAAAACATGAAACGTACCTGCCATCACGTCACCTTGTTCAGGCACGTCGGCTTGGTTTATCACATTGAGCCGTCCCATGGGGCTTCCCTGGTTGCCCTGCTGATTTGGCTGGTTGTTCGGGTTAGGGTTCTGCGGCGGGCGCTGGTTCTGGTTGGGATTCGGATTTTGACGGGGTCGGAATCCCTGATTGTTGCCTTCCCGACCGTTTTGATTATGATGCTGCGCTGGTCCCGCAACCAAATCATCCCTCTTGGTGATGTTCTCGAGGCGAGTGCGACAATCACGCCTCTGATGTCCCATCAGACCGCATCGGAAACATGCTCCCTGTTGTGGGCAGGCCCTCGCTAAGTGAGGTCTGCCGCACCTTGGGCATGGCGGTATGAAGCCATCTCGGTTATCATTCCTCCCATTATTCCCTCCGTTGTTTGCCTGTTGGGGTCTATTGGGCCCTCCCCGATAGTCATTCCTTCTTGCATTGTTCTCGTTCCGGTTGTCCCTAACCTTCTTGTCTTGGGGACCGCGACTGGATTCCCCGCTCACTCTTCTCTTCAGCTGTTGCACGCGTGCCACTGCTACTGCACGATCATAGACTGCCTGCAGATCCGGGGAGTGAACTCCTGTGATCACTTCCCGAATGGCCAGATTTAGTCCCATTTCAAACTTTTGGGCTCTTCTCAGAGTCGGTAGGCACCAGCCTCGGTGCGAATCACACTAGTTCCTTAAATCGTGCGTAGTACTCCTGCACGGTTATTCCTCCTTGCTTTAGAGATAGGAACTCCTCGTACATCGAGGCCTTAGTGCTTAAGGGATAGAAGCGATCCCGAAGCAGTTCCATGAACTCGTCCCAAGAGTAGGGTTCATCGTCTTCACCTAATTTTCCTAAGGTGGGTCGCCACCAGTCATCAGCCTCGCCTCCTAGATAGTATGAGGCTACATGCACCTTCTCCCCGTCTGGGCATTTGACTGCGCTCAATAACTTGTCGAACGTTCTCACCCACTCTTCTAACTTTGCAGGGTCCTCTTCACCGGCATAGTGTGGCGGGTGATATTGGTTTACCATGGCCAGGTAATTGATGCGAGCTTGCTGTGGAGGCACAGCAGCCGCTTGGCCTTGGTTCACCTGCATGTTTCCTAACGCGATGAGAACCTCCTCTAAGGTGCGTAGGCGCTCGCCTATGTTGTTTAGTTAAGGGGTGCCGACTCTTCTTGAGCGTGAACACCCTCATTTGGGTTTGGCAAGTCGGGTTGTCTCGGGGCCTCGTTGGTGTTTGGTGAGACGGGCTCGTTACGTGGTCTGCCTCTCGGTTCCATTCTGTTACAAACACAAGAGGTTAGATTTTCTTGTAAAAGTATGATGTAATGCTTGTAAAGGAATTTACTAAATAAAAGAATGGTATTAACATGTTTCAATCCACTGGAACCTGTTAGTAGAAGTTATTTGGAGTTTTGTGTACTATTCGTTATCATTGGGAGTTGTTTACTACTTGTTATTTTTTTTTCTTTGTTTTTTTTTGTGAACAGTAACCTGTTCTTTTTTTTCGAGACCGTAGGGTCTAGGGTTTAGGGTTTTCAGGGTTTAGGGTATCCTTGTTTGATTTCTTTATTATATATACTTATATATTATTTATTTATTTAATCTAATTTAACAAATAACTTGTATGTTGTTTGATTGAGTCTCATCAAGGCATTTGAAAAATAATTCTAACAATTTAAATACACTTGTATAATTTTATAAATGCTCGAAATTTTTATTGCTCAATAGAAAACTTTTCTTGGGTACAATCCTAGGAATGGAATAGCAGTACTAGAAATAAATAGGAATAGTATCAGTAGATATAGTGCATCAATACATATCTCTAAGTCGAGAGTGAATAGGTAGGTGCATCCTCAATGGGATCGTCCTCGTCGCTGGATATGTCGATCGGGCTGGATGGCCAAGCATCGGGAGTGGGCTCAGGGCTATGTGGAAATACTTCATCAGATAGGTTGGTCAGTTCCCACCCAAGTGCTCTACTTGTTCTTCTAGGTTAGTGCTCTTATTTTGGAGTGCCACCACTTGGGCTTGAAGTTCGGCAACTTGGGCCTTGAGTTGGGTTATGTCATGATGATCAGCTTCCTTAAGGTGTCCCAGATGGGCCATGTTAGTTTCTAGCTGTCCTAACCGCGTCTTGAAATAATTTATATGTTGTTGAGATTCGAGATATGCATTGGCTAATTTCATCATAAGGTTCACCATATTCGCATTAGGTTCAGCCATCTAGAGTCAACACGTAGGTTAGAGTTAGGACATGCCAAATATAAAATTAGGAGAAGCAAAAATTTAAATCTACATGCAAGTATGCATATGCAATCCCCCCAATAAAAATTTGAATTTTAACCGTGTTTAAAAATAATCTACTTCATGGATAATAGTAATTTAAAAGTTGGGCCTCTATATTGGGCCAAAATTTAATAATATCCTTGGTTTAAAAGTAAAAAAATTTGGACTAAAATTTTTGGGCTCAAAAATTTGGGATTTTATAGAATAATAATAAGTAAAGTGTTTGGGCCAAAACTTGGGCTTAAAGTAATACTAGTGGGTTTAGAATAATAAGTTTAAAAATAATACTAGTTTTCAAAATAATAGTTAAAAAATAATAATACTAGCTTTAAAAATATTCCGGGCTCTGATACCAACTTGTAACACCCCGGATTTGATCACCCAGGTCGGGATGCCACCGCCACACCTTCCAAGTAAGACACGACTTCATTCGAGCTCACTTGAGAGATGCAAGACAAATGGTATAAAATAAGTTCAAACAACTAAGTCCGGAAGTACTTATACTCCCTCCATTTTTTAAAAATTGTAACATTCATGCGTTTCATGTTATCCAATGCACATTTTTAACGCTTAATATCTCAAATTTTGTAAAATTAAAAATTATAAAAATTTGATATTCTAAAACTGCACGATTAGACGAATTTAACAAGATCCCACTTGACTATGTTTTATATTGTATAACCGTGTTAAAAATTTAAATCAAAGTTACTCAGTGAATAGTAACAACTATGCAAATGTTACATTTATTTCCAAACGGAGGAAGTATTTAAAAATAATAATCATACATATGCGATGCTCATAAAGTCTACGCAGCGGAAAAATATATGTTTATGCAGCGGAAGTAAATATAGGGCCGATATGGCCAAAACACGGGTTAACAGGCCCGTATGCAGTCTCATGCAGAAAATAATTAAATGTCGAAAAATATTTTCCCCCGGATGAATACTTATGCTTCATACTCTGTCATAGAAAAACATAAACAACATTTATCAGTATTAAAGAATACTGAGTAAGATAATTCCTAGCATAGCAATAAAGGGGTTATTAATTATTAAATTTCGAAAATTCATTTTAGCATGCATGTTTAGACAACAATGAAATCCATACTATCTCATAAACAATTTAATTTAAAAATAATGGTCTACGGCATAGGCATAAATTTAAAGACATAATTTAAAGAGCATAATAAATAAATGAATAAAATTTAAGACATTTAAATTTTTCTCCCGTTAACTAAGAAGAGGACGCCACAACCACATATCTCAAGTATCTCGTTTCTCATGTATCAAGTTTCTCATATATCAAGTTTCAGAATTGGCGAAGCAATCCGAGTAACGCGCCATACACAGTACCACTCCGGAGCCTCGGGTAACCCATTTGGATACACCCGAGAGTGTAGACTAATTTCACAATGGCCGTTTTGGCACAATTTCACAATATATCATATTTCGTCCACTTGGGCACGAATTTCAAGATAGAGGGGCACCCTGCAGAGCACTCACCCCTACTTACGTGGAGATCTAGCTCAACCTAGATTAACGGGATTTTTAAAAAGATGTTTTTAATATTTAGACATATCTCATAAATCATGTGTTCCTCAAAAGTCGAATTTTTCAACGTTTCAACCAAGCCATTGCCACAGTTTACGCCATCTCAGTTTAAAAATTCATTTCAAAGGCAATCGACTTAATTTTTCACAGTAGCTCAAAAACACGCTAACGAACAACTTTCGTTTTTTAAGTTTTTCGAAATCATTTGAGGAAACGAGTGAAATTTTACACTCTTTGTAAAGTACAAAATCTGTCAACTTTGTCTACACATCGCACTGATTTTCAAAAGAGCTTTTGGCGAACTCCAAAATTTATGAAATTATACATGCACTTAAATGACACCAAAATAAACAAGTTTTATTAGAGGAAAATTTTGCTAATTCATTACGCATCAATTCAGAATAATTCACTAATTTCGGACTTAAAATCTGTCAACTTTTCCTTCTCGGACACAGTGTATTCAAAACAGGTTTTGACTATCCAAATTTTAATGAAAATGCACGAAATTTCACAGGCATATTCTCAAGATATTTATCTACAACTTTTATATTTTCACCAAAGACTATTTTTGACCACAAGTGATAGAAAAACACAGATCAAGTTCAACTATATAATCTGTCTTAGTTTTCAAAAAGTTCGTGCACAACGGAACATGTCCGACGCGATTTGGGATACCAAATCTTAATGAAAATGCATGAAATTTTAATAAAAGCTAGATCAAGATGTTAGGAACAATTCTCTAGTTCGGAGTTTTTCGTTTCGGATTCTTGAAATAGGGTTTTTTGGCCAATCTCAGAAAACGCGTAAAGATTGAATCTTTTATGTCCGGTTTTAGTGTTTGGATTAAAACTAATTTTTCTAACGGTTCAAAACCACTGATATTGATATGTAAGGCATTATCTTACTTGAATTTCGTCCTACACAGTCTCGAGGTCATCCGGACTCTAAGATTTGACACGAACGGATCACCTCAACACGAAGCTTCCAACTTTGGCCACGAATTCGAATCGAAAGAAGAAATCAAATGTTAGATCGAATTTTCGGGTTCGAAAAGCTAAATGAAAACCTATAAATGAATTACCACAATCTGGAACACTAAAGTTCTTGTCCTCCACGCTCCTTCCTCGATTTTCATCGCCGGAAAGTGATCGGAAAGCTCGAACTTGGTGATTTCGGGTGTTGGAAGAAGTTTGGAGAGTTTGGAGAGTATTTGGGGGCTGCTTGGAGCTCGAAAATAATGAGCTTCAAGACCTCTAAATTCGACCATATACTCCTTCCCTCAACCGGGATTGAGTTTCCAAAGTCGGGGGTCGAAAATATGGTAAGAAATCGTCGAAAACCGAAAGTTGATCGCACACTGTGATGCGGCGCAGCCTCGGCGCGTTTTCCCTCCAGACCACGCGGCCACCGCGCCGCTCTCGGTAGGGTTGCTTCGTGGGCCGGGCCGTGCAATCCGTCGGGCCTTTCCTCATCTCGTTCGGGTTTCTATCCTCCTACCTACGTTCTCGGGCTCGATTTTCTGGGTCTTCTCGGATTACGATTCCTATCCTAAATTTTATTTCGTGTTTAATTGATTTCGTATTCGAATTCTCGAATCCAATTAATTCAAATTCGTCGGCGTCGAATTCGTCGTTTTCGATTCCCGTGCAGTGACTTATTTATTTAATCATTTTCGACTTCACGGTTCTTGGAATTATAATTCCCTTGCTTTTCGAATTTTTTTCCATTTCCTATTATCAAAAGTCTCGGGTATTACATATGCATTTGCAACATTTGTGCAAAACAGTTAGCACATAAATTAAACTCTGATTTTCTGCAAATAATTATTTATGCTAGCGTTAACGTATTCCGGACGGCCCGAGATACGTGGCGGTAGCACTCGTCCATTTATCCCGTATTTTGATTTCGTTGATCTTTAGAGAAAATTGGGGTGTTACATACATAATTTATTGTTTTCTAATGCTATACATTATGGGGCTTGGAGTAAAAAATAATTGAAATGCAAGATCAATATTCAATTTTACTTGTTTCCATATCATTATCTATGCATTGATAATTGACTGTAATTCATAGAATTTTTTTGTGTCTTTAAAATTTTGGTTAAACAGAACCCAAACTGCACAAAACCATTTTTTTCGGTTTGGTTTGGTTTGATTTGAAATGCTAAAATAGTTTCGCTCCAAACCAATTTTTTGTGGTTTGGTTTAGGTTTGTTGCCAAACCGCACAAAACCAAACCGTGTACACCCTTACCACCTCTCTATTCAATTTCCTCTCTAAAGCATACGATGAAGTACCCATAATGAACAGTGAAGGGAGAAACAAAATGTGAAAAATTGCAAAGACAACTAAACCTATGTCAAGAGAGAAAAACCCTTCACCGTATAAATACGATTTATGTCCTTGAGCTAAAAAATCTTCCCCGAAATTCCATACCACAATCTCTTCTGCCTTGGATTACTCACCACCCCCCAAAAATTGCCTTCCAGGATCTCAAATCCTCCAGCAATTCTAAGAACAGTTTCGACAACCGGAACAACAGTAGCAGCAGCGGCTCCGACAACGTGAAGAACCGATCCGTCGGAACAGCAGTGGCAGTGCAATTGTGCTCTCAATGAGGTCTAGAAAAAAGCAGCTCCTCATTATTGGACGTTCGAATGGCTAAAGCAGCTTTCCTTTGAAGATTCGCCGAAGGAACCGTTGTAGGATTCTTCCAAACTATATGCAACGTTTTGTTGAAAACATGGGTCAAGGATCTCCCTCCTCATTTGCGGGTGTCCATTCTTGTTGCTCATTAGAGGTGGGAATAAGCCAAACCACCGACAGGGGCCTACGGTCTGACCGTTTTACAAAATAGGCTATGCTCCACTACAAGAAAAAGTCAGTTTAGCGACCGAAAATTTTTGGTCGCTATTACCGACCGCATTAGCGACCGAATTTTTCTGTCGCTACTTTGCCGACCGAATTAGCAACCGGAATTTTATGTCGCAATTTAGCGACCGAAATAGCGACCGCAACGCATTTGGTGGCTACCTGGCGACTGAAATCCAATCCGCGACCGAAACTTTCGGTCGCTAATCCAATTTCCAATTTTTTTTTTTAAAAAAATCTTTTCAAATATACGTTTACCTACCGAATTAGCGACCGAAAATATTCAGTCACAAACTAGCGACCGAATTCGCGACCGAAAATTCGGTCGCAAATCTTTTTACATAATTTTATTTTTTTATTTTATTTTAATTATTTTTTATCTTTTTAATTTTAATTATTATTCCTAAATTAAATTTTCTTTTAATTTATTTTATATTTATATATTAAATTTTATTTTAAATATTTAATTTAATTAATGTTGGATTTAATATGTAATTTTTAATTTTAATTATTAAATTTAATATTTTTATAATTAAAATTTTTTAGTAATTAATATTTAATAATATTGATTTCAGATTTTTTGAATTTTATTAGTCATTTAATTTTATATTTATTTATTTAATCAATTATTCAATTATTCCTCATCCAAAAAAAAAAAAAACTCATCCAAAAAATTATCCAATTATTTATTTAACTAATATAATTTTTTTTATTTTATTATTTAAGTTATTAATTTACACATTTATGCAAATATATATTATATATATAACACATTGCATAAGATGACATGAAATTGTGGGTAGCCGGATGGCATGCGCGCACGTG
The DNA here is from genome assembly GCA_030278955.1 of Hygrophila difformis. Lineage (NCBI taxonomy): Eukaryota > Viridiplantae > Streptophyta > Magnoliopsida > Lamiales > Acanthaceae > Hygrophila > Hygrophila difformis. The sequence goes on along the minus strand of JAOANR010000007.1, from coordinate 59,807,466 downwards.
GGAGGTCAACAGGACCTTGGTTAGAATCCCCTCTTCAACACACTTGGGGAGGAATTAAAATATATCACATGTGGCAGGATTTCATTAGTGATTCGGAGGGTTGGTATAGGTGGTTAGGGCTGGGGATGATGATGATAATGTTGTGGGCTCGAGCCCTCATGGGAACAAGTTTTTCTCAAATTTGGGACTTATTTAGCGACCGAAATATGCGGTCGCTATATTTCGCGACCGCAATTTCGGTCGCTAAAATAAAAATTTCGGTCGCTAAAATAAAAATTAATAAAATAAAAAATTTAAATTTTCGGTCGCGGAAATTAGCGACCGAAAAATGCGATCGCAGTTTCGGTCGCGAAAATCCGACCAAAAAAATTCGGTCGCTAAACTGGATTTTTCTTGTTGTGCTCGGATATAATCTTAAAAGCCTTTTTATCTAAATACGTCTTGGCCCGGCCTCATAAAAAATCCTACTTAGCCTATTAGGCCAGCATGTTTTACTTTTTTATATTTTTTATAATTTATTAATATTTATTTATTATTTATTTAATATTTAAATAGGCGTAAATTGATTTCTAAAAGCCTAAAGCCTCACCTATTTAAATAAAAATGTCAAGTTTAGGCCTATCAACCCGGACTATAAAATGCTATAAGCCAGGCTCATGCATTGCATAATTAAATAGACCTAGGTCCTTAAGGCCAAGCCTGACCTGGTTAGCCCTATTGCCACCCCTAGTGCTGATGAGATCTAACTTTTACGGGAACTTATTCGAATTAGGACACTTTCTGTTCGGTTTTGTTTCTAGAGAGAAGTGGGATAATATTTAAGCTGTTGAGTAATTACTTATCAAAAGAAGTCAAAATAAGGTGATGAGTGAATTTTTTGACCTCCCCTTGCCATGTGGACCAGTTTTTGCATTTATTTATTGCCATTTAATTAAAGTTTATTACTGAATTTAGAATCATATTGATATTGGTTAGAATTAGCAAATCCAATAGACTGAAATGGGCCAAAAATTCTTAGGGATTGATTTAGCTAAAATGAAAAGAAAAATAATGGTTTGCCCATTTTTCTATTTTTGAAAAGCAGATTTTTTTTAAAAAAAATATGTACTGCACTTCTTGTTTTTACTTATTTATTTTAGGACGACATCAATGAGTTGAGCGAGCTCGAGTAGTACATACTTCGTAAGTCGAGCTCCGTTCATTCAATAAGCGAGTGGATTCGAGTCGACTCATTTATTAAATGATTAAAATAAACTTGCTTTAAGCTTAAACGGATTAATGAGAGCTAAGATCCGGATTTTTAACTAGCCAAATTAACCAGCTGAACTCAAGTTCGAAACTAACTAGTTAAATCTTTTAGTTATAATCAAATTTTTTAGTTTAAAGGTGAGGTAAAACTCATTTTATAAGCTAGTTAAACAATTTGATACATACTTCTAATGGAAAAAAAAAATCAAGAAATAGATATATAAGACACAATCGGGAAACGATGGTCTCGCCTGATGTCCGGTAACTGGGAGCTCTAGGCTCTTGGAGACAGTGGCGCGGACGCAAGATTTTTTTTCAATGTTCATAGAAAGTGATGGAAATTAGGTTAGAATTTAGGGTATGTTTGGGAAATAATTAGAGTTAGCGTCTGGAGTTTTGAGTTTAGAGTCCGGAGTTTGAAATAAATGGTGAAAAATAGTTTTAAATTTGTATAATGGTATTTGGTAATGCAATTTTGAATTAGAGTTTAGAATCTGGAGTTTGGAAAACTAAAAGTTGGGGAGATGAGCATTCAGAGGTTATAGATATATCAAAGATTAAAATTTTACCGTTACTGTAATTAGTGTTTACTATATAAAGGATTTTGGGTTATTTCTTTTCTTTTCAATTTTTTTTAAATGTGTTTTACCAAATATGTATCGACTATTTAAATAAGAAACAGAACATGTAGATATTTAGTTAGATATTGGGGGATAAGTACGATTAATTAAAAATGGAGAATTATTACTCCTATAGTATATTAGCGAGGGTGGTATGGGATCCCAGAACATGGTTTTTTCTTAGAAACATCTGGATTTGTGTGGGCAGTTGAGATTATTTAACTAGTTTTAAATTTTAATAATTGGATTATTTAAGGAATCGCATATATCATAGTGTCCCCGTGTATGCAACCATACACGTACCCGCATGCATGCACACGTGACACCGTGCACTGCACTCTCTTCAATTTGTTTTATTATATTACTACTAGACTAGTAATACATATCGTCTGGTCCCTGTAATGACGTACCACTCAATGTTCGTTCATTATTCATTTAATTGTCACTTGTGTGGTTACGCCATAATATATAATGTTTCAAAAATAATTTGGAAAAAACGAGATCTGATTCTGGTAGAACAAGATATATATGTATATCATCCATCCCGGGCCCGAGCTTTTATTATATTATTACTATAAATATATAATATACTACTATTATATTACTACTTCGTATTATTGAAATATTTTTAACGTTTGGTAATGTACTATTATTCACAAACAGACTTTCATTTAAAATTTTATTATAGTTATACAAGTTAAAATATAGTCAAGTATGATCTTGTTAGATTCGTCTAATCGTGTAGTTTTTAAATATCGAACTTTTAAAATTTTTACTTGTATTAAACTTGAGTTATTTATGGTGTAAAATGTGAATTGAACTGTATAATATGTGGGTCGGTTAAAAACTTTTGAATAAGGAGGAAGTATATATTATTCAATGTTTGTTGAGGTTATGGAACACCTCATACGAGAGTTGACACGGTAATAATAATTAATATTATAAACATGGTTACGTTAGTTGTGGTCCGAACTGATAAATCATAAAAGTGGTGGCAAATAATCCGGCAAGACCATATTTCCTTTGAAAATTCATCTATTTCGTCTGTATATAATAAATAGTAGTATTACTATCTTCTGTCGTTGCTGTGATGGGAATTAAATATTTAGTATATTTGTATAATTGTGTGTAGTTGCATAACAAAACCAACGATTTTTCAACCCCAATGACGAAAATGTCAACCAGCCATCAATGCACAATGCATGCTAATTCAGCACTCACCACTAACTATATATATATATATAATATATTGTAATGGCATTTTTTTTTTAAATTAAATACTAGTACAATATTATTATATATAGTTGAAGCGAAACATAGAAAAATGGACAAGTGTGAGGAGCATCATGAATTGAAGGTTTAGTTAATTAACTGACCAAGAAAGTTTTACCTTTTGATCGTTTAATTAATTAATTAAATAATGAATGCGAGAGAGTCTGTATGTATTGCAGATGTGAAACAAGAGAATATACTACGTGGAACTAAGATATGCCCCATCATCAGAGGCTGCATAATCATATATCGGATTAATTAGATTATTATGTTTAATTTGATAACCCTAAGTAATTTTATTGCTGATGTGAAACAATAATAGAATATACGTGGAACCAAGATATGCGTTTTCTGTTTGCTTTTCAACTTAATTTATTCATTTATACAAATATACTAGTATATAAATTTAGTACAGCAAAAAAATATATATAAATTATAATTACTACTTAGAATATATTATAGACTAATAATCAAAACCCTACCCCTAATTTTTTTCGGTGACCAATGGCGCACAAGCGTCGGCTAAAGGTAAAAAACTAAGAAAAAGCTACAGAAAGGAGGGGAGGGAATGAAAGCAAAAAATAAAAATAAAAAAGAAACTGAAAGCCTCTATCCACGAGGATGCCAAACGCCAAGGAGTCCAACACCAGGTGAGGACGAGCGTCATCTGGTGGGGATGCCCATGTCGTGAAGAAGTCCTCTGAACGAGCCCCGCGCTTGGCCAAAACATCAGCCACTGAATTTCCTTCTCGAAGGATATGGGAAACCCTACCCCTAATTAAATAACTATGAGATGAAGATTTATTCAAGTGGCCAAATTCCCATCTTTCAATTTTATGGTTTGGAGATTTGATTTCCCACTCATTTATCCTTTTGTAATTTGTGTGGGTCATGGCGACTGCATCGACGACTGTAAATTCTGTCGCCAGCAGCGACAGAATTTTTGTCGCCATTTTTCTGTCGTCAGTGTCGGGGACCCACTATTCGGTCGCCGATTCAGTCGCGGAATTCGACCACGGAAATTTTCCGTCTCTGAACAAATACTGCCTAATTTTTTGTCGATGGAACAAGTTCCGTCACGGATTCTGTTGCCAAATGTGGTAGCGAATATTTTTGGGGCTTAGCTACGGATATATTCGGTCGCCAAATTGCTTTTTTCTTGTAGTGAATAGAAAAGAATCATGTTGTGTGGCTCCCATCGGCCCCTTTCTCTGACTTCGGCATCTCGAAAAAAAAATTACTCTCTCCGTCTCATTATGTCCCATTTTGACTTTGACACTGTTTATTAATCAACTTTGACATAATATTATCGCAATTATAAAAATGAAAAATATAGTCAAGTTCGGTTTGTTAGATTCGTCTAATCGTGTAGTTTTAGAATATATTTTATATAATTTTTACTTATATACATTTGAAAATATTAACGGTTAAATAAACATATTGGATTACGTGTCCAAAAGTTTTGGACATAAAAATGGGACATAGGGAGTAATAGAAAAGAATCATGCATACTAGGTTGGCAACCCATATATATATATGGTTGTTCCATCAGTTTTCTTTTTGCAAAACGGCAGTACTAAATACTCCCCCATCCCATTATTTAATTTGTGTCCAATATAATTATATATATTTAGAAATATAGTCTGATCTTGTTAAATTTATTTAATTATATAGTTTTAGAATATCATATTTTCTAAAACTGGAGTAATATTTTCTAAAATTTTTACTTAACACATATTTTAAAATATTACCCATTAAACCAAATGAAATGAATTGTGTCTCAAAAAATTTTGGCAAAACTTTTTGGGACAAATATATACACACTCCATATTTCGTCGGTTGTGTCACGTCTGCCAAAGGTGAAGGAAAAGATCTAGTGTTTAATTAATACGGAGTATTTGATTAAATGTCGTTAAAAAGCTGTAAGATATACGTATGTGTGCGTAATATGATTAATTATAGTAATGCATTTAGCGTATGCATAATTAATGCATGTAATATACCTAGTAGTAGTAAACAAGTGGCCAGGGTATTGTACGTAGTTTGCGATAAAATGAGGATTAAGATGGAGGGCGTTGTTGGATTATATGTGAGCAAGATCGATTATGATGAATATATAATTAAATGCAATAAAGGGTACATGAATCCTCCTACCTAAATTTAATAGCAACTAGCTTGAATGAAAATTTTAATCAAGTGTACATACTAGTATATACTATTGTATACTCCCTACGTCTCATTTAACTTGTCTTGTTTGATTTCTACACACAATGCAATGCATTTTTTTAATTATTAATATATATTATAGAACTTCATGATCATACGACTCTAAAAAAATCCAACTCGACTATTTTTTTTCCAAATATATTCTTGCAATAAAATTGAGTCAAAATTGAAGAATAAATAGTATCAAAAAGTCAAATAAAACATGTACACTGATACTTCTATGTACGTAGTAGTATACAGATATATACTATTATACTAGTATATAGAAAAACGAAAAAGAGAAAAGGAAATGTTCGTTTGACCAGAAAGTGAAACGTATGTATGAATAATAATAATAATAATAGTAATAATAGAGTTAGCGTATGAAAAAGTTAGTTAGCTAAAAGGTTGATGGATGAATTACCAGAAATCTAACAACTTGGTATTTAATTTCTTTCTACAGAGCTGTATAGTATATAACTGTATTAGCTAGTATGTACCGTGTCTATATAAGCTGCTTTAATTAATACTCCCTCCATCCCAGACAAGATCTCTGGTTTGACTTTTTGGCACTGTTCATTATTTGAATTTGACTCAATATTATTCCAAGTATATATTTGAAAAAAATAGTCGAGTTGGGTCTTTTTAGAATCGTATGATCATGTAGTTTTAGAATATATAATTCACATAATTTTTTATTGTATATATTTTGAGATATTAACGATTGAAAAAGTGCATTGGATTGTGTGCAGAAATGAAACAAGACATCTTAAATGGGACAGAGGGAGAGGGAGTACCAAATACTAATACTATTATACTATTATTATATAGTATATGTTGTTGAATAAGCACTATAGTCTATAGTGGCTAGTAGTATTATATTGAGAAATACTAATAAATAAATGAATAAAAGACTAGACTAGTAGTATGTATGATATGATATGCGTACGTGGAGAAATGAGACGCCTGAAATAGCTGCAGCAAATTAAGGATTCTGTAAGTATATATATTTATTCCTTTAACAGAAGAAGTAGATTTGGCCTTTAATTTGTGTGTATCAGTAGCAGGTAATGGTAATGCTTATAATAAATAACACGTGTCACTAACCTCCCCTTCCAAAACTGGAAAATAATGGACTCAAACCAGATCAACCCTCAACTCTCCACACAAACCACATATACGAGGAAGTACAAGTACTTACTACTTACTTGCCAGTTGCCACAGCCCCCTCAGTAGGGCTGTCAAACGGGCTGGCCCGGCCCGGCCCTAACCCACCTCAGCCCACTTTTGAACGGGCCGGTGCGGGACGGACCTAATTTCTAACGGGCCGCTGAAATGCTAACCCAGCCCAACCCAAGGCAGGCTGCGGGCCAAAGTGGGCTAGCCCATTATAGAAAAAAATTGTTCTTTTTTTATTTTGCTCTTTCTAATTTTGAAAATGTTGACTATCTATGGACTGATATGCATATATTTTTTAGGATTACTTTACCAAAGCCCATCAATAATTTAACATAAATTTTTAGAGCTTCACATTAGGGCTGTCAAACGGGCTGGCCCGGCCCGGCCCAGCCCTAACCCACCTCAGCCCACTTTTGAACGGGCCAGTGCGGGGCGGGCCTAATTTCTAACGGGCCGCTGAAATGCTAACCCAGCCCATAAAAAATACATCACGGGCTGGGCCGGCCCAACGGGCCTAGGCCCGTTTGACAGCCCTACCCCTCACCCCCTCACCGGCTCACCCCTTTCACCCTCGCTCTACATCATACTTTCTCCGTTACTTTTTGATACGGAAGAAGTTTTGTCACCGCTCATTACGTAAGTTTAATTCGATTTGTTAGTATAATTATATAAAATAAAATATACTCAAGTAAGATCTTATAGGATCCTTCTAATCATATAAATTTAGAATATCAAATTTTCGTAGTTTTTACTTGTATACAATTTCAATTATTAAGGATTAAAAATATGTACTGAATTGCGTGAAATATGAATTTATGATAAATGTTAAGTTACATAGGAGTATGATTTTTTATTTTCAAAATACATACACTATTTAATTTATAGGCAATCAAGTCCCAACCTGGCTCCCCCTACCCTAGTACATACCAATGCCATGCATTACAAAAACAAAAAAAAAAAACAAAAAAAAAAAGAAGAAAAAACACAAACACCCCAATCTATTTATTGTATACTACGACCTTGGCCAAATAAAAGTGGCCAAAGTGACGGTACATTACAAAAGTAGTAACAACCCAATTTATGGCACAACGAAAAAACAGGAAGTTACTATTGATATTGCTGATATGGAAATAGTGGTTGATGCCAAAAACCATCATCATCTCTTTGCAGTATACTTTGACCTCGCCCAGTGGCGGAACTAGAAATTCGATTCAGGGTGGTCAAAAATTTAGCTAATTCTTCATCCATCCCATGTAATATGTTTTGTTACGGTTGGGTACGATAATTAAGCTGAAGTTTTTTTTTTTGAAACATTGACATTCATGTGTCAGCAAAGGTGTGTGGGAGTCCAAACTATATAAATTACAAAGGGAGATAAAGGGGAAGGATACGAGGCATGGTGGGAATTGAACCTCCAACCATAAAATTGAAAGTCAGAGTACATGATTGAAAGTCAGAACACATTATCACTGCCAAGTCCCCATTCGCAGCTAAAGTTAATTAAGAGGGAAAAAGGTTTGGAATTAGAGAAGAATAAAAATGTTCAGAGTTAGAGAAGAATGAAAAAGACATAGAAAAAAATGGTTTATTTATTAAAATTTGAATTTATTTATTAATGATATTATTTTTATATTAGAAATAAAAAAAATAATTTTTTTTTTTTTTTTTTCAGGGTGGTCAGCTGACCACCCTGGCACCATAGTGGTGCCGCCACTGACCTCGCCTCACCCATGCACACTCTGGTAGACCTTCAAGATGGTCACATACTGTACAACTTCTTCAAAGGCTATTAAGCAATAAATCTACCTTGTTGATACGAGTAGTTTGTTTTAATTACTTGTTTTTAAGTCATTATATAATATATTATATACTCCCTTCGTCCCGTGTATGATGTCCTGTTTGACTTTTTGGCACTATTCATTATTTAACTTTGACTCAATTTTATTGTATGTATATATTTGAAAAGAAAATAGTCGAGGTTGATCTTGTTAGAATCGTATTATAATAATATAGTTTTAGAATATATATTATACATAATTTTTCGTTGTACATACTTTAAGATATCAACTGTTGAAAAAATACATTGGATTGTGTGCAGAAATCAAATAAGACATGTTAAATGAGATAGAGGGAGTACATTATTTGATTTATTCGTCCTCTAGTGCACAAAGCAACAAACAAGATGAAGAAATTCGGCAAAAGATTTTCATCTTTTTTTACACAACGATATTCACCTTCTTTTTGTCGGGTAAAATCTTGGTAGTGTATTTAGATCATTGAGTGTGTTAAGATTGATGTATGAAAGTGAAAGTGTCAAAATTAAGTTTATATTTAGCACATCGATCAAGTAATTAACTTTATTAAATTTATTATCAGAGAAAAAAAATTGGTCCAACATATAAGGGATTGGATCGAACAAACATCGACTTTAATTGAATATTTGAAATGGAGGTTCGATAAAAATTCAAAATATATCCTTAATGTATCATAATAAAATAAATTAATTATTATAAATAAAGTAAAAGTAACAAGCGGTAGATATGGGAAACGTATCGTACGTGTCATGTCGTTTTATATTTTTAAACGTATCATATGAAACCCGCCATATGTAAACCAGCACAACCCAATTACAATCCGCATAAAACCCATATATATTTGCATACACTTAAATAGGTCACTTAAGTGACCCGAAATTGTCCAATTTAACATGGTTAACCCGTTTATGATTTTGCACATTTTGCAAACAATAATAGAATTTTTGAGCAAATCTACAGTACTATAACAAATTAACTACATACCTTTTCTAAATACAAAAAATTTGTGGAAAATAACCATGAAATCACAACATATATAAATAACATAAAACATTCCAAAGTAACAAGAAAGCTAAATAATGACAAATCTCAATGTTTTTTTTTTTTTTGGCCTGAACAGCCTATACAAGCTAAGAAATGGGTGGTGGGAGTCCATGCCACACAAATTATAAAAAGGAGGGATAGGGGGCCGATGAGAAATCGAACCTCTAACATTCCGTTGGAAGTCGAGGGACTTAACCACTTGGGTTAAGTCCTTATCCCCTCAAATCTCAATTGTCTAAAAGGCACATAGAACCACACCAACACATAGTGTGTGTGTGTATATATATAATTATTAATAAATTCAAAATTTTATTATACTTATAAACAAGTCAATTAGTCGAGTTGACCTGAAAATGATACCGCTTATTCGATGTATTAGCGTGTCAGGGTTGGAATTTGATGAGACATCAACCCTATAGGGTATAGCCTAATTCGGTAACTAACGTGTTGTGTTTAGAATGTCCTGGCTATATATACATATACTAGTTGGAGACGCTGTGCAAATGCACAGCGAGCCGAGGGGTACAACCGCCCATGGAGAAAAGAAATAATTGTAGGTATTGTGAAGGTAACTATTTAGAAATTTTTTTTTTTTTTTGGCAGAGCCGAAGCCGAAGCCAGAGAAATTTTTTGGAAGATGGAATTCGGTATGATTCATTTGTAGGTAATATTTTAATTTGTTCTTTGCATATATCCTTCACAGACTTGGCATAAGGTTTTTAAAGATTGGGTTTCACTGAATGGGTATCAATATGGTTGGATTTTTGTTGTTTTTGCCAGTGTCCGTTTTTTATTTTTAGGAGACCGATCCGTGCTTCTGTTTATTTAAAATTACTTTCTTATTCTTCATATGCATTGAACAACAATTCCTCAATTTTTCTCCTGGGCTTTGGTTTGCAGTAGGTCCTGAAGGAATGGGAAGGAGCATCTCAAGGACCGTAACCCAGCTAATCTCCCCCCCAAAGTTTAAACACAGAACTATAGGAGGTGTAAGCTGAGATGAGAGTGGCCATAGGAACCATCTTGATGCGACAATCTAAACTCACAACTTTATTCTGGCATATTTGAGAGCACATTCATTTTTTCAATTCTTATACAGGTAGACATTCTGAAATGAACAATCCGAGCAACATGCATACAGAAGCAGACATGAATAGGGGATTAAAAAAAAAGGTAAGATGTGGCCATAGAGGTGCAATTACATAATACAATACGAAGATCAACATTAAGTGTGCAATGACATAATATAACACAAATACAAGTGAAACGGTGCCTTATAGAAACAATGCTAGTGGATACTGAATTTAATAGAAACGGTGCCTTATAGAAACAAAGACATTAATGCAATGAACTCCAGGAGATTTGCGAACATCATGATTCCAAACTGATAAAACTCAGATCTGACAAAAGCTGCCTTGTGCATGAAACCTTAACAAGAATCAATAGAATCTACCATATATTTTAGGTCATCCATATAACACACTGCCTTGTGCAATAAGTCCACTCATCAGAATAAGATTGCATAAAAATAGAGGCATGAATAAATCCAGTGTTACGAAATACCATGTAATATTTACACCAATGACTATTTCACTACCTGTCAGTTTCAACCACAGCTCAATCCCAAGACTGTCTTTGTCACTGCATAAATGCCAAACAAAACAGCATGAGAATGTCTTCTTTCAAGTCACAGATCACATCAACCACAGAAATGTAGGAGCATAACCATCAAGATCCTAGTTTTAACTGTTACGTGTTAACGCTAAAACTGATCATTTATTCTTTAAATTCGTAACTAAGCTCAAGCACAATGATATTGATGTAAATTCACTTGATTCATGTCGAGGCTATATGTTTCCAAATCTATTACATCTTATTGATATGTTAACAATGGGTTGCAAGCCTCCCAAAAAACATAATCTAGCAGGCAATATGAGCAGATGGCGATGAACTCTATGTCCTCATATATCTCTACAAGAGAGACAGATTCCACATGTTACAAGTGGCATAACAGGGTATCCATTCTCCACTGGTCTTGAAACAAAAATTAATAATTACTAATAAATTCTACAAATATGACTTTCCCTAATAGATTCTCTATTTAATGCTACTCCATAAGGGAAGACTTTACCATGACTGAAAGATATAAATAGCGAGTATCATTCAATATTGAGATGCCAAAAATGCTCCTTGTGACACACATTAGATCAATTAGAAATTTCTAGAAGGGCCATCAATAAAAATAACAAAAAATCAGTCAGAGAATAGCTTCGAAACTGTTTTTAAGTCGGATCATTCATTATATCCATAGCTTCCATTCTATAGATAGCTACTTAGGAAGGAAGATTTTGTTCTTGGAATATATTTTGTAGCTTTAACCTTAATATAAAATCATAAATCTAACTGTTATGTTTCCCAATAATCTAGGAAAGATTAATCCAATCAACATTGTAAATACAAGTAACAGCAAATTACCGTGAAAGAATGAGCCACCAGAAGAAAAACATCATAGTCAAAGCCACTATTTCTGCATGATGCTCTTTGCAATCCCTAAAAGCATTCATTATAGAAGAAAAATAATGCATCAGCACAAGTCATCAGATTCCACATTTGATTAGAAACTTAGTTATACAACCTATCTCTAACGAAATATGAAAACAAATTTGGATCAGAGTTAATTTTGGATTAGAGTTAAAGTCCTTCACAACCTTTAATACACCAAACGAAGAGATTGAATTCATCTGAAACAAAAGTAATGGAAAACAATAATGCTTGGAAAGGAGCAACACGAAAATAAAATAGTGAAGTCCATGGGGAACATGCATGAGATGAAGAGTTAACTATGAAATGAATCAACATGTAATATATTACTTGTAATCTAACCTTCAAAACCACACAATGATATTAGCACTCATTCTTACATATTCTAGAATGAGGAATAGTCATGTGAAAAAAAACAACCATATATTCTGCCTAATCAAAAGGTTGTTGTGTTAACTTCACAGAGCTCAATCCCACACATAGAAAATTGAATAATTTTGATTCATGACAGGGAAGTGATTGAATTATTTAAAAGAAGTGTTCACACTGCCTAGATCAAGAAATAAAGAATGCAATTAGGGATAAAGGAGATTACAATAACTATAATCCCACTTTGAACCATTTATTCACAAACCCATTCAGCTCACCAATGGGAACCCATTAACGAATGAATTCATGTCTATAGCCACTCTCTTTAACACATCATCAGATTCAACTACTTGAAATTGGTACGAATGGCAGTATGGCACAAATCAAATTAAAATGAGGGAGATGACTCTGGCTTCCCACATGTCTTCTTCTCATCCCTGGCCTTGTTAAATATAACAGTAAATCCCTCGGATGAGGCTGGATCATTGACATCCCATTCACCAAACTTCGGCAACGGTTGTCCTTTGTCCTTCAAAAATATAAAATACAAATTCCATTTAACTATAATTAGAAAATATGAAGGCAGTGAAGGCCAACAGTGCCTAAATTTCCAACTGATAAAACTAACTAAATGTTGTAATACTTGGTAGATGATTTCAAACCAAAAAAAGGGGGCTAAGAAAGACCACTTCGAGACCCGATCAATCAATCTGCTTAAAAAGCTTTCAGATGAATGGTTGGTCACGTGAATGGTGGATGTGAATAAAATCTTATGCTATCAATCTTTGGAGAACAGGACATTTTAATATTGATGTTATAAACCATAAATACTCAGATCAGCTATAACTGTAGTAGATTGATCATACTAAGTTTCCCAGTTGCCCACAGCACAACCAAATAGTATTGCAAATCCAGGAAAATCATCCTTAAATTGATTTTCATGCTCATCAATCAGGGAATCGCAACCTCGTGCTCTCTTAAATTATGTTCCTCTTTCGACGGGCATAAGAAGAAAGCTCATCCATTTACCAAACATAGCAACTCTAAATTGCTTGATTAATTAAAAACAAACAGGTACACCTAACAAAAATTCATAGCACAAAGTCAAACTAAGCCAACTTCAACAAATATCTGCCCCGAACACACAAAAAATCGATCAGCGAAAACCATCAAAGCCGGCTAACTTCGAAACCAGAACGGAAATCGCAACTAAACTACGAACAACAAATCGATTCAAATACAAACAACCAGAGGCAGAGCCTTGATATTCCGTAGCTCCAGTTACTTGATAATCGGAAAAGCAATTACCAATAATCAACAACGGATAAAAGATTGGATCACACCTAACATCTAAGGTTATTCACCAGCCACACCTACCCCAACAGCCGCATACACACAGACGCGGAGAAGGCAGGGCTGTGCGGTGGCGCTTGCACGACAGCGGCGACGTGGTTGGGCGAGCAAGCCATGGGGAACGGAGACGAAGTGAGGAATGGACCGTGGAAATTTTAGGGCAAAGGAACAGCGAGGAAGGCGATTAAGAAATCCATCGGAAGAAGACGATGGAAGAACCCTAGTGAGGCGATCGAGAAAGACGATGGAAGAAGAAAACAATCAAGACTGGAGGCAACTGAAAACCCGATTGAGAAATGGAATTAGAATGAACGGCCAGATTTTCAATTGAGAAAATTGAGGGCCAAAAATCAATTCAACAATCAAGGGCCACAAATCAAATTAAAATGTGATCAACGGTGGAGAATGAAATGAAATTGGATGTGGAATGATTTGGATGGCACGAAAATCGAGGGAAATCCTCTTATAATATAGAAAGATATATATATATATATATAATAGGGTCAAAACTGTTAATTCAAGCTTAATTAGCTTGCTTATTATCGGTGGGTAGGGTTCATTGATGTCAGGGTTATAATTCCTGCCTGGCGCTGCGGGTTTTAATATGCGACTGAATTGAAGGTAAGGCAGGGAGAGTAGTAGTGCAGTAACAATTTTTTTTTTTTTTGGGAGGATAGTGCAGTAATAATTAAGCACTAACAGATAGGCATAATAATATAATTAACAGCACAAAATCCTTATACGTAGCACACTATATGTGAAAGAAGGAAGTAAACATGTATGCATATTTGTTTATAATTGGGTAGGAGTTGGTAACAACCTTACCGACTTGAGATGATCTTCTTCTTCTATATTCACATGCAAATGCAATGCAACAATATGATAGTATACCCACACAGTATCTTTTTCCATTCCCCAATACTCTTTTCCAATAGTCAAAACCACATCTTTACTGCCACTTGTCCTTTCCTTAATTACTTACTTCTTTATTTCCCTCTAATGTAGATCGATGTAGTACTACAAATATTACTACTACTAATAGTATTCATTTTGCTGCTTTGACCTTCATTATCTAATTTCGTTTTAATATTAATCGTCCCCACTCGATGTAATTTTATTTTACAGTTACAGCTAGGTAGCCCTACATGTATACTTCTATGTCATACTTCATCTGTCCCATTTAAAATGTCTTTCTGATTTCTGCACACAATCCAACAAAAAATTATGTAAAATATATATTCTAAAACTAAATGATTATACGATTCTAACAAGACACAACTCGATTATTTTTCTTTCAAATATATACATGCAATAAAATTGAGTCAAGGTTAAACAATGAACAGTGCCAAAAAATCAAACATGGCATCTTACGCGCGACCGAGGGAGAAATATATTTATATATTGCTACATAATATATTGTCGAAATAATATATATATATATATATATATATATATAATGATGCATGCATGAAAATGGAAAAAGAGGAATCCAAGTTGATCACGCAATTAGCAATGGATGAGCTTATTATTAGAAATATATAACTATATGATTTTTTCAAACCAAATACTATAATTTGTGAAATACTTGAGATAACACCATCTTAATTAATTATAATGCCGCCATGTATGTACTGCTGTAACATCCCTCCGTTTTCGTCATACTACAAGCATCTAACTCAATGCAGCAATAATAATAATAATAATAATAATAATAATAATAATAATAATAATAATAATAATAATAATAATAATAATAATAATAATAATAATATCTGTATCTATATCTATATAATCTATATAATATACTCCCTCCGTCCCGCGAAGATTGAAGCCTTTCTTTTGGCCACGGTAATTTAGATAGTGGAGTTTAGTAGTTAAAGTTGTGTGGGTATTTGTGTTTAAGATTATAATGAATTTTGATACTGTTTATTGTTTAACTTTGACTTAATATTATCGTAGTGATGTAATTTGAGAAAAATATTCAAGTGTGGTCTTGTTAGAATCGTCTAATC
Source organism: Hygrophila difformis (assembly GCA_030278955.1). NCBI lineage: Eukaryota > Viridiplantae > Streptophyta > Magnoliopsida > Lamiales > Acanthaceae > Hygrophila > Hygrophila difformis. Next base: position 59,791,809 of record JAOANR010000007.1, on the reverse strand, counting down.
GTGTAGTTTTAGAATATATATTTTATACAATTTTTATTTGTATCAATTTTGTAATATTAAGAGTTAAAGAAATATAAGGGACTTTGTGTAGGAAAGTAATAATGTATTGGAATTTGTGCAGAATAGTAAAAGTAAGTATTTTTATTGGGATTTGACAATAATTAAGATTCTAATCAAACTTATATTAATTTAATTTTTCTAAAAACGGAAAGGGTTCAACCTTCGCGGGACACCCCAAAAAGGAATAGGGTTCAAACTTCGTGGGACGGAGGGAGTATAAAAACAATATCCCTTATGAACAGTAACCTATCTATATCTTCAGCTTGACTATATTTTTTCTTATATAGATGTGACGAATACATGATATTTTAAAAGTTGGATAATAAATAGTAACAAAAGTCCATCATTTTTCTCTACCAAGAAAAGGATGAAGTATATAAAAGCATGATGCAATTTCAAAATATAAAAGAACTAAATTTGAGGGAAAATTCACATTAGATAATTTAATTTCATTAATTATTATGAATATAAAATACTACCAAATATGTAGCAAAAACTTTATGAGTTGATATTATATTTATTATTAAATATAATTTTAATATTTGATATTATTCTTAACAAATACTTTACAAATTAAAATTATATTTAATATAAAAACAAATTTTAATAAATACTTTATAGATTGATGATATTATATTAATAAGTGCATAACAAATATTTGTATTAGATAGATTAATTAAATTATATAAATTGCTAAGTTTATCAAACTATGCTTATACATCCCACAAAATCATATCATTATGAAATTCGTAATGATGATGCATTCAACAATATTTTTTGCTTAATTATTTCTAAATTTTAATTCACAAGATCGAGTATTTTCTTATATTTTTCTAATTTAATTTGGAAATATCTACATTATTATGAAATTTTTAATTTCTCAAGGCCTCAATGTGAATCAATGTTAATAATCAAGTATTGTGTGCAATTTCATGTACTTCATTTGTCTATGTATTGTATTAGAATCGTGAGCAGAAAGTCTTTAATCTTTCAATTTTTTTTCATTTTTTTCTCCTTTGAGACTATTGTTTATAGTATAATATTTTTTTGTCTATTGCTCGGTTATTGTACAATGTATATATGTATTCATATAATGCTTAAAATAATTTAAGGAGTTTGAGGAATGTGATCGACAAAATAAAGTTTTTTGGCATAGGATCGATAAAGTTGAATAATTTTATTTGTTAAATTACATACCCGCCCATTGGGCGGGGGTAATACTAGTAGTAGTAGTAATAATAATAATAATAATAATAATAATAATAATAATAATCATAATCATCTATCTATATATAAAAATAATATTCCTAATGAATAGTAACCTACCTATTCCCTCAATATTCACATCCAACAAGATCTCATTTAACTATATTCTCTCTTCTATAGATGTTGTATAAACATAAGTCAAAGGTGGATAATAAACAGTCACAAAAGTCAATCATATTTCACTATCAAAAAATAGAGTAAGTATATAAAAGCATAATTTACTTTTAAAATATAGGAGAATCATATTTGAGCCGAAATTCACATTAAATAATTTAATTTTATGAGTTGATATTATATTTACTATTATTTAAATACAATTCAATATATTTTATAATTCATAACAATTAATTTATTAATTGAAATTATATTTAATATGATAATAAATTTTAATATATACTTAATAGATTGATCTTATATTTATCAATGGTATTTGTATGAGATAGATTAACTAAATTAGCTAAATTACAATACGATAATAAACTGGTCAAACTATAGTCATACATTCAAAAAATCATATCATTATGAAATTCGTGATGATAGTACTTTCAATAATATTTTTCGCATAATCATTTTAAATTTTAATTTATCAATATATGAATTCATTCACAAGAGTATTTTCTTATATTTTTCTAATTTAATTTTGAAATATCTATATCTTTGTGAAATTTCTAATTTATCAAGGCCTTAGGGTGAATCCATATCAATAATCAATTAATATATATAAATATATATTGTCTATTGCTCGGTTACTGTAGAATGTATACATGTATCATGTAATGCAAAAAATAGTTTAAGGAGATTGGGGAATATGTAATCGATTTAATAAAACTGAACAAATTTATTTGTTAAATTTGATTTTTTTTATTCACATTTTTCGAATTTCCGCCCATTGGACGGGGTAATACTAGTAATAACAACAACAATAGGGATGAGGACTTACTCTACTGGTCAAGTCCCCCAACTCTCAACCTATGGTTGGGGGTTCGACTCCCCACCCGACCCCCTATTCCGTCTCTTTATTTCCTTTGTAATTTGTGTAGCATGGGCTCTCACCACCCATTTCCTAGTCTGTATAGGTTGTTCAACAAAAAAAATAATAACAACAACAACAACAACCCGCCATATACGTTTTTTAATAAACCGGTAACTTTTTTTTATTATTTTTTTAATACTGGGTATCTTCATGCCTCATTGGGGCCAAAACTAATTACTCGGGATCGAAACATTTACTTAAACTAACAGAGCCACTTATCACCAGATCAACTGTGTTTGGTTCCAAACCATTAATTTTTAAGTTTATATATACCCTTACCTGAAATGAAAGATGATTACAAGTATATATATATATATACATATTCATTTGTTATATAAAATGCTAATTCTAATTAGGTGATGATATATAAATTAAAGTATGTAGATTAGAGAAGCTTTGCCTGTTAATTGATACTACCTCCGTTCCTAAATAAGTGCACGTTTGAGATTTTATCACTGTTAATTGAGTAAATTTGATTCGGCTTTTTAATACAATTATAAAAGATACTCCCTCCGTCCCACCTCAAGTGTCTTGTTACTGTTGGGCACGAGAATTAATGTAGAGTTGATTTGTGAGTATATGATGGGGTCCACATAGTTGTTGGGGGAAAAATTATTTCTATTTAGAGACAGAAGACATTTGTAATGTGACATCCAAAAATAGTAAGTAGGACATTTGTAATGGGACGGAGGGAGTAAAATATAATCAAGTGAGATCTAGCTTGTTGGATTCGTCTAATCGCATAAATTTAGAATATCATCAATTTTTATAATTTTTTACTTGTATGAAATTTGAGTTATTACGAATTAAAAATGTGTGTTGAATTGCGTGAAATATGGGTATGTAGTATTATTTAAGAACGGAGGAAGTATATCCATATTTGTCATAATGCATGCTATCGTCAATCACATCTCGCTTAATATACATTAATTACAAATAATTTAATATTGTAATTGATGATATGCATGTGAATAAACTTTGTTTAATTTACGCATATAGTTTAGAAGTATAATAACATTGCATTGATGTCTATGTAATTCATTTATTAGTAATGATAACGTGGATATGTAGGTAGAAAAAATAGTAATTTCACCCTCTTGTGGAAACAACACATAAATATATACAGGAAATAAATAAATAAAACACAGTAGAGAGAGGGCGGTACCAAATCTTATTGACTTGTGTAGGGTGACACCTGTGGGTGTAATTGTGTGTATAAATAAGCCCGTAGCATATCCATCAGTTTATATATATGATCATCGAGCCCTGCAGGTCACTACTAATTGCCTGCATATATATTGGAAACCTTTCCAATTATTATTCCATCACTACTTTTTCTACAACCAATCCAATTGAATTCAATTCAAGTAGTAGTATTGATCATACATACATAATGGGAAGATCACCTTGCTGTGATAGTAAAAGTGGATTGAAGAAAGGGCCGTGGACCCCGGAGGAAGACATGAAGCTCGTCAACTACATTCAGGAGAACGGCCCCGGCAATTGGCGAACCCTCCCGAAGAACGCCGGCCTTCAACGGTGCGGCAAGAGCTGTCGCCTCCGTTGGACCAACTACTTGAGGCCGGACATCAAGAGGGGCAGATTCTCCTTTGAGGAGGAGGAAACCATCATCCAACTCCACAGCGTTCTTGGCAACAAGTAAGTAGTAGTAGCTAGCTAGCTAGTACCAATTAAGAATTACTAGTATAAGAATAAGAATATAGTACTATAAGTACTAGGTAGCTAGCTAATTCATTCATGATCAATAATGAATATATATTGGGTGCGGCACTGCAGGTGGTCCGCCATCGCTGCTCGGCTTCCAGGCAGAACCGACAATGAAATCAAAAACTACTGGAACACCCACATCAGGAAGAGGCTTCTCCGCATGGGGATCGACCCTGTCACTCACGCCCCCCGCGGCCTCCTCGACCACCTTTCTTCTTCTTCCCTCTTCCACCACCACCTCAATTCTCCCGCCGCCCATTTCTCTAACCTCTCCAACCTCCTTCGCCTCCAACAAACACTACTCCTCAACCCCGATGCCCTTCGAGTACTCGCTCTCACTCTCCTCTCCTCCTCATCCTCAATATCCTCATCATCCATCAATAATACTAATACTAATGGCCAAACCCCTAATGACGACGACCATCTCTTGCTCAAGAAGCTTCGAGAATACCAACTGCTTTCCAATTCTCTAATCGGCGGCCTCCAAGATCATCATCATATCCCATCATCATCAAATACTAATACTAATACTAATACAGCTGCCCCCACTTCTTCTGCTGCCACTGAAGGAAATTCCCAATCTCAATCCTCCTCACAAGGAGATCAAATTTCCATGGACGCCGCCGTCGTCACCTCAACCACCGCCCAAATGCTTCAGCATAACTACTTATCTGGAAATGATCAACATCATCTAATAACCAGTACTGTTCCGCCCACCAATGATCCTCTATATTTCTGGCGTGGCATCCCGGATTTGTCGTCCGATACCTCCAGTTTCCAGTCAATATCGATGAACACCAGCAGCCAGAATTACAACAACTTGGAATCCGTCATGCCCACGCCTCTGTCTAGCCCGGGCCCGGTCATGAATTCATCGGCCGCAGGGCTGATCCCTGGGAGCTCAGAGAATTGCATCGACGAGAAAGAAAATTTCTGCAATAATTTGTTGAGGTTTGAAATACCAGAGGGTTTTGATTTTGATGATTTCATGTAAACTTTTCACCAAGTCGTCTCTCGTTTTCTTCATTTTGCAGCTGTTTCCGATCACCTACCATCCATGTTGTTTCACTCATAATTTTTTGTTTTTTTTTCCATTAGGTCCGCATATGTAAAAACTCATTTTCTTTATATAAATTATTATTATTGTTGTTATTATTATTATTATTATTAAATTATCTAATTAACTAGCTGATATATACAATTCCTTCATCTTATTTATTCATTTATTTGAGTAGCCGATATTTAGTTTTTAATAACTTTTATTAATGAATATCTAATTAATTTATGAGTTTATAAGGCTCGGATATATATTCAAATCGATTTGTTGAACTGTTGACTGAATTGAAATCGGACTAGATTTTTGGTTAAATAATGATTCCGATTCAAATACAAGTACAAATACTTTTTTTCTCCGATTAACCGAACCGAACAAAATTTGCATGTTTATTGTATTTTAAATATATTGTATATACTATATACCATACGTATTTGATGGTATGTGATTATAGTATATCAGTATTATATGGAGTATCATTTTTGTCCAATATGGCATGAAATACCCGATTATTCACCAAAAAATAATATATATCATTATTCATTTAATTATTTAAGTATATAATAAAATAAATATTAAAATATGCCACCAAATATGACTATACTATTTTTTGCCTTTAAGAACACCAATTATTAAAATATACCACTACAATAATTAAGATTCATTAAATATAGTGACATATTCATAATAGAAAACCACTGAATTCGTGATAGTTATATAATTTTTTTTCTTGAAGTATAATATACACTACAAGAATTTTCTGTTTTAGCGACCGAAAAAATTTGGTAAAATTCGGTAGCTAAAGGGGTTAGCGACCGAATTTGCGACTGAAATTCGTTAGCGACCGAAACTCGTTAGCTACCACAATTTTAGCGACCGAATCCGGATTTTCTAGTAGTGATAATCTTCAAAATAAAATCTACAAAAAGGTAAGAATTAAGGAATTAACACGTTACACATTTCTATAGGATTCGACAAAATATTCGAACCGATTCGCTTAGTTGCTTAATCAAATCGAGATCGAACCCCTGATTAACTTAGAACTCCGGTTAAAAGGACAAATACTTAAATGAAGTATTTCTCCAACCGTTTTGGAGAAACACTTAATCCTCTACACGGTGCTTTCAAGACAGAAAGCGGGATGAGGACTATTCCAAGGAATGCTAGAAACTAGAGCAGTCCGAAAAATAAAAAAGGAAAATGCAAAAAGCATTAAAGAAAAGTAAAGTACTGAAAAAGTAAAAAAAACATTGTATAAATGTTGGGTGGTGTTGGAACCCTTTTTACAGTATTGAATTTGTCTATTTATACTAGTAGAGGTACCTTTCTATGAAAAGACACCTCTTAGAAAAGACGCGACTAAACGGACACCAATCTTCTCCCGCTTTAATTCAACTAGGTCGCGGATAAGCCTTCTATGAGGATATGGACGCTTCTTTACTCGAGATGGCATCATCTTGGAGCGGTTCGGAAACGTCGTCTTCCTCGACTAGTGGTGCTCGGGAAGTTAAAGTGCTCGTGGTCACTATCTTAATGGTCTTGAAATCATGTAGGCTTTATTAATATATTTTTTATGTGTTAACACAAGTTTAAATATAAATACAAGTACCTGAAAAATTCAGGTTAACTGAACCATGTAAACACTTAGTTTTTCTAATAATTGTATCCATTCTTACAATGAAATATGATCTATATTCCTGTTTTCATCCGTTAATAAAAACATTGAATATTTTTCTTCCTTAAATTTAGTACAAGAATCACAAGAGACATCCACATATTCAATGCCGAGAGAGGAATTTCACAGTTGGGTTGAAAGAATTACTAGTAATATATAGTGTCTGTTTGGCAAAACAGCTAAATTAAATTAGCTAATTTCTCAGACAATAGTGTAAGAAAAAATAGCTTTTTTAAAAGGATAAAATAAGTTAAAACATTTTTCAATCAGCTCTTTTTGAAACCGCTGCAAATAGCAATATTTTAAATTTCATCTTATTGTAGGCGAAAATTTGGTTTGGAAATTGCCAAAAAAACCAATTTTCACTAATTTATTACTCATAATATAATCAGTTAACAACTAACAGCTAATTTTCAAAAATGGTCTTATAGCCGATTGTGGAGGCGATAGGGAGGGTGAAAGTGAGATTGGATCGGTGTGAGATTCGACATGTGTTGCGGGAGGGGAATCAAGCGGCGGATTTCTTGGCCAAGAGGGCGACGATGTTGGAGCAATTTTTCACTACATGGGCTTACCCACCAGATGAGCTGGTACCGATTTTGGAGCGGGACAAGGAGGGGAGGAGGTACATCAGACACTATCTGATTAGTGCTGTGGTTTTTCTTTCTTCGGTTTCTTTCTTTTTTCGTTTTCTTTGCTAGCTTTATGGCTCCGTAACAAAAAAAAAAAAAAAAAGTCTTATAGCTATTCTTAACAGCTAACAGTGCATTATCAGCTTTCAGGATGCAGAGGTTTGTGATATCGATCTCTTTAATTTTTGTGTATGCAATTAAAAACTAATATATCTACCATGCGTATAATAAATTACAAATTGACAATAAGGTAATAGGATATGTTTAGTGAGGATATATTCATTAAAATAAGGAAAAATGGACGCTATTACGACAGCATGAGAAGATTGGTCGATGGCTGTTTGGCAGCTTCTTAGACTAGATTAGGCAAAAAGAAACTGGTCAATTACAAATTTACAATAAGACAATATTAGTATTTTAGCTTTGTGATGTTGCCATGTTGTTGTATATAATAATGGAAAAATAACTCAAATAATTCCATAATTTTGTCAAATTTCTCAAACAGTCCAATAATTAATGACTTAACTAAATCAATCCCCTAAGTCGCTTAATCTTCGCTCAAACCATTCCAAACCCTCTTAATTGCGTTCCAATTTGACGTGGCACAAAGATTAGTGAGGTGAATGTGTTTTGACCAGACTTGATTGCTTACATGGCGGGTCGGTGGAGTCCATAAGACCTATTTGGAGCTCCAACTCGGTATTTGGGGGAAATCTCCAACTTTACTAACTGTTGCCAAATTTCATCATCTCCAGCTCCATTTTCACCATCCCATTCGTCAGTCGCCCCTCTTTTTCCCAATTTCACCCACCCCTCAGCTCCCCCGTGCTTCTCCACTCATTTTCCCAATTTCATTCATTAGTTTTCTGCTTCATTTTTCATGTCTCCGGTTCGATATTGGAGACCAATTGACGCAAGGTTGCGGATTAAAGGCCGACGAAGATCAAACCGTGTTTGATCGTCTTCAAGCCTGCATTGGTTTGATTGGAACTCCATAACATTTAGATGAGATTCAAATGTAATTTTGATTTTTATTTTTGAAATTTCCATCGCTTTTGTTCTATGTTTATCGAAACTGTAATTTAAGTTTACGATTGTAGTCACTGGATGTTGCAGGGTGAAATCGACATAAGGTTCGTCAAAATCGATGAAGAAACGACATCCGGCCAATATTCTGATCAAGATAGTGAAATTCCGGCCAAGTTCGTGCAACAGTGAGCTTTGGTATATATGATTTTTTGAATTTCGATCATAGATTCGAGATCCTTATGCTGTGAGGATTCGAATGCATATCACTACAAGAATTTTCTATTTTAGTAACCGAAAACATTTTGCGACCAAATTCATTAGCGACCATTATTTTAGCTACCGAAACTCGTTAGCTACCACAATTTTAGCGACCGAATCCAGATTTTTTTCTAGCAGTGCATAAGATCTATCATTTTTTAAAGAGTCTAGAACCTCCCCGGAATTACCGTTCATCGTCTTCTCCGGTGAGCTAATTTCTGTCCGACAGTGATTTGACTATCCGAAAGCAACTACGAAGTCCTTTTGAGCTGATGATTCATTCTCTGACTCTTTTTTGTTCTTTGGATCGTGTTTTTCCATTAAACGCCAATATTTAAGAACGAAACAACATTTCAATCGAGTTTCTTCACTCTGAATTTGCCCTTTAATTTATTTAATAAAATTTCCATGGTTTAACAATAAGTGTCTTGGGTGGGAAAGAATGAAACAATTAACAGTAGGGGAGTGAGAGACCGAGTCCGATCCGATGCACCCCATGACCAGGAGACGATGTGATAGAGGAAGCCTTAGGTTAAAGAGAAGCAGACCAAGAGTTTTATTATGGTACTAGTATAACCCCGTCCGAATGGACGGGAATGTGAACAAAAGAAGAAATATTCAATTATAATATTACTCCCTTGGAGATTGTAGTAACTGGACGTGATAAGAAATAGGAAAAAATCGCAAAATTTAATATTGGCCCGTTGAAGAATACAAAATATCGTGTGATTTCGTATCAATAACTCCAGTATGAAAATGTTGTTTTCAGCACAACTATATATTGTTAAAGAAGATTAATCTACTTATAAACATTAAAGAACCTCCTTGTACACGACATAGATTGTAGACGTAGAATTGACATGGCCATCTTCACAAATCAGAACTTTCAGACCATTTGAGTTTGTAACTCTAGAAAATGCAACATATAACTGGCCATGACTAAATACTGGATTTCTCAAAAACAAACCGACTTTAGAAAGTGATTGACCTTGACTTTTATTTATTGTCATTGCATAAGAGACAATAATAGGAAATTGTCTTCTTTGAAACTTGAATGGCAATCGTGCATCTGAAGAGGTCATAGTCATCCTTGGGATAAGCACTTTATTTCCATCATTTACGCCAGTCACTATATGTGCCTCCAAAATATGGGTTGCCTGTCTTGTTATCACCAATCTTGTGCCATTGCAAAGACCATTTGCATGATCTATATTCCTTAAAAGCATTATAGGAGTCCCAACTTTCAACGAAATCTCGTGATTTGGAATTTCAGAAGCATTCAAACTGTTGAGAAATTCAGAAGAATGAGCCTCTTCAAAAATATTTGAATCTGAATCAGATGCTTCAACGCTATCCGAGCTTAGATAGACATTCTCCTCATTATTGTTCAATGACACCATGTATTGATTAATACACTCAACCTCTTTCAACGTGGGAGCTAAAATAGCACGTTCTTGTAAGTGAATGGAAATGTCATGCATATTTCCACTTACAGAATAGATCTCTTCAACAATCGCCTTTACTGGATCATCTGATTCATTGATAAGCATATGATTTGGAAGTTTGACTTGTGCTTCGCCATCATTTTCCTCACCAACCTCACCATCCCCAATTGCAGCAATCCAGTTCGCAAATTTTTCTAGCTCAACTATTAAATCTTCAGGATTTGTGCTTTGCAATCTCATATTTTTCGTCAATCACAACACTTGACAACTTTGCCAAAGATAAGAAGAACTGATGGTTGTGTTGACTATATCTTGTCTATTTCCCTTGGGAATGACCGGTAAGATCTGTCGAAAATCTCCACCGAATACAATTGTTTTGCTTTCAAATGGCATGTTTTTGTTATTTGGGTTTGTGTCGCACATTATATCCTTCAGTATTCTATCCAATGCCTCGAAACTGAATTTATGCATCATGGGAGCTTCATCCCAAATTATAAGTTTAGCCTTTATAAGCAACTCAGCCAGATCTGAACCTTTTCTAATATTGCACGTTGAATTCTCATGTACCGATATTGGAATCTTGAATCGTGAATGTGCAGTTCTTACGCCAGGCAACAACAATGAAGCAATTCCGCTTGACGCTACATTGATTACGATGTTACCTTCTTTTCTTAATGCAGCTGATAAACCTTTCCACACGATGGTTTTTCCAGTTCCCCTATATCCATAAACGAAGAACATACCTCCACATTCAGACTCAATGGCAGATAAAATTGTATCATGAACATATCTTTGCTCTGTTGTACATTTTTCCAGAAATTGTTCATAGTCAGCCTCAAGTGCCACACGATCATAATTCAACTCCTCCAATATTAACCCATTTTCCATATCTTCTTCAAAGAATTCATCACTTGGAAACGGCATTGTGTCAAAGTGGCTTAAATCCAAATCTCCAAGTTTGTGCAATAACTTGTTTATTTCCACCAAAGTATAATTTTGAAGCTGGGAGTCTGTTAGATCCAAATCTGCAAAAAGAATTAAGACTATATTACCAACTTTATTTACAACATATATAAATGCATTACTTATCACTATTATATTACAAACCCTTATTGGAAATATATATCATAGGTTTTACCTGGCTGCCGCATTTTCCTCCTCTTTTGATATAAAATATCTTCAGAAAGATATATCCATGTATATTCCCAAACATGTTCCGGTCTTGACATGGAGTTCGACTGCAACAAAGTGGCAAATAAATTCTCAACTTGACAGCACTTGCCCACTGACTTGCCTCAATAATCCCATCTATGCATTCTTTATCATCGTGTAACAGTCCAAGACTGTAGCATGCATCACGATAAGAGTCGTGTTGAATGCCATTCACAAACTTAATGTCACTAAAACATTTTGCTCCCCGAACAATGTTTAGCAAACACCTTAGATAATACAAATCTCCCGAGCCTGGTGGAATTGAAAACATTCATCCTATACAAAAGCCCCGCTGTCTCGGTTTCCATTTTCTCTATTGACTATCCCAAACAAATTTATTAGGAAATTGAGCATACTTTACTTGTCTTGCCTCTTCATACTTTTTGTTCGCTTCCATCCACGAAAGGAACTGGTTGTCCCTCACCGAAGGTTTTGACACTATTTCATCTAATGACTCATTTTCAGAAAAGATGACACTCTGTTCATTCTCAAGATGAAAGCTCAAGCGCTCAACGGGTGGATCCCTAAATTGAATGTTAAACATAAATATTCGCCACATAGCTTCAATAGGTGAGATATATCTGCAGTCATAATATGTTTGCACTTCATCGTAATGGCTCTTTGGATCTTTGTTGTTGCCTGTCATGGAGAAAGATGCAGTCATTCGATCATTACCTTTGTTAATGTACTTGAATAAATATTTGATTGCACGTGACTGATTGCACCACTTCACATTTATATGTGCTCGATACTTCAAAAGCAAATATCGATTATGAGCCACCACAAAGCCATTGTTCAACACAATTCCACTTTTATCAACAAATCTTCCGTCATTTGGCCGTCGATAAATAGGATACCCATGTTTGTCCAGAGTAGTGTGTTCTGTGAATTTTTTGTGATAATGCTTTGTGCAACGATCATTAGCCATGCAACTTGATTTTTTATTTGCGGACCCACATGGACCATGCATCATGAAATCTTTGACAGCTTCATAATACTCGGGATCACTGGACTCATCAGGAATCATTGCTGAAATAATTTTGTCAACATGTGATGGAGTTGGATATTTGTCTTCTTTATTTAGGAATAGCAAAATATGAGCATGGGGCAATCCTCGCTTTTGGAACTCAATAGTGTAGACCACTGCGAAAGAAAATTGTTTCATTATTTCATTCAAATTATAACAAAGAATTTAAGAATAAATTGATATTGCACTATTTTATAGAAAATTAGTGGATCCCATACATGCGCGCATCGTACCAAAAATTTTATTTTGCCGGAAATCTTTTATCATATTATCTAACTTGATCTTGAAGATTCTTGCGACAATGTCAGGTCTATCTTCTGCTTTCAAACCACGTTTTTCTAGAAATCTTATTATCTCTAGCCATTGTGGATTGCACGTAAATGTAATGAACAAATCTGGAAATCTTGCCCATCTACAAATGGCCATGGCTTGACATCCTTCATTTGGAATTAAACTACCAATTTGATGGTAGTTTTGTCCATGCAATCTAAATGTAGGGGTGCCTTTCCCGGTATTTAAGCTCGAGTCAATTTTTGCTCCCAAAGATGTGAAACTGAACATACAATTGTAAGAACGTATATTCTCTTGAAATTCTTTGCTTGTAAGATCTCTCCCAAATAACAAATTATCCAACACTTGAGATGGCTTTTGTATCTTCGGGAGTTGGATTTTCCCACTCAAACAACACAATGTATATGTAGGATTGCTGGTATTTTGGTTTTTCTCTTTTCTTTCTTCATACCAGAATAGGGCTCTGCACTCGACATGCATGCATGGAATCACCAATGTCAAAATAAGCTTTATGGTGAATGAACAAATATGTCATTAAAGATAAATACATGAAATCATATAGATGTGTAATAATTTTTTTTTGAGAAAAGTATTAAAACCAAAACTTACAGAGGTGTGGAGTTTCTTTGAATGCTCGTGACATTATTCGATTTCTTTTTGATGTCCGACCTTTACAGAAACATTATATCTTAGTCCGTATTGGAAAAAAACATAGAAATCTTATACGTATATTAAATGAACTAAAATTAAAAAACATAGTTAAATAATGGAAAACTTACGGTTCTCTGAAGGTTGTTCGAATTGTCCCAAAATTACTCGATTTCGTTTTGATATTCGACCTTAACGAAGGAAAACATTTTATTATATTTTTTATATGAACTCTACATTCAAAAGATTTATGAACAATCGCATGTCTAAAAATATAAACCTTTAATGGCAGGAGAATTGTTAACATGAATATTCTGAATGCTTGATGGTTGCATAGATGTAGAACCTGTACCTTTTAAATGTTATCTAACATGGTTATTCATAATTTATGAATCTTAAATAATTAAAAGAATATATATATTTTTTTTCGTAAAAAATATAGATACCTTGTTGGTTACCATACACAGACATTGGAGAACACTTTTTTATATTAAGTGGCTGCTTTTTACTTGCATCTGTAAAGGTGAACACTATTACATCTGTAAAAATTACCTAATGATGAACATATAACAACTATCCACATAATTTGTTACATCTATAAAACATAAAACATATATTAGTAATAAAATAATGCATCACCTTTTATAGAAGAACAATTTGATACGCTATGATTGCATAGAATTGAGGATGAAGTAGTATCCAGTAAACTAACATTGGACTATACCAATATTGATGGACATATATTTTCCGAATCTGAGGAAATAGAAAATAGAGAAACAACAAACAGACAAACATAGAGTGCGTTAGTGTAATATAATAACATTATTATTTATTAATTTTTTTTAAACAATTATTGAAAACCGAATAAATCACAAGTATTGGCACAAGCCTAATAATTTTAACAAAACTCAATTACTTCATTATATAACATTCAACGAATAATGTATCTTATATTTAAAGTATAAAAATAACAACATTCAATATATTACTGATCATATATTGTGTGGGTCAAATATCGGATTATTATTATATACATTTAAATGTAAATAATGAACTATTGTTTTAACAATTGGGTTAATGACATGGGCTCCCACCACCCCTTTTTTAGCCTGAATAGGCTGTTCAACAAAAAAAACAATTGACGTTAATAATATGGATTTGAACAATTAATAGTTATTGTGTTAATTGCTGATGAATAAATTATATATATAATTGCTCGACTGTTACGTATCAAATATAAAAGTGCATGCCATAACACTTTAGTCTTGGTATGATTTGTCAAGATTTGATACTGCGTATCAAATTAAATCCATGATACAAAAGTCTTGGATATGATTAGATTTATAAAGACTTTGATAAGAAAAATATATATATTGTATTTCCCTTCCTATTGGTAGTAGGCCGATAAACATAAGGTTGTACTATGTCATTTGTACGAAGAAAATAATACAATCACCTCCCATATTTCTCTAGCTATCTATTTCTAGTGTTGTGTTCCTTTACCATTCCTATACAGAATATTGTATACATATATATACAAATAATAGGCTTAGAGTTATTAATATTACAACACATTATCAGCACGAGTAGACTCTGCCCGGGTTACAGAATTTGAGGTATAATTTCTTATTCCAAAACTTTCAATAAGATTATGGCTAACCTTGCAAAGCAGGAATTTGCTCCCTCAACCGTTGAAGGAAGCAATTATATGTCTTGGGCCCGAGATGAATGCATCTTACTTCAATGGGTTTGGAAGATACTATTGCTGAAGGAAAAATCCTAGCCATCAGAACCAGGCAAAAGACATGATTTTCTTGTGCCATCATATTGAAGAGGCACTTAAAATGGAGTACGTGACTGTGGAATCCCCACTGGTGTTGTGGGAAAAGTTGAAAGAAAGATATGGTAATCTTAAAAAGACGGTGATGACTGGACAAACCTGAGACTTCAGGACTTCAAAACTGTCAGGGAATATAATTCCGCTGTGTTCAAAATTACGGCCCAATTGGAATTATGTGGGCAAAAGATTTCTGAGGAACAAATGCTTGAAAAAACATATTCTACGTTTCATGCTAAAAACTCAATATTGAGTGAGCAATACCGTCTAAAGGGCTTTCAAAGATATTCTGATCTTATCACCTGCTTATTATTGGCCGAACAAAACAGCCTATTGCTGTTGAGAAATCATGAATCTAGGCCTGCGGGTGCAAAACCGTTCCCTGAGGTGAACGCGGCTCAATCATCAAAATATGTGCGTGATCGTGGGCACTTTAAAATCAAAATGATGATCGTGGCCAAAATCGGTATCACAATCGAGGCAGATGTGAATCATCTCGTCAAAATAATTATCGAAATAAGCCTCGATTTGAGCAAAATTGCAGATAAGATACCAGAAGGCCTTACAAACCACAACAAAGAAATTATGCAAGAAAGCACAAACAAAATGATGAAATTTGTGATCGTTGTGGAATTAAAAGCCATATGGCTCAAACATGCCACACAGCTAAACACTTAGCTGAACTGCATCAGGCCTCGAAACGAAAAGAAAGACCAGGTGTTGAAGCACACCATAATGCCCACGATGATACATATGATGATATATTAAATGATAATATCACGCACCTGGAAGCTAATGATTTTGTTGAGCCAGATACTGCTAATAAATAATATATTATATAGCTATATATATTTTGTACTTGTCATTTATAATTCCTGTTTAATATAAATAATAATATCTTGTACTTCCCTTTTATTATCCATGTATAATACAAATATGTTTTGCATTAATAATATTTATATTACTGATGTTTAATAACCTTCTTATATTTTTGTAAAGAAATGGATGTTGGAAATTCAAAAGTCGGAGATGATATCTGCCTCATTGACAGTGCAACAATGCATAGCATTTTGAAAAGCAAAAGTTATTTCTCCAATTTAAAATTGGAAAAAATCCCAGTGAAAACTATAAGTGGTAATGCAAAATGCATTGAAGGCTCCGGTAGAGCTGTTATATTTATCCCTGAAGGGAAAAAATGGCAATTGAAAATGCCTTGTTCTCACGCAAAGCTCAATGAAATTTTCTGAGCTTCAATGATATTCGAAAAAATGGATATCACATTGAAACTTCAAAAGAGGCAGATCACGAGTATCTTTTGATAACTCGAATTGAAAATGGCAAAAAATTTGTGAATGAAAAAATGCCATGTTACTCCTCTGGCTTATACTATACAAAAATATGTGCCGCAGAAATACATAACCTAGTAGGCTTGAAAGCTACTAGTGAATTTATTACCTGGCACGATAGACTTGGGCATCCTGGCAGTGTAATGCTGAGGCGAATTATTAAAAATTCAAATGGCCACACATTGAAAAGGAAAATGATATTGAACCCAAATGAGTTCAATTGTGCAGCCTGTTCATAAGGGAAATTGATAACCAGACCATCTCCAGTAAAAGTGGGAATTGAATCCCCTACATTCCTAGAAAGAATTCAAGGCGATATATGTGGACCTATTGATCCACCGTGTGGACCTTTCAAGTACTTTATGGTACTAATTGATGTGTCATCACGCTGGTCACACGTTTGTTTATTATCAAATCGCAATTTGGCATTTGCAAGGTTACTTGCACAAATTATAAAATTGCGATCACAGTTTCCAGATCATCTGATAAAGAAAATACGCCTTGATAATGCTGGAGAATATACATCACATGCATTTGATGATTTATGCATGTCGATTGGAATTACTGTTGAACATCCTGTGCCTCATGTGCACACGCAAAATGATCTGGCAGAATCATTTATTAAGCGATTGCAATTAATTGCAAGACCCTTGTTAATGAAATCAAAACTCCCTGTTTCTGCTTGGGGACATACTATATTGCATGCAGCAACACTTGTGAAAATAAGGCCGACAAACTATCATAGCTACTCCCCTACACAAATTGTGTTTGGAAAGGAGCCCAATATATCCCACTTGCGAATTTTTGGGTGTGCGGTTTATGTACCGATTGCGCCACCACAACGCACAAAAATGGGACCTCAAAGAAGATTGGACATATATGTCGGGTATGAATCACCCTCGATTATTAAATATCTTGAGCCAAAAATGGGTGATTTATTTACTTCAATATTTGCAAACTGTCATTTTGATGAAACTCAATTCCCGACATTAGGGGGAGGAAATGATCAACTGAAAAAGGAAATATCTTGGCAAAGTCCATTTGATTTCCTTGATCCTTGTATAAGGCAATGCGAACTTGAAGTTCAAAGAATTGTGCATTTGCAGAGAATTGCAAATCAATTACCCGATGCTTTTAATGATGCTGCTAAAGTCACAAAATCATATATAAATAATGCAGCAAATGCACCAGCCAATATAAATGTCCCAGAAGGGCATATTCCGAGTGCAAATGAACCTACTGCACGTCTGAAGCGTGGTAGGCTTTTGGGTTCCAAGGATAAAAATCCACGAAAGAAGAAAATTATCCATATGGGTGATAAATCAATCACATATGATACTCCTGAAGGAGGAATTGATTCAACCTCCGAAAATGTTGAACCTGAAAATATTCACCCAGATGAAAATGAAGTTATTGAAACTTCTTTCAATTATATTGATACTGGGAAAAGTTAGAACCGAAAAGAAACAAACGTTGATAATGCTTTTGCATACAACGTTGAACTCGATGTAATGGAAAATAATGAGGATCCCGAACCAAGATCAATTGAAGAATGTCGGAAAAGAAATGATTGGCCAAAATGGAAAGATGCGATTCAGTCTGAACTAGATTCACTGAATAAACGAAAAGTATTCGGCCCTATTGTCCAAACACCAAAAAATGTGAAGCTTGTTGGCTACAAATGGGTGTTTGTGAGAAAAAGAAATGAAAATAATGAAATTACCAAATATAAGGCAAGGCTTGTAGCCCAAGGTTTTTCCCAAAGACCGGGAATTGATTTTGAGGAAACATATTCACCGGTTATGGATGGAATAACATTCAGGTATCTAATGAGCCTAGCAGTACGAGAAAATCTCGAAATGAGGCTGATGGATGTTGTTACTGCATATTTATATGACTCATTGGAAAATGATATTTATATGAAAATACATGAAGGGTTTAAGTTACCAGAGTCTTGCAACTCAAAACCCAAAGAAACGTATTCCATCAAATTGCAAAAATCATTGTATGGGCTCAAGCAATCTGGCCGAATGTGGTACAACCGCCTCAGTGAAAGTTTGATAAAGGAAGGTTATACAAATGACCCTATCAGTCCTTGTGTATTTATAAAGAAAAATGGGTCAGAATTTGTGATCGTCGCAGTCTATGTTGACGATTTAAATTTAATTGGAACTCCTGAAGAGTTGAAAAAGACAGTTGAATATCTAAAAAAGGAGTTCGAAATCAAAGATTTCAGGAAATCGAAATTTTGCCTTGGCTTACAAATTGAGTATTTGGAAAAGGGCATATTTGTTCATCAATCAGCTTATACCCAAAAGGTATTGAAGCAATTTCGAATGGATTATGCTCATCCGCTAAATAATCCAATGATCGTTAGGGCACTTGATCCTGCAAAGGATCCATTTAGGCCAAAAGAAGATGGTGAAGAGCAACTTGGCCCAGAAATGTCATATTAAGCGCAATTGGCGCTTTAATGTATCTCGCAAACAGTACGCGACCTGATATCGCGTTTGCAGTCAATTTACTTGCAAGATTCAGTTCTTGCCCTACTCAACGATATTGGAAAGGCATAAAACACATCTTTCGCTATCTCCAAGGAACAATTGATCTTGGGTTATTTTACCCAAAAGACTCTCGACATGAGTTAATCGGCTATGCCGATGCAGGTTATCTGTCAGACCCACACAAAGCCAAATCTCAAACAGGCTATATCTTCACGTGTGGCGGAACTGCTATCTCTTGGAGGTCAATGAAGCAGACTCTAACTGCTACTTCTTCTAATCATGCCGAAATATTAGCAATCCATGAGGCAAGTCGAGAATGCGTTTGGTTGAGGTCAATGACTCAACATATATTGAAGAGTTGTGGTTTAATCACTGAACCACAAATACCCCCAACAATTTTATTTGAAGATAATTCGGCTTGTATAGCCCAATTGAAAGGAGGTTATATCAAAGGAGATAGAACAAAGCATATTTCACCAAAATTCTTCTATACTCATGATCTTCAAAAGAGTGGCGAAATCGATGTGCAACAAATTCGATCAGAAAATAATTTAGCGGATCTATTTACCAAGGCATTGCCGACTGCAACGTTCGAGAAGCTCGTGAAGAAAATTGGAATGCGGCGGCTTCGAGATTTAAAATGATATTCAAATCAGGGGGAGCAATGAACACAAGAATACTGTACTATTTTTCCTTCACTATGATTTTTTTTCCACTGGGTTTTTTCCTAGTAAGGTTTTAACGAGGCATATTCTTCGTGTAATGGACATGCAAGGGGGAGTGTTACGTATCAAATATAAAAGTGCATGCCATAACACTTTAGTCTTGGTATGATTTGTCAAGATTTGATACTGCGTATCAAATTAAATCCATGACACAAAAGTCTTGGATATGATTAGATTTATAAAGACTTTGATAAGAAAAATATATATATTGTATTTCTCTTCCTATTGGTAGTAGGCGTATAAATATAAGGTTGTACTATGTCATTTGTACGAAGAAAATAATAAAATCACCTCCCATATTTCTCGAGCTATCTCTTATATTTCCAGTGTTGTGTTCCTTTACCATTCCTACACAGAATATTGTACACATATATATACAAATAATAGGCTTAGAGTTATTAATATTACAACATCGACAAAATATTTTTGCGAATAACTATTATTTCATACAAAATTCAAATACATTTGGATGTGTATTATTTCGTATTTATCAACGAATCAGATCACATATAAATTTTTCCTCACTTCCTACATTATTTTTTTTTTTTGCCCAGCCCAATTATTCATACAACCCAATTTTCTTTTTGGCCCAGCTTCCTAAACCCTAGTTTTTCTATTACTTCATTATTGCAATACCCGTTAAGAGGGCGGGCACAAAAAGAGAACAACATTACAATAGTCAGCAGGAGTTTTAGGATTGGGTTGGCGCCGCTGCTATCTCTTTTCTTCCCTTCTTCAATTTTTTTTTCTTCCTTGTTTCTTCATATGGCGAGCAGCGGCCATGGCTGCGAGATTGGTGAGCAGAGATGACGCAAGAGGGCGAGAGGGAGAGAATAGCGGAGCTGTGGTTGTGAGCGCAGCAGGCGCCGTGGTGTTGAGCGAGTAGATGGAGACGTCGTTCGATGGTGGCCATGCCGATGGTGTTGGTGAACAGCGGTGGTGGTGACCGAATTGGGGATAAATGCTTCAGCTGCGGCTGTGGCGAGAGAGATGAGACAGCGAGGTGTGCGATGTTGTAGCAACCGGAGGAAACTTGTATTTAGTTGATATTTGACAATGGAGGAGACTCCTGCGCTGCGAGGAGGCGCTGAAGCAAAGGAGGAGTTGAGCAGCCGCTGAAGCAACGAACGCGCTGAAGCAAAGGAGGAGCCGACTGTGTAGGCTAATGTTTGTTAAATTTCAGAACTAATCTTCGATGCTGCTTCGATTAGGTTCGTTTTTTTGAGTTGATTAGAATCTGGTCGAAGTTTAGATTTTTTTTGTTATTATGTATTTTCAATTTATGCTTCTGTGCTTCATAATTTTTATCTTGCAGGTACTTATATAAGTGTAACTTTATTTGAGTAAAGAAAAATAGAGAGCATCAAACTATGGTTGAATGCAGATTTGTATGCCTTCACAGATTTGTATGTATAGTTTATTCATTTAGTTGTGTTCTAATTACATTTGTAGATCTTATCAGTTATTATTTTTTATAAGTTTTTGGAAAGTGATGGTTCATCAAAGTGTTTTTAAGGCTGTTTATTACCGTCTTTATGCTAACTTTTAACTGTGGTTGTTCCATGCCTGTCATCTTGCGGAAATACAAATACTCAAGGATTATTGTAACTGCCTGTTTTCAGGTTATGCTGGATAGTAACCATTTTGAGTTGGAAGTGGTTAATAAAAGTGATAAGGCAATAACACTAAAGCTTGACGATAGGGTTACCCTGACACTCTGAACTTTGACCAATTAACTTCTCTGGGCTTGCCAAGTTAAGAATAATATAAGCTTTTACTCCTCTCTACAATTACCTTATATCTAAACTGTATCTTTGCTTTTTGCTGGTTAATTTATTTCACTTGTGGATCTATAATTTATTTAACCAAGATCATTGGGAATTTCTCCTTTTATCCGAGATTCATTGTGAAACTACTCTGTGCCATTATTTTGAGTCCCTGAGATTCATTTGTTTGGATTCCTAGTTTATTTTGTTTGTTTGAAATGATGCAACACGATAATGTTTTTGTCCATGCAGAGTACCTTTATTAAATTGAACTTTTTATCTTTAAAGAACAAAACTACTTAACCATGTTATTTATCTTATCAACTACTCTAATACTTTGCAGGTTGTGAAGTCCGGAGATACAATTATTATTGGTGAATTATTTGCAGAAAATGAAACCAATTTTGCATGGCTTGAAGTATAATGAAAGCAGTAAGTTTTTTTATTTACATATATCATTTTAAATCTATTTCTTTTAATATATTACCTTGATTATTTAATGTCATTTTTCCTTTACTTTCCTTTCCTCTATTTTTTCTTCAAGCCCACATTCTCTGTTTCTTTTATTCAATCTGTTTCTTTTTTGAGCTTTATTCTAGAATGCTTAACAGTAAATGAATAATTTATGCATGTAGCACATATACCAACTACACATTTGGCAGCAATACTATTCATACTGATTACTAAGCTCATTCAACATCAAATAATTACAAACAATGATCAAATTAGTATTTGATTACCAACCTAAGGAGCTAAATCATGACACATAAGGTTCCTCACACAATTGTGAATAAGCTAATGCAACATTAAAGAATTACTTGTAATGAGCAAATGAGTATTCGAATACCCACTTAATCTATCCAGCAATTCTAAATTGATATTAATTCTAGGAAAGTGATCATACCATCATAATTCTCCATTGTTGAACCTGTCAGTGCATTCCATTTCTGAACTTCATTATCAGACATTTCAGTTGAATGGTTGTGGTACCCGATGACTCATTAATCCATGCAAAGTAAAATTAGATATTCATTGAATATCAGATTGATATAATAGATGGAAAAAAGCATTTACTTTTAAATAATTTTTTTTAAAAATCATATTGTACTACAGATTCTTAACATTTATGTTTTCCATTTTTGCTAGGAATATGAAAGAACATTGGTCATTCGGGAACAGACACAAAAACTGCGATATTTATGCGTGGAAAAGAATTAAAGGTAACAACTCTTTCATATGCATTCATTCTAGAGATCACCATTCGACTGTTGTTCAATAATTCAACAAACTATTACATATTTAGGTACAATTTATAAGAAAAAAATTCAGTGTAATTGATGCACCCTGTGAAACCACACTTATACAAGCTTGAATTGTACCACAATATGTCCAAAATGAGTGCATTTTACCTTAATTCATTGCACTTTTAGGTGTATTTCATGTGTTTTTATTTTTCAAGTGATCATGGTTAGATTTGGCTTATTGAGGTTAAATTTATCATGTTTTTATGTGTTTTTAATAAGACTTTGGCAAATCTAATGCATTGCAATGTTGTTTCAGGCATTTAAATGATGAAAAGCGATGTTCGGAAGCTTTATTTTGGAAGATAAGGAATATTCAATGTGATATGCGCCAAGATTCAGACTTAGAAAAAATTTAGTTGAAACCTTCCAGAATGCTCCGCACAGGCATGGCGGAGCCTAAACTGCCTTCCGAGCACCGCATCAGGCACCGTTTCAACACTTAGAAAAATTTCAGAGGTGAAAAAGCTTCAGAATGCTCCGCACCTTCTTGGCGGCGCCTAAAACAGCCTCCAGGCGCCACTTTTGGCACCGCAATCCGAAAATTGGGAAAAAGCTTCAGAATGCCCCGCACCTTCTTGGCGGCGCCGAAATTGCCTTCCAAGCGCTACTTTTTGCGCCGCAGCAGAATTTTTGAAAAATGTCAGGATGCGCCATCTCTCCTTGGTGGCACCTAAAACCTCTTCCGAGCGCCACTTTATGCGTCACAGTCGCAGTTTGGAGGTTTTCTAATCTCCCGAACACGGTTTTAAAGCCCGTTTTTCGTCATTCTCTTCATCCAGACTCAAGGCAGACGCATTCCATCGACAGATACATCTCTGCAACTTTGGAGAAGAAGGCTGATAACACCGAACCATGCCGGAGGAAGTGATCGGAATGTCTTTCTGACTGTGTTCTTCGCGTTCTAGGTGTTGTTTTTCTTTTTCTCGCTTTGTAATGTTTAGAATTTGCTTTTAAACATAATTTCCAACTGTTTTCATGTTTGTAAACGGATTTCTATGTTGTTCGTGTTAGAAGTGTTTTAGAACGGGAGTTCGGAATCACTTTTGAAGTACGAATTTATGTTTTATGGAAGTATAATAAATGTCGATGTTTATCTGTGTAATCTGGATTAATCTGCAAGAACTGTTAGAATTTGAATTAGGATTATGTATTGGATGCCTGAAATTGATCGACAATTATGTTTTGGCAAAAATCTGAAATCTGCATTTTTAATCTGCTAAATTTGGACTGATCGATCATTCTGCATATTTTGTCTACAATAATCTGTAAAAATTCTAATCTGTTCACATTCTAAATTTAGTATTAAAATCCACTTTACCATGTTTTATCAATATTATACCATGTTTATTAGATTATTTACACTATTCTACATAATTAAATGTTACAATCTAATCTGTATGATTTCTGCTTTGCTAAATCGAGAGATAAAAAGTGGAAATTAGATTTTAGTACCGGTCTTGGGAATAAATCATATTAAAATAGATTCTGGCATGTACACGCTGATTTGGGAAATGAAATGTGTCGTTTAATCACAATAGGAAAATTTGTATGCTTGGAAAATACTCAAATTTATGCCTAGACTGATGATTGCAGAATGTTAGATAATTTAATTTGCTTCCATGAAGTCTGTTTTTACAAATTATGAAAATTAGGAAATTGACATATATTTAATCTTTATAAAATAATTAAATTTGCTGAAATTGATCTTTTTAGACATTGGGAAATGCTAAATCATTATGCAATTTCACTTTTATATAAAGATGGCATGTTCTAATCATTACAAGCATATATCTTATCTTTATTTTTATTATTTTAAATTTTTAACTTGCTTTATTTTTAAATTTAATGCTATCATTTTAATTTAATCACCATTAGAATTAAACAAACTCTTTTCAAAATATAATATATATTATTAATAAACTTAAAATGACTAAGTTTTCTCCAGAATGAATTAATATTCCGAATTCCCTTGGGTTCGACCCGGTATTCACCGGTTTTTATTACTTGATGACAACCATCCGCTTGTGGTAAAATATGAATAGTGAAAATCACTCATCAAGTTTCTGGCGCCGTTGCCGGGGAATTATTGTGAAAATTATGTTGTTTTGAGTTCATTTAAATATATTTATGTCATTTCTACTTTTTAAATATTGTTGTAACTTTTTGCTATTCTATGTCGTGCAAGCGCATCGAGCTAAATCAGTGTGTGATCTTGAAATTTGAAAGAATATTGGGTTTCTCATCTAAAAAAGAGGAAGATTTGCAAGAGAACAAGTGTGAGGATGGCGGCGAGTTGTATGCAGCACATATAATTGAGGATTTCAAGTGGATAGCCTCGATTGAAAAGCCACCTACACTTCATTTAAAGGTATTAGCACCACACTTGAGGTACGTATTTCTTAATAAATTAGATTACTTTTAATTAAATGCATTACATCAAGTGTTGATATAGGATGCTAGAAAATTTGAGATTAAATTCCACCTCTTGACAACATTACAACTTTAATAAGTTTTTTTTTTTTGAGGGAATGTTGATATATTAGAATGTTAATCAATAATTGTCTTATGATTGCATTACCTTTATTTAAATTGTTGTATAAAGATGTGCAATTTGACCTTATAACTCATGAATGACAAGATCATGGAAGTGCACCCACCATTTAGACCTTTAATTTAGAAAATGGTGCATTTTTCTTTGAAAGCTAATTAGGAAAGGGAATTCGCATACTGCCTTTGCATGCTTAGCAATAGTTATTTATGTCTTTTGCTTAATATGTTTGATTTTCTTTTATTTTAGTTTATATGGCAAAAACAAAAATAAATAAAAACAAATAATGGTTCTTGCATGATTTTCATTATATGTAATTTGAAATGATTCTTATGCAATTGAACTGAGACGAGATAAGAATTGGAGTGATCAATAAATGAAAGAATTTTTGTGGTGATTTTAATAAAATAGGAGAAAAGGCTGAAATAAATTGATGAGAGGGACTGATGAAAATAAACGTAATTTCATAAATATTTATAGGAGATGACTAGAACGAATTAGGGTAATTTTGTTTAATAGATGAATAGGAATATGGATGGAATATTATGTTTTGATTAAGCAAATCACCCCTGTTTTGCTACAACATTTTCACAAAACTGAGTTTTAGATGTCACTCTTTGTAAATAGTTTTCGAAAACTCAGTTAAGCACCAAAAGTAACACAAGCAAGGCATTGTGGGCGTCATTTTCACCAATGACACGTAAAAACTTGTTTGAGTACCATATGTAGCGTAAAATGGGAACCACTGAATTTTTGCCCAACTCATATTTTTACAAACTTTTATACTTCAAATCCATTCTAATTCATCTCCAATTAGCTCAAATTTAATCATAGATCTTCTAATTGGGCTTAAAAACCTACCCATTTAATGTAAACCTTAAAAATAATAATAAATAAATAAATAAAATAAAAAATAAAAGAAAATAATAATAAAATAAAATAGTCATCTCCTTCATGTTCTCTCTTTCACATTCCTCTCTTTATTGAATCTCACAACCGCAGTCATCGTCTTCAATTTTCCTTCCACCACAGTTCTTTTAAAAAAATAAATATAAATAATAATAATAATAATCTGTTTTTTGTTTGTCTTTATGATCATATTTATGGTATATGCATGTTTTTATTTTCATTTTATGTCACGTTATGCTTATTTGTTTAGGTTTTTAATTTTGTTAATCACCATATTTCTAATTTAATAATTAAGTAGTGGATGTTATGTGGTGAAAGTAGAAGCTGAAATGTACTCGATAATTGAAGCTGAAATTGAGGCTCAAGAACCCTAATTTCTCAAATTTGAGGATTCTTGCTCCAAGTGCTTCCAAAGCTTCACTTATGGTAAGAATATCTATCATAGTCAATAATTCATTCAATTTTGTGATTGAGAATGCATTATTGTTGGTATTTGTGTTGTTGCATTGATTTTGGATTTATTAGAATGTGGGATTAAAACTTGGTTTAAGTGCATAAATGTAGGTTGAAGTGAACAATATGGTATTAGAACATGTTTTCAAGCTCAACTTCAAAAGTTTCAAATTATTTATCAAAATTTTAGGATTGCAGTGTTCTAAAAACTGAAATTACAGCTTGGGAATTCTGAAAATTTGTTTAAAATGACTTAAAATAACATGTTTAATCGTTTAAGTTGATCTATAAATATTGTTAACCATGTTGTTTTAATCTACATTTAATAAATTTTGGTGACATTAAAGCTTGAAACTTCATGTTTTTCTAATTTATGAAAAAGAAACAATTTTATTATAAAAACTCATCCTATCAATTTTTAACTAAAAAGGCAAACTTATGATATTTAAAACAATAAACTAAAAGTTCTTGATTATTAATTCGAATCATTAATAAGAACTAGTTTGCTAATTTGGTTAGTTTTAAGTATTAAATCTGAAATTTTTAACAAAAAGTGAGTTTTTATAACTTAAAAATGTGTTCTTTTTAATAATAAGTTTTAAGTTCTATAAAGTGATTTTCTTGAATTTATAAGAGACGTAGAACTTATAGCTTTTAAAATAAAATATATTGGTCATTTAGTTGTTTAAATATCACATTCTAGGTTGATATATGTTTGCTTTATAAAATGCACTTAAGTTAAACTTTTGGTTTAAACTTAAATGTGAGGATGGGGAGTAATGCATATATTTATCACTAACCCAAAGTTGTTGTGTAACCAGGTTCCACAAATAATGTATAAGAAATACATTTGTTACTTGGTTGGATGTTTTTGCTATGAATATTGGTTTGCTCTGCTATGCACTACTTAGGTAATTTATTTGTATTTAATATGGTGAGCATGTGGTTAACTTTATATTTATGTTTAGGTTATGTTTATGCATGTTTTTAATTCTAATAAAATAGCTCTTGCTTAAATCATGTTAAATTAGAATTTTGTGAGCTGTTGATTTGATAATAGAAGAGACTAGATATTCATGGTTAATTGGTAAAAGAAGTTGAACTAGTGTTGTTGAGCAGTTTGGAGGTATCAGATGTGAATTAGGATGAGTTAGGAGCAAAAGAGGTGCTGCTTTCGTGTCCAGGAGGCGCCACTCCAACTGAGTGGTGCCCAAATCGTGTCCCAAGCGCCACAACAATGCTTGGCAGGTAATGCTTCATCTAAATTGAGATCTGTTTATAATGTGGGATGTAATTTCATCAAATCTCTATTATTTTACACAATGCAGGCATTAAAATCAATAAATTAAGATGTATAGATCATATTAAAAAGCTAAAAAAAATTAAGACATGATTTAACTCAATCTGAAGTTTTAAATGCTTGCTATATTTTGAGTTAGAGATTGAAAAGTTGAAATCCCACAATAATCATTTTATCATGCACTTAAACTAAACTACTAGTTCAGTTTAAGTGTGAGGATGGAGGGGGATTTTTTTATGATCACAAACTTGGAAGCTCTTCATCAATTGATATATCTAGTTTATTCAGTGCATGAACTATCTATTTAACACCATACTCAGGGTTGGGTCATCATGAAAAATCAAGGAACTATTTATTATAGTGGTTGGCACTTTACTGTAAATTCCGTTTTGGAACGTATGTTGTTTTTGCTTTTGGTGAAATTATGGAATTATCATTAATAAATCTGTCCATATTTCTTCAAGTTGCTGAATATTATTATTATCTGCTGTAAAATGAGTTATGGATGGTATTTTATAAATTGGATTATTTTGGAATTTCTCATCTACATTAACAGCTATTTTGCTTGAGTGGTTGCTATATTAATACATTAAAAGCAGGATATGCCAACAAAGGAGCAAGATGACAGCCGTGATGATGAATGAAAATCAAAGCCCTAAACATTCCAGGTGTGATCTTTTCATGTTTTATTGTTACTGATTTGAATGGAATAAATTTGTAAGAGCTTAGTTATGTTTTTAATATTTCCCTATGCTTTAGAATAAATATGGTAAATGCTTTAGGTTGGATATATTGAATATGTTAGATTAAATTGTGTTTTCACAGTGTGCTATTATTTGAATTACCACATCACAACCAATCTTAAGAGAAATCCGAATAAGTCTAACTGTTCTGCTTAGATCCGATTTTACAACTTAATGAGCATTATGATTCTTAGTTTAAAGTCCTAGACTTTGTTAAATTGTCATGCTAGTTGTTCGAACTTTGGTGACAATTCTATTTACTTTGCAGAAAGCTTTTTGATTAATTAGACTGGTTTACTTGTCCTGTGGAGAGTTATCATTATTTTTATATGAATATGCTCGTTCTATGTCTCCTTAAATGCTTAATTACAATAAAGTCAGAGTGAAACCCCTACATATATATATAAAAAAATAAAAAATAAAAAAATCAGCAATTAAATCTTGCAAAAAGAAAAGAAAAGAAAAATGAGAAAATGCAAGATTAAAAAAAAACTGAAATAAACGGGTATTAAACAGAATATTCATAAACTTTTGACTATATGACTGGCACGTATTCTTAGACATGAGTAGCTTTTGGAATTCTACCGTCTACAACTCAGCCAAAGTGTCTAGAATAATTGTGAAACCGAGTCATTAATTGAGCATATTTGAAGACGGGAATAGAAAAACATATTTACATTATTCACTCTCCCATTTCGAGTTGCTATGTGTGATTGATCTGCCTTTTCTACTGTAAGTGCTTTGGATATCTGGTTTTGACAGTTGATGCATGACAATTTACCTTATTCTAGCACATTAAACTTTGAACCCTTTTAGCTCATTGCATTGTTGAAATCTATGATTTGGCAGAACTATAGTGACTTCATCTTTATTATCTTGATTGGCATGTCGATGTGTTAATTAATTTCATTGCTCAAGGGACGAGCAATATTTAAGTGTGAGGATGTTGATGCACCATGTGAAACCACACTTATACAAGCTTGAATTGTACCACAATATGTCCAAAATGAGTGCATTTTACCTAATTCATTGCACTTTTAGGTGTATTTCATGTGTTTTTATTTTTCAAGTGATCATGGTTAGATTTGGCTTATTGAGGTTAAATTTATCATGTTTTTATGTGTTTTTAATAAGACTTTGGCAAACCTAATGCATTGCAATGTTGTTTCAGGCATTTAAATGATGAAAAGCGATGTTCAGAAGCTTTATTTTGGAAGATAAGGAATATTTAATGTGATATGTGCCAAGATTCAGACTTAGAAAAAATTCAGTTGAAATCTTCCCAGAATGCTCCGTACAGGCATGGCGGAGCCTAAACTGCCTTCCGAGCACCGCATCAGGCACCGTTTCAACACTTAGAAAAATTTCAGAGGTGAAAAAGCTTCAGAATGCTCCGCACCTTCTTGGCGGCGCCTGAAACAGCCTCCAGGCGCCACTTTTGGCACCGCAATCAGAAAATTGGGAAAAAGCTTCAGAATGCCCCGCACCTTCTTGGCGGCGCCGAAATTGCCTTCCAAGCGCCACTTTTTGCGCCGCAGCAGAATTTTTAAAAAATGTCAGGATGCGCCAGCTCTCCTTGGTGGCGCCTAAAACCTCTTCCGAACGCCACTTTATGCGCCACAGTCGCGGTTTGAAGGTTTTCTAACCTCCCGAACACGGTTTTAAAGCCCGTTTTTCGTCATTCTCTTCATCCAGACTCAAGGCAGACGCATTCCATCGACAGATACATCTCTGCAACTTTGGAGAAGAAGGCCGATAACAACGAACCATGCCGGAGGAAGTGATCGGAATGTCTTTCTGACTATGTTCTTCGCGTTCTAGGTGTTGTTTTTCTTTTTCTCGCTTTGTAATGTTTAGAATTTGCTTTTAAACATAATTTCCTACTGTTTTCATGTTTGTAAACGGATTTCTATGTTGTTCGTGTTAGAAGTGTTCTAGAACGGGAGTTCGGAATCACTTTTGAAGTACGAATTTATGTTTTATGGAAGTATAATAAATGTCGATGTTTATCTGTGTAATCTGGATTAATCTGCAAGAACTGTTAGAATTTGAATTAGGATTATGTATTGGATGCCTGAAATTGATCGACAATTATGTTTTGGCAAAAATCTGAAATCTGCATTTTTAATCTGCTAAATCTGGACTGATCGATCATTCTGCATATTTTGTCTACAATAATCTGATAAAAATTCTAATCTGTTCACATTCTAAATTTAGTATTAAAATCCACTTTACCATGTTTTATCAATATTTTACCATGTTTATTAGATTATTTACACTATTCTGCATAATTAAATGTTAGAATCTAATCTGTATGAATTCTGCTTTGCTAAATCGGGAGATAAAAAGTGGAAATTAGATTTTAGTACCGGTCTTGGGAATAAATCATATTAAAATAGATTCTGGCATGTACACGCTGATTTGGGAAATGAAATGTGTCGTTTAATCACAATAGGAAAATTTGTATGCTAGGGAAATACTCAAATTTATGCCTAGACTGATGATTGCAGAATGTTAGATAATTTAATTTGCTTCCATGAAGTCTGTTTTTATAAATTATGAAAATTAGGAAATTGGCATATATTTAATCTTTATAAAATAATTAAATTTGCTGAAATTGATCTTTTTAGACATTGGGAAATGCTAAATCATTATGCAATTTCACTTTTATATAAAGATGGCATGTTCTAAATCATTACAAGCATATATCTTATCTTTATTTTTATTATTTTAAATTTTTAACTTGCTTTATTTTTAAATTTAATGCTATCATTTTAATTTAATCACCATTAGAATTAAACAAACTCTTTTCAAAATATAATATATATTATTAATGAACTTAAAATGACTAAGTTTTCTACAGAATGAATTAATATTCTGAATTCCCTTGGGTTCGACCCGGTATTCACCAGTTTTTATTACTTGATGACAACCATCCGCTTGTGATAAAATATGAGTAGTGAAAATCACTCATCAGTAATACATCTATAAGTGATGAAAAGCAAGATATTGTATTCATTGTGACTGCCATGTGAATTAGGGAAAAACAAATTCATTATCTTGCATTGCATTATGTAAAAACTAAGTAAAGTTGTTTCATATGTAATTTTATTACCTGCATGCAGAGCAAGGCACCTTGATTGCAAATGCTATATGATTTTGGCTGAGTGATGTCTTACAGAAACTCACTTTTTTTTTTTCTCCTTTTACTAATCTGTTAAATTTCCTGAAGGTCGACCTGCATTTCTGTTGATAGGGCTTCACTGAACAGGATTTCTGGGTTAGATAATGCAAAATAGTAAGTGGAGTTCAGGTTTCTGTGAAATGGATATATGTGACTTCAATTTTTTTGAATTTCCTTTTCTAGTGGGTAAAATGGATTGATACTTTTGTCAGTGAAAGTCTCTTGGAAGAATAAAATATTTGAGAGGAATTGCTTGCTGAGAGAATGATATCAAGGAATGCGAGATATCAGGCTGAGAAATTGGGGAAAAAGGTTTGTTCATTTGAATTTCGTTTAATTTTATTGAATTTCATTTATTGAAAATTTAATGATATTTTGATTTCAAGGCTGAGAAATTTATTGCATTTTATTTTAATTTATTAAAAATATTAGATTGGAGATTAGCTGATTTCTAGCTAATTAATCCATTGATTTATATATTTCCTAAAGAGTAATTTCCTTATATTTAATGACACCTTATCTTTTTGGCATTTTCTGGCTAATTGAGCTAATTAATCCATTGATTTGTATTTCCTAAAGAGTAATTTTCTTCTATTTACTAACACATTTTTTATACTCGGATTACAGTTAAATAAATTGGGTCCAGTTAGGGTGCAATCAACAAATCCCACAGCACATCAAGGCAGCGATCTGAAGCGTCCATTTAAAATCCAAGGGTTGTAAATGAAAAAGGGTATAATTGTCATAACACAATAATAGTTCATTTTAAAAACAATGCATTTCAGCGATATGACAAGTATTTAGACATGTTATCATATCTAATATTTGGTAACTCTATATTTAGTATGTTATCATATTTATTATTTGGTAAATCATATTAAATATTTGGTAATCCATATCTAATATTTCAAATAATATCTTTTTATAATCAAAGATACGTATCAAATTTATTAATAGATCATTTCAGCGATCTTACCAAAAACAATTAAGTGATGCTATAAAATATATTTCAGGGACCACAAGTAGAGGAATTCAGCGACAGTATCTAGCATAATTCAGCGATGGTACCAAGAATAATTCAGCGACGCAACCTAGAATGATTCAGCGATACTATCAAAAACAATTATGTGATGCTACCAAAAATAATGAAGGGATGCTATCAAATATATTTCAGCGACCGTATCTAGCATAATTCAGCGATGATACCAAGAATAATTCAGCGATGCAACCTAGAATAATTCAGCGATGCTACCAAAAATAATTCTGTGATGCTATCAAAAATAATGAAGGGATGCTATCAAATATATTTCAGCTAGATCAAGTAGAGTAATTCAGCGATGGTACCAAGCAGAATTTAGCGACGCTACCAAGAATGATTCAGCGATGCTACCAAAAACATTTCTGTTATCATATCTAATATTTGGTAAATAATATCATATCTAATATTTGGTAAACCTATATTTAGTATGTTATCATATCTAAACTTTGGTAAATAATATCATATCTAATCTAATATTTTCAAATAATCATCAACGAATGGTAACAAATATATTAATAGATAATTTCAATCATGCTACAAAAAAACAATTTAGTGATGCTATAAAAAATATTTAAGCGACACTATCCTAGAAGAGTTCAGCATTCAGCCACATTACACAGAAGAATTCAGCGACGCTACAAAGAAGAATTCAGCGAGGCTGTCAAGAAGAATTCAGCGAGGCTGTCAAGAAGAATTCAGCGATGCCATGAAGAACAATTCAGCGATGCTATGAAGAACAATTCAACGACTCAACTAGAATATTTCGGGTACGTTTTCATGAACAATTCAATGACTTTATTTAAAAATATTTCAGCGACGTATATCTATGTATAGCAGCATAATTAAGCAAATTGGAGGGTAGTATGAGATCAATCCTTGAAATGCAAAGAAGAAGAGAAGAAGAACAGAAGAAGAATGGAAGAATTAGCGTTCACAAACTAAATGTAGCAAATTTACTATTTTAACCTTTAAGTTAATCTCAACCATCAATTTATAAATTAAATCAATGGCTGCGATGTACCACAGTACATCAAGTCAAAATGCTTAGTCGCACCCTAACGGAGTTGAAATAAATTAATGTCGAAATGTAATGGGTAATTAATTAATTAATTGACTGAAAAATCTCTGACAGTAAGTTGTCTTGATATCCCAAAAATGACTGAAAAATCTCTGACAGTCATGCTGTCCCAAAAGTCAGTCAAAAATTTTTGGTATTTTTGTTTCTCTGTGCTATGCTAGAAATAAATTTGTGGTGAATCTTTGACCGACTCTAAATAAATTTGTGACCAATCTTTGACTGTTTTACTAACAAATTTAAATTAATGAAACATATGAAGATTTTTGTTTCCTATAATTTCTATATTTCCATATTTCCGGCTATGATAAAAAATAATCTTACTGTTAATTTTTAATAGATTTTAATAACAAATATTTGATAAATTTGATGACCCAAGAATGTGTTAAAAAATTTAAAGATTTTTCGTTTCATATTTTTTTTTTCATATTACCTGTGCTATGTCTAAAAATAAATATGCGGTCAATTTTGGATTGATTTAACATATTAATTAAAATCATTTAAGGATTTAATGATCCATGGTTCCTATGCTTTATATATTTCCATATTTCACTATGTCCATAAAATGAGTAATGTTTACTTGCTGCCATTTTTTGGCTGATTGTACTAACAATTCCCAATGAATTTGCTGTCCAAAACATAAGTAAAAAATTTAAAAGATTTTTGTTTCTTCCTTGTTATATTTCATTAGTTTCATTAATATGTACAATAATAAAGTTGTAAAAATTATCCAAATTAAAATATTGTAATAACCAATCTCTGAATTATTAATAACCAAAACAACAAATATGAAACATTGTAATAAGAATATTTTATTTCTGAAACAATTTAAACCTTCATAGATCTGTTCGTTTATCATTATTTCAGTACAGACCTACAAAAATATTTATTCAATTCTCAAAGCAGATAAGCTAATTATAAAAGCACTCAAATT
This sequence comes from Hygrophila difformis, assembly GCA_030278955.1. Classification (NCBI taxonomy): domain Eukaryota; kingdom Viridiplantae; phylum Streptophyta; class Magnoliopsida; order Lamiales; family Acanthaceae; genus Hygrophila; species Hygrophila difformis. The sequence goes on along the minus strand of JAOANR010000007.1, from coordinate 59,756,784 downwards.
TTAACTTCCAAATCATTTCTTTTCAGTCTTTATCCTAACTGATCTCTTCAGTTTTGTGGCTGAGAATTCGTCATCCAAATTTCTCTTCAATGATTCCAACTCACAATCAACATGTAATATAGCTGGCTTCACTCCATGACCCTTATTTGCTTTCGGACTCCCTGTGAAGTGATCTATAACAGTGCTTTCTTGTTGCTTATTCAAACTTTCAAGTGACTTCTCTTTGGCATTCATGTCCATTTCCGTGTTCGAATCCTCCAAAAGGCCTATTGAATATTCGATCACTAATGAGGACATTGAATTTTGACCGTGCTCATCTTCATCTAAAGATAAAATTGAAGTCACTATATTTTGTTGCCATGGTTCACCTTTGATTTTGATCTTACACTTGAATCTCTTGTTTAAAAAAGCTTCCTCAATCTCAATTGGAACTTGGCCATCCTAAAAAAAAGTTACATATTAAATCTTTAAATTATATAATGCAATGAACAATAATAATATGCTCCACAATAAAATAAATAAAAACATGTAGAAAATGTATAATACTCCCTCCGTTTTTTTTAACTTCTCCACTTCTTCACTGCACGCAATCCAATGTACGTTTTTAGTCATTAATAACTCAAATTATATACAAGTAAAAATTATAAAAAATTGATATTATAAATCTACGCGATTAGAGGAATCCAACAAGATCTCAATTGACTATGTTTTATCATACACAACTATACTAAAAAGTTGAATCAAAGTTACTTAATGAATAGTATCAACTATTCAAAGGGTAAAGATATTAAAAAACGGAGGGAGTATGTCGCTGACCTTAGTTCTTTTTAATTCATTGGCCTGCTTGCGTATTATTTGCCTGCATTCTTTGTCCCAAACAATGAATGGGGAACTCCCAGAACTATCCGCAAAATCCATTATAAGTTTGTAACGCATGGTACCTGTTTAATTTCTACATCTTGGGCAGGAGGGATTTTTTATCTTCATTTTCCATTTTACTCCAACAGGTATTGCAAGCCAAGTAGTACCATGAGTTGCTCGAATCTATATTCACAACTATAGCAGTAATCCAAAAATAGCCTCCCTGTTGAGTATATTATGTAGGAATCAAAATCGATAGAACATTATTAATAACAATTCTATATAATGAATTGATAGGTGATTAATATATATATATATATATATATATATATGCTATGACCTTTGTAGTTTCACAGAGATCTCGAATCGAGCAAGTTATTTCTTTGTTTGAATCAGGAGTACAATAGCTATCTGTTGAGTACATTATTTCGCTATTTTCATGGTTTTCATTGTTGGTCATAAGGCTAAAAAGGGAAAAAGAGCTGTCAAAATCACTTTTATAAATATTTTTTTATTGGAATAAAGCATAATTTTTCATTAAATCTAGGAATATTCATCATACTTCTTTCGAAATTCATTAACAATATACATTGGTAGTTCAATATTAGATTTGTTGCATGAAACGTATTGCTCAAGTTCACTTTTCCTGCAAGATGGTGTAAATCAAAATTTGAAACGGAGTTAGTAGGTATCATTTTATTGCTAAAACATATTGTTAAGAAATTTTGTTTACCTTGATACATTGTTGCCCTACAGAATTGAATAATAAGGATGTCATCATCCTTTTTATCACTTCTATCACAAAACATGTCGATAACTTTAATAGCATAATCCTCCCACATAGTGCATGAGAGAGTGTTTCCGCTGCATCAATGTGAAAATGTTAGCTGTTTTAATTGATCCTTGAATTGCTATTGCACAAGAAATTGTATTTGTCAACTTACCAATCATCCTCTAGGATAAAATCAATAGCCTTGGCATTTTGGCCATTATGTTTTGTAATTGTTTTTGGGGCTCTTGGAACTTGCACAACTCTCCCCATTACATCTGCATATGTAAGGAATAAATATTAAAATTGATATAAATACAATTGTCAATACCATGAAGAAGCAGGCCTAAATTAGTACACTTACCAAAAGGTATTTCCCTTGCAGGATCTCTCATTTCTTGTATTTCTACAAATGTTTTGAAGTAGAATGCAAGCATTGGAAATTCTGGCTTGTTCTCAGATCTCACTAACGTTTTGAATGTGAATTTCCCTTTGAATAATTCATTTGTGACCTTGTATAAACCGTAGTTGTTTGTAACTACAAACCTAACCACATAATACACTTGCCCTTTCTTCAATTTTTTCTTGAAATTTGTTGATTATGTTTTTCGGAATTGAGAACAAAAATTTTATGCCCTGTATATCAACAGTTAGTTTTAGTATATTTGTTGATTATAATACTTATAATATATTGTGAGCAACATATTTTCTGAAAAAATACCTCATCATCTTGAAAAATTGCCTCAATACTTAAGATTTCACTTTTATTGGATTGAGAGTTTATATTGTATTTCCGGATGCACCGACATGTTACACCGACCATTGTATCCGTGGCTTCTAACTCTTTGAATTTTTTCCATGGGACCATTGATTTTGAGTAATCTGAATAATTATATAAATGTTTGATCTTGTGCATATATAATATAATGTACTTTGAAAACTATATTCTGTACCTGTTGGCATATTGTGGCTGAGATTGTTGTATTTTTTTTTCAGACTACTGGATGGCTGCTATGGAAAGGGACTGTGATTGTGAAATTGGGAGATGTAGCTTTTTCCTTGAAAATCATACCTTATTTATAGGGGTTAAAATATTATAGAAACATAAACTCTATTATTATGGCTGAGCACAGAGGTAAATGAAATATATCATTTTGTATTTAATTATGACGGTTTAAGGAATCATAAACACCATAATTTTGGCTAAGAATGTGTGTGCGTTATGGGCTATACTAAAGAGTTTGATCCTACTGTATACATCGTGCTATGGATGAGAATGAAGATGTATTATGGGATGTGTTATTGACCTTTTTATGGACTTTTGAAAATTAGTTTTCTGGTAGCCTAATGTTGTTTAACCTCCAAAATTAATTTTTTGAGGCCCAATATTATCTAATCTATAAAAAGTAATATGATGTTACTGTTTATAGGATCAACAGGTTTATTATAATATAGATTCGGGGAAATTAGGGTCAAGGACCCATATATTTTTGTTTGAATTATAAAAGACCCCTTCCAAATATTTTAGACTTAGGACCCCTTTACTACTTTGACTCAAACAAAACGACCCCCTCATTTTCCTTAAACAAATTATATGCTAAACACAAAGGGGATTAATTCAAAATCCAACCAAACAAACAAGAAACAGCGGGAGAAGTGGAGGCATCGAGACACCGAGAACTGGAGTTGGAAGAAACCGAGTAAGAGAAACCTACCTTGTCCGAAAGAAACCCAAGCGAGGAGGAAGAAGTGGTGGCCGAGCATTTGGGTTAGAAACCGAGAAGTGTGGACGTTGGGAGAAACCGAGTGAGAGAAGGAGAAGGCAATCGGGTTTAGGGTAAGAGGCCAAACATCGAGAGAGGGGGAAAGGTAAGAGGCCGAGCATTTGGACGAGAAGACCTAGCGATTTAGGCCGAGCATTTGGACCCGAAATGGCACCGAAGAGAAGGAGGGCTCAAACCGAAGAGGCCGAGCAAGGTGGTGGTGCAGGTACAGTGTATATGTATATATATTGTTCTTTTGGTTGGTTTGTTCATTGCAAATTGTGTGCTTTGTGTTGATGTGTAGAATTTGGGGAAAGTTATATAGTTCATTTGGTTGGTTTGTTCATTGCAAATTGTGTGATTTGCGTTGATCTGTAGAATTTGGGGAAAGTGATTTTGAATGTTGTAATTAGGTTTTTAAATGTAGTTGCACATAATGTGTTCGACAAAATGATAGAATAGTAATATTAGTTTAAAATCCTCAAATTTGGAAGTAATTGTTGTGTTAATTCATCAAGATGAGTGTTTTGGATATTGTAAATGTGTGGCATATATATGGTAAAAGGTTATTGTATATTTGGTAAAGAGTTTACTAAATAAAGTAAAACGCCTCTCTTTGTTGTGTTAATTCATTGTTGATTCATTGTTAAATGGTGGTTTCATGTATTTATGACTAGGTGGTTTGAATGACAAAAAAATGCAAGCTCCTCGGTGTTCTGCGAAATATTTACGAGAAATTGTGGAAGATGTGGAGGTCCGGTGGTCGGTACGACAAAGAGAGGCGATAGAGGCGACCGGATTTGGCCATTTTACAAAGGTGAGCAAAGAGAGTACATTCCTCCCACGCTTTCAAGCCCTCCTAGAAATATTTAATCCGGCGATGCAGAGCTTTGTAGTGGGCAATGGCATTAGAGTGAAGTTTAGTGCTCGTGAGTTTACCTTGGTGCTTGGTTTGAGGCACTTAGGACATCATGTGGACAAGAGGTTGGAGCATGATCCGACTATATCGAAGATGTTCTTCAAGGGCTGGTGTGTGGATGTTAAAAGGAATGAAATTGCAAAGGCTCTACGGGATTGGGCCGGAGTAGTGGAGGGCAATGAGAGGTGCAGTCCTGAGGAGTATGCAAGCTTGTATGTATTGCTCGTGTTTAACTGTCTATTATTTCCCACCACCGGGTACACAACGCCTAAGTACTTATGGCACTACGTTGAGTAGGGGTGGGCACGGTTCGAATAACCGGGATTTTTCAGGTATTTGCTAACCGAACCGAACCGAGCAAATATTCGAAATTTAAAACCGAAACTGAACCGAAAATTTCGGTTAACCGAGAAAAATCACACTACTCGCGGATTACTCGAACCGAACCGAACCGAGCTATCATATGCCAAATTTGCTCTCCGAATAATCGAAATGGCGGTTAACCGAAAAAATAATCTCTATTTGCAAATAATATAAACCGAACCGAACCGAATCGAATCTTAAAATTTCAAAAATAATTTAGAACATAAATATCCAAAATAAAATGTCATTTACTCACAATTTTCCATAAAATGATCATCAAAGTATACATACACAACATAGTTAATTAAATCAAACCATCCCCACATATTAAAACATCCTGCTTCTTTGATTCTTGTCTCCATTTTTCAACAATAGCCAACTATGGAACAGATTGGAGCAGCAGTCAATTGATTAAACCGCTATACTCTTCCAGTAACTCAAACAGCGGCGAAGTATTATGCAGAAGACATTCAGTTAATTCAAAAACATAAATACCACACCATGAATCTTCATAATAATAAAGAAGTAAATAAAAACACCTGAAGAGTAATATTGCTAGCATCCACTGCATACTCCTAGCAGAAAACGAGAACATTTACACAAATATTTAGAAAATAATGACATGGATGAGGAGAAAAACAGATTGAACGTGCAAACAAATATTTACTGAAATCATAACAGCTGCATATGAGTAATTCATCAAAACAAAAAATTAAAGCCCAGGATTTTAATTCAATAAGACCATTATTCCTACTATTCCACTTTACCAACGTCTAGGCAAAAGAATTAGGTTTTTCACAACAAAGAGGACTCCCAAATAGTTTCAAGTGAAACTCTAAGTCTTCCCCGGTTAACTATCTTGTCTTCAGCTACCAAAAAGTCTTGATTAGTTTAAAAATATTACATATAAAACTATTTCATGCCAAGTGAAGGAAGCTTATCTGAATCGAAGGATTTCTCTTGTTAAACAGATTTCCATTAAAAAACAAGAACATTATAGTTTTCAATAACATTCCGGCATCGGCACATCATTTACATTGACGGAAGTCTAGTAAAAATCTCTTCAGTGCCACTGAAAAATCAAAGCTGGATCAACACATAGGGATGGAAAGTGAAAGGTATTTTCATCGGCCTAACAGTAGGAAAAAAGCTTTCATCGACCTTATATGGGTAAACATAAGCTTCAGGTACTAACTATAAAAATATCCAAAATCCCATTACCCATATTGTAGAAGCCTTCGCGGGAGGAGCGCCGAGCAGACCGTGCAGCTGTGTTGTTGGCTCGCCGCGTCGCAAAAGGGAAGGCGGGAGGGGATTGAACAGTGCCTCGCCGTGCCGGAGCCTGGATAGGTTGCGAAGAGTTTGAAGGAAGGAAGGGCAAAGCGGCGCAGTCGGCGCTAGAATGAAAGACTGGAGAGAAACGGGGGAATGGGTGAATTAGGGTTGCGAAGAGTATATGAAAATATATATATATATATATATATATATTTAAAATTAAATTAAAATATAATTATAATATACGGTTCGGTTCGGTTAACCGGGGGAAAAAATACTAAAAACCGTAACCGAACCGAACCGAGCAAATACCTGTGTTGAGGTATTTGTATTCGAACCGAACACCCCGGTTAACCGAAAATTCGATTCGGATTCGATTCGAATCAGTGGTTCAACGGTTCGGTTCGAATTTTTTGCCCACCCCTAACGTTGAGGATACAACTATTCTGGGGGAGTATGCTTGGGGACCGGCTGTATACTCATATTTGCTCGAGTCCATGACAGGAATTGTGGAGGGTAGATCCTCATACGTGAGCGGTTGCACTGTGGGGCTTTTGGTAAGTTTGTTCGACTCATTGAACTAATATTGGTGCTTATGTATTTTATAATGTGGAACTAACCTAGAGTTTATGTAATTGTAGGCATGGTTTTATGAGAGGGTGCCAAAGTTTGGCAAGCCAATCAATGTGGTAAAATTTCCAAGGATTACGAGATGGGTTGACAGAAGCGGGAAGATTGAAGTATGTCGGCAAGAATTACGGGAGGTGATTCGCAATGATGTGGTGAGGCTTATGCCATTGGCAGAGGAGAAGATGTTGTGTGAGACCGCTAGGGTGTTAGCGGTGGAATGTTGACTTGTGGATTTAAATTTTTGTTTTTTTCCTAGATGCTCTTGCAATGTTGTTGTTCGTATTGAAAAAATCTTGGTTGTCTACATGAAGGTATCGGAGGATGAGGAGGAGGAATGGGGGGGGGGGGGGGAAGAAGAGCAAAGTGCAAATCAGGGGGATTTCGGATCGGAGGATGAGGAGAAGGAAGAAGGGGGGGAAGAAGAGCAATGTGCAATTCAGGGGGAGTTCGGAGTATTGGGGGATGGCCATGGATTGGAAGATGTGGCATTGATGGTTGTGGATGAGGCTATTAAAGAAGAATTGCCGGTGATGATAGATAATGTGGAAATGAAGGCTGGAATGGGGACTGAGAAAGAAGGACAGAGTGTGAAGAGATCCGGGGAAAATGTAGATGAGGGGAAGAAGAAGGACGAGGCGAGGGACGAAAGGCAAGAGGAGGTCGTGCCAAAGGCGGACAAGAAGAGTCCCTCGTCTTTGGTGAAGAATGTCCAAAGTAGGAGGGATCGGAAACCGAAGAAGATGGACCCTGATTACACTGATCCGAAGACGTCCCCAAGACCGGAGAAATAGAAAAGGCGACCACGGACATTACAAGAACCGGTAGGAGGGACATTAGAAGAATGGGTAAGTTGTCTACTATGTTATAACTATTTATTCGAAATAGTTATTAATTGAATAAACTAATATGGTACTATTGAATTTCGTAGTTTGATGTCATGACTTGGATATAACATCTATTGGGATGACGCCTTTGTTGAGGCACACAAGGGGAGACGTGATTGGTCCGGGCGGGACGAAATAGATGCAGCGAAAAGGGGGTTACTGGACAGGTTCATAGACGGCGACATGCATGGGTAAATAATAATATACATGCTTATTAGTTATAATGATAATGCATCGTACTTTTGTGGTGTTGATTGTGTTATATATTTTGAATTTGTAGAAAGATTGTGTGGGAGGGGGAGGGTGTTTCGGTGCATGTATCTGATGTGATCAATTTGTTGATGAATGAGCCCCTATCCGGAACTATCATCGATGCCGTCCTACAACTCATTGTGTCGGTTCAATACCAAGAATTGTATGGTTTCTCTTCTCGTGCGGTCTTCTTGAGCACGCTGACCACGGTGAGGATATTTATTATATAATGTTGTTGATCGTCTACAAAGAGATTATATGTTTAATTTGGTCTCTTAATTCATTTTCAGCAAAACATTGAGAGTGTGATCCGCACACATTACCCAACGAACAAGATGGATTGGACCCATCTTGAGTGTGAAGAATTCTTAAAGCATATGGTGGGGTTTTGTGGGGCGCAGTTAAGGAAAATTAATGGCATCAAGGAAAGTACTATAAAGTACATCGTCTGCCTGATAAACGATGATGCACTTTTTCATTTGTACTTGGTGGTTCTCGATATTGAGGTTGGCATAGTGTATGGTCTGAATTCCCTAAATTGGACGGATCCTCGGACGAAGACAAGGAGAAAGAATATAGTAATTTTCCTTATAATATAAAAAACGTGTATGGATTAATTCGTTTGCAAGTTGATTTAATTATATTGTGTTGTGCCATTTGTGGTAGGTAAATTTCCTGTCAGCGTGCTGCAATATGTGGGGCATAAGAATGTCGTCTGAGGTCGTGGACAAAGTTTGTAGGGAACAGAGTGAAGGTTCGATGGATTGTGGTGTGCACGTATGTTTATGGAGCGAGACATATGCACGAGATAGCCCGAAATTCTGGAATGAAGCCAAAACCAAGTCCATGGGATTTATGAGAGCATATTATGCATATGCACTTATTATGGATTTGGATGGGAAGTTGTTATTTTCAAAGACTTGAATTGTTTGTCTATTGAGTAATTTGTGTAGTACATTTAGATGTTTTTGAAGGAAATTCATTTGACTATGGCATGTGGATGATATGGTGTATGTGAACCAAGTCCATCGAATTATGGAATTTAAGTTTGGATGTTGGTGGATTATGATTGTTGATCCATTATGTGTATTTGGTTGTTGATGTGTTATATACTAGTAGAAATTGTTTCAGGAAAGCACATAATATGGTATTTGTGGCAAAGATCACTACAAAAAATCAATGGTAAACAACATATGAGAAAAATGGTAAAGCATCCAAATAGTGGAGTAAACTCTATTTGGTGCTTGTGGTAAAGCACATAATGATACAAGGAGAGGACGGCCGTCCGCGCACCGTCCCTCATCACAGGAGCCTAAATTTGGCCAAGGACGGTCGTCCCTCAACCATCCAGAGGGACAGGAGAACAACCTTAAGGATGGACGATCCTGGTAGAGTAGCGAATGGTCGTCCCACACCCGTCCCGATGGACAGGACACCAACATCATTGGTGGACGGTCCTGGTAGAGTGGGGGATGGTCGTCTTTCAAGCGTCCGGACACCACTGGTTGCTCTTTAGCTACTTGGACGGTTCTAGAACGGTTTAGTGCATGTCCGTTCGCCCGTCTCAAGCAAATTCATCCATAATATTACCACTTGCACGTATAATACGAACCACAAAGCAGTTAGACACACTGAGGGATATATCATGGTTTGTCAACAGTTGCAAGCATAGCAATAGTAGTACGTCCACATCAAAAGCACATAGAAACTGGTTAATGCAATCCTAAACATTCGAAATCAAAAATAGCAACACAAATTAAGTTCACCCATTACAAATTCTTTGTACGACAAATACTACTTATGGTCATAACGGAATCGGGCAAGATCGGGAGCATCTGGGTCCAGACGCCACATTGAACGGCCTACGTCCCGGATATCTCTATGCACCTCGGTGATCTGGTCGTCCCAGTGCGCTTGCATCTCAGTCAAGCGCGCGTCAAATGATCCTGCATGCTCGTGAAGCGACCATCCATATGAACACGCAAATCCTGGAACATCCTCCCAAGCTCGGAGTAATCAAACCCTCCTTCGTGCACATGCGGCATTGGGGTGGGGGGGGTGGGGGCATGAGGGTGGGTTGATCCGTTTCCATGTCCTCTTGTGCTTGCGAGGCCGGTGGTGGTGGTGTTGGTGCCCGTTCTTCTGGGACAATCAGAATTAAACCCCCGTCTTCTTCCTCATTTATTCTAGCGGGCGCAGCTCTACCACTTTGAATTGACTGATGACGTTCTGCAAACTTGGAAATTTTAAAATGCCCCATAGGCTCCTTTCGCTCCTCCGTTCGTTGAATATCTACATCAGCTTCCGTGCACATGCTCCATATCAAATGAACATGTGTGTGGATAGGGATGAATTATTTGCAATTTCAACCATGTGCCTCCTGATCAATGACCCTACATTAATGGTACCTCCAAATGCCAAGTGATGTATCAAGTCAAATGCATCGCGAGTGACGTAATCCTCACGGACGGTTGGTCTGATACGCCCGTTCCACACACACGCCACGAACTTCCATTGAGGGTCCAACAATTTTGTCCGGATTTCTTTGTTGTTTTTAGGGTTCAACTGGACTTCCCCAGAAGAACAAAGTGGAGCCCAATTTGGAACCATAGGCACCTCATCCGGGGGTAGCCGGAATAGCCATTCGTTCCGTAGGCCGAGGTGTGCATTAATGGCAGATGAAGAGAAATCAACATATTTGCCACGAACATATACTTCCTCCATGACCTCGTCCGCATCTGGTATATTGACATACACCTTCAATACAAGATCAATTGGGGCAAGTCCTTCCGGGTGAACTGCAAGCATATCCCATCCCCACCTATCGACAAGGGGTGCCACCCTATCATCCAACAAATGCTCCGCCCTGAATGCCCGCTCACCAACATATGCTCGTTGTCCGTGCATCGTGTAGTACCTTTCTTGCGCACCGGGAGTCTCAAATTTTTTCCTATTCAATTTAGATACAGCCTTCTGTGGACGACATCCCATTCTAGTCATAGATGGTCCCTCGCTGTCATCATCATCGCGTTGAACACGCTTTGGGGCCATCAATCAAGCAAGACACAACAAACACTGGAGGAGACCCATTGCAACTGCACGTATAAAAGAAAAATAACTCAGACATGAAGTAATTTATCTTTTAGGAATAAATAACTCATCTAGACATTTATTCAAACACCACATGTGCACAATGAGAAAGAGGTTTGCACTAGCAAGTTTCATAAAGATTTCACCATAACACATACGGTATTCCTCTAGTGCGCTCAATTCCAACAATTTCATAAACACAAATCACATATTCCTTTACCTCTATAGCACAATACTGTCCAACGATTTCATAAAAACCCATTAGATTTTGAGAACAATAGAGTCTTGCCAACTCCCTAAAAACCGTGTGAATACCCAAAGAAACCCTAGCCCTATTTCGAGAAGTCCCAGCAAGATTAAGATTAGAGGAGACAAGTACGTACCTTCTACTTCTTCTTCGACCAATCAATCTTCCTAGTGTTGCTTGAAGGGTTTCGTTCAATTTGGAAGAGGAGGAGATGCGGTTTCGGTGGTGTCGAGAAAGAGAGAATAATGAAGCCTGTGGTGGTTAAGAGGAGTAAATTCGAACGGGTGCAAGCTTTGGGAAAAAACTAGGGCTTACTTATTCGAACGGGTGCAAGCTTTGGTAAGTTGTTTAAATTTTAAACATAGGCTTTACCATATATATGCTATGTGTTTACCATGTCTTGGATATAACTTTTTACCACTAATTCCAATAACTATTTACCAAATTATTGAAATAATACCATACCATATATGGCAATACATTTTACCACATTTAAGTGTCATAAAATAATAATATCTAATTTAAATAAATAAATAAATATAACATAATATAAATTTTAAATAAATAAATTAATATTAAATAAATAAATATAACATAATATAAAATTTAAATAAAGTAAATAACAGATTGTTTAAAACACTAGTTTAAATTATTAACATATGACTATCATATATATGCTACGTCTTTACCATGTATTCAATATAACTCTTTACTAAAAATACAATAACCTTTTACCAGATCGTATATAGCATACTTTACCACATATGGCAAAACATTTTACCACATTAAAACAACACAGTACCGGATGGCTAATGGGGGACATTTACATGACCGTCCTCTACTTCCACAATATTTCAATTAAAGGTTTACTAAACACAGACTAATATATTACCATGTTCCGACAAATCATTACCAAATAAACAATGCGCACTTACCACATTCATTAAAATTAATTTACCACGTTTTGGCTATATATAATATTTTTATATTAGGTAATCTGGTATCAATAAAACCACGCCCACGTTTCGAACAAAAGCTTATGCAATAAAGGTTGTAGAAAATATTAAACTTAAACTTACATATCTTGACTCTCCATATAAATATTTAGCGGAACATATACTAGTATTAGTAAATAATAATGATTTGAATGTGATAAATAAAGGTTGTAGAAAACATTAAACATTAAACATACATGATTTCTTACATGATTAATCTTACATACATACATTAAGCATTAAACATTAAACATACATGATTAATCTTAAAAAGTAAATAATAATGATTTGAATGTGAGATATGAATTATTATATATATTCTTTCAACTATATACATACATGATTATTGGTTTTCATACACTCTATGTGTATAATTACCATAATTTTAATGAATTGAAATAATAAAAGAATACATTGTTCATTTAGACATAATAATGACTTTGGTTTTCAACAGTAAACACTCGAACGAAGCGGTTGCCACACTCATTCTTCTGGTTTACCACACTCATTCTTCTGGTTTACTATTTATGTGGGATACGTTTACCAGAGATAGTTTAAACGATTTACCACATAGAGTGTAAATGAATTACCACATACAGTGTGACCAACTACATATAGTAGATTTACAATACATAATGCAGATAATTTACCACATATATTGTAAAGATTTACCACATATAGTAGATGATTTACTAGACACGGTAAAACATACATACAATTGGTGGATGAAATTTATAGTTCAAATTTACCACATATTGGATAAAAGTTTTACCACAATACCTAATCTGATTTACAACATCTAGTGTTGATGATTTACTATGCCTATTGTATAAAATTTACCATATAATGTAGATATATTACCACATTACTGTGTACGATTTACCAAAGAAAACGTAAGTACTTTTTGCACGGGAGAGGCACCGTCCTTCAACCAACCGTCTCTCACACTCTGTTTTCTAAAAATGTACGCACGGCCCAAGGGACGGCCGTCCCTTCTCACCCCAGGACCGTCCCACTACTCCTGTTCGACAAAGAACCTTGGGAAGCCAATGGGACGGCCGTGCCATAACCATCAGGACCATCCCAAATCTTCTGTTTTGACTCAGAACTTTCGGGACAATCACAGGACGGTCCGTATATGGACCGTCCCTTATCAGTAAATGGCTCACACGGGCTTGGGGGTGATCGGACGGCCGTCCCTTCGCAATGAATAATGCTTTACCATACATGATCTATAGATTCACCAGATTTTCACGGACCACTTAACCACGTTAGGAACAGACACTTTACCAGGTTCTTTGTTTAATACCACCACAATTCCATTATCAAACCACAACAACATACCAACATTCATCATCACATAGAACCATAAGCAAACATAAAAAATATAATCCAACATCTAGAACTTCAACTTCCAATATGTTCACATTGCACTTGCAAAAATAAACCATAAAAAATATATGGCAATCAAGTGTTTGTGCTTCAATTAACCAACAAAAATGGACATGTCCACATAACCTACTTCGAAACTATAGAAACTCGCGGGTTCTTGCACGTACGTACGTTGTGGCCGGGCAAACCGCATAAACCACATTTCCCACGACCCCACTGGTTTGGGAGGGGATGCGTTTTGTTTTCGGTCGCCCCGGCTGCGAACGCACGTCGGGGGGTTGAACTGTGTCGGTCGCCTCCACCGTTGCTTCTTTCTCGTGTATCATAGATATGGGGTAGATAGCACTTTTGTACGCCTTACGAAATATTTCAACACTGTAGTAAGGATCCACGTAATCGTACGGAGAGACGTGCATGTCCGAAATGCAAATCATGGCGTGGGCACAGGGATAACCACGGATTTGTCATTGTTTACACGAGCACTCCCGTTTGTTGAGATCAACTACCATCCTCGACAACCCCTCCCGCACCTCGTACAATCCGGCATTCGACCTCACATATCAATGATTTCGACTTGTCCAAATTAGTTTGTAGTTTTCTTTCTATTCTAGGACACATATCTTTGAACCATCCCGCCGACTCCTGCCTTCTATCACACATCATTGTCATAACTTTTAATCTTATCAAATCCACCATGGCAGCTAGTGGTAGACCTCTAGCAATCTTTATCCATGAGTTCCAACTCTCAACCACATTATTGTTTAATACACCCCATCTCATTCCCGGGAAGAACGCATTGGCCCACCGTTCCGGACGGGAACGTGCAATGAACTTCTTGGCAGGTTCCTTAAATGTATCAAATATCTTCTTCATGTATTTTTCGTAGTCGGATGCATAGACAGATTTTGCAGCCAACTGGAAAATGTTAGCCCATTTATTTTTGTTGTGTACAGGAAATGAAGACAACACCTGTTACAATCAAGTACACGTAATGCATCAAACAAACCATTCAATTCAATAAGAATCCCGAGTTACAATGATATTTTAAAATGGGATACGTACATCAGTTTTAAAATTCTCTATTAAATGACGTAGACATATTGCATGCAAACTTTGTGGGAATACATCTCTTTTTGCGTTCAGAAGCCCCGGGTGCCTATCCATGAATAAAACAAGATTCTCAAAATCGAAGTCTTCTCTTTGTGCTTCAATGGCTCCACGCAATTTCTGTCAAAACCATCCCCAACTCTCGTTGGTCTCACCATCAACAACTACAAAACATAGAAAATTAAATACCATATAAACTTGTGTATGCATAAAGTAATAAAATATTTATGCATAAACAAAATGCGCACTTGCAAATGCTACGGTGAATATGCCATTGTTCCCGTCTTGGCCTATGGCCGCAAGCACATGTCCTTTCCACTTTGTCTTTATGTGTGTGCCATCAAGAAACAAAATTGGACGGCATCCAACCAAGAATCCCCGAATGCACGCGCCCAAGCAAATAAAGGACCGGTGGAACTTGTTTGTGTCGGGGAATATCTCAAAATCGGCAATAGTACCGGGATTTGAATCCTTGAAGGCTTGGCACATACCCTTTAATCTATTGAATGAATCCTTGTCTTTCCCATGTATTTCTCTCAATTCTATTTCTTTCCCCATCCAAGCTTTATGGTAGGGTATATGTACGCCATAACCAATCTTTATATCATCAATAGCTTGTCTTGCCCTATATGCCGGATCAGTTCTCACCTCATCCATAATCATACTAGCGACCCAGTTAGATGTGGCTTGTGGATGATTTGTATCCATTATACGGTTAATTCCGCAAGTATGTTGTAGGGTACAAGTCCGAATGCCGAATGTCTCATCCGACGTATGATACGATGCATATACACGCCACCCACATTCTTCCACCGTACATCTCGCGATAACCTTGTTCTTCCCATTCTTCACGTATCTACACCCTTTGTTTGTGGCAACGCAATATGTCCTCAGAACCCGACGAAAATGCTCAACATTTTGAATATTTGCCCTTTTCCTTCAATGCGCTCAATGCCTCCCGAGCGTCCACCCAAAGCCTCTCTACTCACCAAAGCCATTTCATCCGGGTTTTCAAAATCACATGAATCTTCAACCCTACGTAAAAGTTCCCTTTGTCATTCTACCCATTGTTGATGTGCCAAAGTGAATGATATAAAATAAGCATAAAACAAATCAGACCTTCTCCTCTTCTCCGGCGACCCCTTGGACATGGCTATCACATTGCACAAATGTATATTTGTTAGCATGTGATATTGAATCATCAATTTAATGTCATTGTCCGTTCTTATTGTTACAAGCAACTTATCGCCGGGGGCTTCATATTTGAGATTGTATAACAGAGGATCAAAATCTGGCCATCGTTCTATCATCTCCATATGCACATCATTCACCGTAGTCTCATTGTTTATAGAGATTGGGCACTTCTCATCGTTATACTGACAAATCCCGAGAATGGTAAAGCTACTACTACTATTGCTCATTCTCTTTTCTACAAAATGCAAACAAAATAATATTACCATTCAATGATTTCACATTACCTATCAAATATATCAAATAACCCGATAAGTCAAATATATCACATTCTAATGTAGATAAACTGTCACAAACAAACAAGCAAACAAATAAAGACATGTTTCCACTCTACACAAGCAATGAACACAATACTAACAAAAAAACCTAATAAACAAAGATTGAACCCCTTACTCCAATAAGCCCTAGCTGGAAGAGCAGATTACAAAATCCCAATGGAGCGTCATCCACATCCACATCCACCTGCTCTTGCCGTCGTGCGCCGTCCTCCTTCCCATCGTCCGGCGTGAAACAGTCGCCACCGCCCTTCTACAGTGAAATCGCGGGAAGAGCAGAATACAAAATCGCGATGGAGTCGATCGATTGAACGTTGGAGTAGGGCATATGAGGGTGAATTAGTATTTTCCATTTCAAGAGGGTATTTTAGGATTTTCTTACTTGTGATTAGATTAGTTAAATGATATTTGCTTAACTAATGTTAATAGGGGTCCTTTGTTGTGATATGTTTGTAGAGGGGGTCCTTGACTCTAACTTTAGTTTTTGATAAGGTCCCAAGCGTAAGAAGCCCTATAGATTCAAGTTTCAAGATTCTGGGAAGCCTTGTTTTGGAGCTCCACTATGACATGTCAGCATGCGTGGGTTAAATAACATTAACGTAGTTAATCCAGTTGCCACATCACACTCCAAGTAATTAAGGGGGTTTTTGGATGGTTTGGGCAAAGATTAAGCAATTTAGGGGATTGATTTAGTTAATTCAATAATTATTGAACTATTTGAGAAATTTGGCAAAATTATGAGATTATTTTGGTTTTTTTCCATATAATAATATAAAACAAATTTTTTTTTTCGGGGTAAAAGGGGCCAAAGCCTTTTATTCAAGAAATTATTGTAAATTTGGTACACCTACAACATCATCATGTAGGACTATAAAACAATTCTTTATACATCATATTCATATTATGCACTTAAGTCAATCGATCTCTAATTAGGTTGCAAAATTAATTAAATTATATAAATTTTATAATTTAAAGTGAAGTCATAATTACATTTAGCACTTCATAATTATTATTTATATTAGGGTTCACAATTAAAGTGATATGATTGGGTAATCCACTTAATTAAATGGAGTACATTCATGTACACATATATTTTTATAATGAGATAATGGCCCTGGTTGGCAAATAATCAAAACCAATAAGTTATTTTGTAACAGAATTTAAGATAAATTAACTTATTTAAAAAGATAAAATAACTTAAAACATGGTTCAATCAGCTTTTTTTTTTAAACCGCTGAAAATAGCAGCATTTTGAATTTTAGTTTATTCTAGGCAAAAAGTTAGTCTCGAAATTGTCAAACAACTACTTTTAATTAATTATTACACACGGAATCAGTTAACAGCTAAGAGCTAATTCTCATATAGGGCCAATAATTTTTTTAGGTTATTAGAAGAAGTCATTTCCGGATTTTTACCATTATTTTTTTGTTTAGAGTTTGGGTCACTACAAGGATAATCGGGCCAGAATAATGGCTAATTTGGAGGAAAGCGGGCGTGTGTTGTTCAAATGTGGAAACACCACAGACACCGGCATTCTTATGGCATCAAAGTGGAAATCATCTCCTTCTGGCGGTTATGTATTTTATTTTTTATTTAACTAAAATAAATAATATTCATTCC
This sequence comes from Hygrophila difformis, assembly GCA_030278955.1. Lineage (NCBI taxonomy): Eukaryota > Viridiplantae > Streptophyta > Magnoliopsida > Lamiales > Acanthaceae > Hygrophila > Hygrophila difformis. Next base: position 59,739,091 of record JAOANR010000007.1, on the reverse strand, counting down.
ATTCCATTATTTACGTCCCAATTTTCTTCTTTATCCATTCGAATAAAAAAAAACCACTTAATAACAATATATCAAACCATATCTCGATGTTAACTGTAAAATGAGGTGACACTGCCTTGACACTGCTTTGTCACACCTAGTGTATTAAATTTCGATCGAAATTCCGAAATTTCGGGTTTCGGGACATCTCGAAGTGAAATTTCACCTATAATATTTTTTGAAGAATTTCCTCCGAAACCCGAATCCGAAATTTAACCGATATTTCGCAAATTTTTATTTTTTTTAAAAAAATATTTTTTTCTAAGTTTTAAAAATATCTTCTTTTAAAAAAATAAAAGTTATGCTTCAGTACATGTTGATTATGTCATCGATTTTAAGTCAAAATATTTTCAATCGATATGGTTCATCATATCATCAATATTATGAACATAGTATATCATGGAATGTGTATTTTCAGCACATTGCTAGTTTATATAGCAATAGAGATGTGATATTTTGGAATATCTTCATTTTCATTCTCTCGGAAACACGATGTGGTTTTCTTAAAAAATTGCAAATATACCTTCGAAATTTCCAATTTTTGAAATTTTCATAAACTTATATGTCCGATATCATCACCGATACTGACATTTAAAACCTTGGTCAAACCAATGTGTGTCTTCTCATCGGAGACCCCTCAACCTAAGTTGGGGGTTCAATTTTCCTCCCGGTCCTCTATCCCTTCCCTCTATCCCCTTTGTAATTTGTATGGCTTGAACTCTCAATAAAATAAAAATAAAATAAAGTGAATGAAAATAAAAATACATTTTTGGAAAGAAGCATTAGCTACCGAAATTTTCGGTGCTAATTAACATACATTTCTTTAGTAAATGGCCATAGAATAAAATAAGGATCTCTAACTATCAAAACAAAGTGAAACAAAATTGAAGATCAAGAGGATGAGGAATGTCCGATGGGAAGACACGCATTGGTGTGACAGAGAAGTACCGAGGCACTGAGCAACCTCATTTTAGCAGTGAGCCTCGAAATATTATTTGACACGATGTTATTAAGTGGTTTATTTTTTTACTCGGGTGGACAAACAAGGAAAGTTGGACATAAATAATGGATATAATGAAACATTATTTATTTTAATTATATAAAAAATTAAAAAACGTAAATAGGCCACTAGAAGTACGCGATATTCACTTTTGGGCCATAAAAAATGCTAGCGCATCGGTGTGCTCGCATTTGGATAACACGCGGTACGCTTTCCGAACATTTGGCCCTTTTTTGGGTCTGACATCATTGTAGTGGCCCAAAACTTTAAATGAAAAAAAATCTGTAAATGATCTCTTGTGATGGCTTAAAGAAACTATTATCTCTTTTTATAATTTATGCTATTAAACATATTAAAATTCTATCGTAAATAACTAAATTCAATACCAAAATGCAAAGTGTAGATATATAGTACTATATGTTTATGTGAGCGGATTCAAGCATTTTCTTACCAAATGGAGAATGGTGCGATGATGAGGAAGTCATGAGGCGGTCTACCAGGGAGTACTTCATTGGTTTATTTTCTGTCCCCAGTCTCAACAGTCATGAGCATTATGTTGAGAGGTCGAACGAATTAGAGTTGCCCACACTCAGTCTGGTTACAGTAAAACACATTTGAAAGTATGCATGTGCATATATCACAAAAAATATACTCCCTCCATCTCAGGTAAAACTCATTTGACTTTTGGACACTGTTCATTGTTCAACTTTGACTCAATTTTATTGCAATTATATATTTGAAAAAAAATAGTCGAGTTGTATCTTGTTAGACTCGTATAATCATTTAGTTTTAGAATATATATTTAACACAAGTTTTTGTTGTACATATTTTGAGATAATAACGATTTAAAAAGTATATTGGATTGTGTGCAGAAATAAAACAAGACATGTTAAATGCGACAGAGGGAGTATATCACATCATATAAAATATCTCTATCATTCTATATTCTTCCATCACATAAAACATCAGTTCCAACACACAAAACACTATTTTGGGGGTGTTTGGTTGTGCGTTTTGAAAAGTGCAGCAGCGTTTTCAAAACACATAATCGGGTAATTGTTACAATAAAACGTGATGTAGAAAATGAAATATTTGGATGAGTTTATGTTGTTCCAAATCTCAATAATCTGATAATTAATTTTTAAATGTTGGACTTTGTGTTTTCAGGTTGTAAAATATCAATAAAGGGCATGGGTAAGAACAATTAAATTATTTTTACTTTCAATCTGTTATCTATATTACAATTTATTTTCTCCTTCATACCTTTTCTATCAGTATGTATTTTTATATACTTCCTCTGTTTTCTTTCATTTGCTACGGACCCACCAGTACGCAGTTCAATGTACGTTTTAAATTATCAATAACTCAAGTTCGGTACAAATAAAAAAGTCTAAAAATTCGATATTTAAAAACTACAATACGAGACGAATCTAATAAGATCTCACATGACTATATTTTAACTTGTATAACTATGATAAAATTGAAATCAAAGTAATCTAAGGAATAGTACTAGAATTTGCAATGTTGCAATAATTTAAAAACGGGGAAGTATAATTGATTCAATTTATGTTTTGAAACCAAACACAGTTGGCATGAGTGGTATGGGGCTCTGACAGCTTAAGCAAATTTCTCGGGTTTGAGGTTTTATGTATGCATAATTCTGCTTTGAAAGAGGTAACCCTTTAATGCCCACCAAATGCTCGAGGGATTAGTCTTGCACCAAAAGTGGCCCAGGGATACCCGGTATACGTAAAAAAAATTATTTTTTGAAATATTATACTTTTAAATTTTCATATAAATCTTTTAATAAAATACATTAAAAAATTGACCTTTATTATGAAGGGATGTTGAGATAAATGGTAAAAGCCACAATGAGCACAATGAGCTGGAAAAGCATTTCTTTACAACACCAAGAATTAGCCGCATGAACGCACTAGGCATACAGAAATATTGCTGATGGTATCATTCATATTGTATATATGCCCTCTACTTCTCCGCGTGCACACCTGTTTACAACAACACTTGATAGTAAGAATATTAAAAAATTATGTTCTGATCTTGAATTGGTTGATCTTCTGATTTTAGTTGTCACTTGAAGGCTCTTCACTTGAGGCAGGGGTGTTAACACCCAATTGCAAGTATTAGGCTGCTACTAGACTCTGTTGGCCCACTACCACTACTATATATATATATATATATATATATATATATATATATATATATATATATTAATACTATATAAATGGGAGAGCTCTAATCTCCCATTTGATTTTGAGCCGTTGGATCAAGTTTCCAATTGAGATTATGGCCGTTGCTTTCAATCGTTTTTTTACTCTTTTTGCTCAACCCGTGTTCGAGCCACCCATTCGACTTTTCCTCCGGTATTTTGGTGAGCAGCGCCTTCTTCTTCGTCAATCTCCCTCATTTGCTGTACCACCGCGTTTCTCCTTCTCGTTCTCTTCAGTCCAGGGTTGCCTCGGCCTCTCATTCCTTTCCCAAAGGAGAAGCCCTCGTCCACCCTCTGACCGCCTCCATATGTTTCGCCTGGGTCTACTTGCAAGAAATCAGAAGCGGGAAAACCCTAATCCGCGGTGACGACGGTACGAACTGAACCCTTTCCCCTTCCAAATCGAGCGCTGCTGCTCTGTTCGCGAAGGCGCGTCGGCCGTTGCTCTGTTCGCGAGCCCCCTTGCTCCATCGCCCGCGCCGTGGCCTCTTGCACCGCTGCTTCGCTGTTGGACTGCTCTGCCGTGTTCCTCCAGTCACCATCGTCCACTCCTCCGCCGGTGGCCGCTCGCAGTCTCGTCGTCTTTGAAGTGGCTCTCTTTCTTCCCAACCCATTTCCTAGAGTTTTGATTTCCAAGCTCTTATCTATTCCACGGTCTGCTTCGATTTGATTAGCGTTCAATTTTGATTTTGAATGTCAAGATTTTGGATTTTAGGGTTACAATTTCTTCTTTAGTTTACCGTAAACCCTAATTATCCTTGTCCTGCTTATCTCTTTCTATACCTTTCTCAACCCTGCTTCGATTTGATTAGCCTCCCTTTCCTGCTTTGCTGACCTTATTTGCAGGGTTTATTCTTATTATTTTTATTTATTTTTGAAGAATCATCGTGAGGAAGGTATTTATTGCCTTATTGATACAGTTTTGTTTGTTTAGAGAAAAGAATTTGAAAGTCAGTATGTTATTGTCATTTCGAGAAAGATGTGGCTGTCACTACTAAGTATTATGTTCACTTTGTTTCTTTGACAAAGAAAATTACAGGTACTTATCAAAGGTTTAGATTTAGTTGTGTTGAGTTTTATGGAGTTTCAGTTTTACTATTAGGTTTATGCACCTTGATAACTTGAAACTTGATATTTTTTAGCGAACAGGTTAATCGAAGTTGACATATGTGTTGACATCAAACTCATCACAGGAACAGCGGGATAAAGTCGGAGTGTCTCAGTCAGGGCTGAGTGGAGATAATGCATCTTCTCGAGAGTTTCTTCACTCAAACTGCAAGCAAATTCTGAAATCGTTGCTGCCGGATTCAATTCTGCTACTACATTAATCTCTTCAATTATCTTTTCCTTGCAGGTGTGAATGCTTGCACAACATGTAGAAGAACCAGCCAGAGTTGTTGCTGTTGTGTCTTTTCCAGCCATGATAAAGTTCAATATTATGTCTCTCAAGTACTTCGGACTAGCCTTGGATAACTGCAGGAGTCTCGACAAGATGTCTTCTTTCTTCGACTGCAACAGACACGGTGAAAGCTTTATATGTAAGAACCACTCATAATTTCCTGCTCAACAGTAATTTTATTTTCCTACCTGATCATCTTCCAACTGTTGCATTTTTTGTGTCTTGTTATGTATGACTTTATTCACAAACTCATCGACCACTCTTATATGCTCTTTCAGTTTCCCCTCCAAGCCGATATTAAAAAACTTCTTTATCTTCCACAGGATATCAACATATCTCCAAGCAGTGATTGCACTGGCATCGTCAAAGGCGTGGCTGAATCTGATGCCCTCCTTGTTCGAGCCATGTGTGCTGTCCAGATCGACTTCAAAAGCCACTCCGAATATTGAATCCAAAGTAGACTTCATGAAAAGGTCCTACAAAAAACACAATTTTACAATCAAATAACTTTTCGGGTCATATTCAGATAAATAAACAATCCTTTGTTAATGATATTATTTGCTTGAATATCCAGTGGTTGATTGGCAATTGCGGCTGCAGACACTATATTGGCAAGCTTTATGGCATTTTGTTTGAAGATAGTTCTGCTAACATCCCTCAGGGCCTTGGTGGAAAATTCATGGCTCGATACTTTCCTCTGCTCCCACCACTTTTCACCAGCAACCGCAAAAATTCCATCACCGAGTAAGTCATTTAGAATGCTATTATTGTACCATCCCTGCATTGTTCATTAGATTCTGAAGATTAGCTTTAAAGCAGATTTGACTCAGGAGAAGGTAAACATTATCTTTTCTAAAACGTAGTGACAGTAGAGAAGTTAACATGGAGGAACCTCTAAATTCAACCTACCTTGCCATAATTCTGGAATTTGGTCTTGCATATGTGCTCTGCATTCCTGGGATCTGTGGTGTAGATCTCTGCCCGAAAGGGGCTGTGGGTTATCAATCTGTATGTTAAGTGTTTCCTTGCAAGATCAGTTATGTAATCATGGAGCCTGTTGAAGTTCATCAGCTGGTTTAGTATTGTTCCTCCCACGAGATGATACCTTTTGTTTTTCAGGCCATAATCCCTTCGTACAAGAAAGACAATCAAAAGAAACAATGGGATGATGATCAACACGATGGTCGTGGCAATGGGTTCTGGCTGCAAAAGCAAATCCATGGAGGGTTTTGGGTGAAAAGATACAGAAGGATATTGTAAGAATAAACAATTTAAGCACAACTTATATACTAAAGGGCCTTGAATTGAGGAATCAGGCCACTCATATATTTGGGTTATCTTTCTGCAGAGGATTTCCTCTGTGGCTGCATTTTATACCTGGGATTGTTCTTCGATCTAATAACGAGCCATTCAAGGTTATTTCTCTCAATACCCTCACTGAATGTGTTCTACTTTGATGTGCATACTAAGATTGATTTGAGATTAATGACTTAGGTTGAGATGAACAGATTAATGTGTTCTACTTTGATGTGCATACATACAATCATCCCATATAATAAATGAATACAATTATTTGGATAAATGCTCCAATGTTCTAATTATTGAGGATCTACTTTCGATTTATCACACTTCTCCCAAGTGGAACAGGGTGATTTATAAAAATGTTAGATCATGATGTGTTTATAAGGAAATGGGCTAGAAATGCCTCTAACATTTGTTTCTATTATTGTGTGCTACATACCTGGCTGACAGTTCATCTATGACCCTTCAAAGTTCATCATCTACCTGCAAATATGTCATGATATTTGGCTTATTGTGTATATTCTCTGCTCTTTACAGTTCCCTGGGTTTCGGCATGGGAAGAATATTCCGGAGAGTATTCTTATAGGTTATGTTGGAAAGGAAAATTTTAAGAGGGCTATAATTGAATCTGTTTTGAGGAGAACACTGCCACATGCCATGTCTTCGGTGCGCCCTTTTTATATTCTTTATATGTGTATAAAAAAAAAAATTCAAATGGCTCTCGCATAGTATTCCTATATTAAACTTGGGATATCTTCTATACCACTTCTACTCTTAGTCATGATAAGAACCTTGCATGTATTCAACGGAACTGTTATCCTTCTTTGTGGTGTGGAAGGAAACTGCTATATCAAATACAGTATTTGCTAAATACAGTATAATACTCCCTCTGTCCTCAAATAAGTGTTACACTTTTCTTTGTAGGTTGTCCACAAATGAGTATTGCGTTCTCATTTGATAGTTTCTGTCGCATCAACTAATAAATTTTACTCCATTCCTTTTCTATTTCTCATTGAAATGTGGTAGATGTGACATACCATCAACTTTAATATGACAAAAATTAAAAGAAATAAAAAAAAATATATAAAAATGAAGTGTGTATCATATCTCTCCAATCCCCATCTAATAATTACTCCATTTCTTTCTCCATTCACGACTATATTACCTAATTTCTCTCTTTATTCCATGTCCAAACCTAATGTAAGGATTATTTGAGGACGGATGAATTATATTGTGCTGAAAATAGATGGTTGTCTATTATACTTAATGATGAGTCCGTCTAATATTCTGAGGGGAGGTGGGGAGGTTTCCTCAGTTTTTTGAATCTGCTCTTTAACTATTCTGTAAACTACCTTCCATTCATGTTGCCTACCAGATAAGTGGAAGAGCCTTGGAAGATTCAATTCGCATTTCAACAAAATTTTCAGAGATGGAGAGCATGTATTCTTCTATGAACTCCATGAGGTTGCTTACATATTTATCACTTCTTCAAGCAAATTGTATACCTTTTATTGATGCAGCATCCTAATTTCATGAAGATAAGAATGGTTCAGTGAGAGATTACTGCTATTTTCTTTGCACATTGCATTTCATTTTTCTGTTTTTCTAATATCGTGATAAGGATGCAATTATCTTATACTTCACATATTTTTCCATTTTCCATTGTCCTACAGTAAAAATATCTATTTATGAAATCGGGTTTTTGCTTACATTTTACTTGATACGTAGGAAGATGTGTGGGTAATTGTTTTTGTTGATTATTGCTTGATTTTGTGCTTCTAAAATTCGTTAGATATGAAGTAATTGTCGATGTTGTGCCTGAAGTGAAATGGATTCCTGAAGATGGATACAAGAATTTGAAAATTGTTGTCGAGATAGATAAGGAAATAGATGCCCATACTGCAATGGAACAAGAATTGAAGCGTCGTCACAACACCATTGGTTCACTTAGAATTGTTGCTGACCGAGGACTTGAGGTAAAGAGCTGGTGTTTGGCACTCTTTTTTGTATCATTATATCCCTCGAGTCTTGAACCTTCTGTCTATATCAGCAAGTTACAAAATTTCTGCCTAACCAGTATCCTGTGCTAATAATCACTTGAAAGTTTACTCGGCAACTTCTTTCACTGTAATGATGCTATTTAAAAGATGGATGGCACATTTAGCTTTCAGTTAACTAATTGGAAAACTTAAATCCTCTCCAGGTGGGTGATGTTGCCGTACTTGATATATCAGGTACAACAATTGAACAAGATGAATCCCCTGCCCAAAGGATACCATCTGTTGAGAGTAAAGGTCTGTGTGCATGTGCTACATTTCATTAAGATCTCAATAAGCCTTGCTTGGACATTATACTGTACCAATCTTAGTGACATGTATCAGGAGCTGTAGAGAAAGGTTGTGATGTTTTTGATATTTTTTATACCCATTTCTGTTAGTTAAGTGGCTTTAATTCTGTTGCTTTTAAAGCTTCCAATTTGATACAGAAGATGGGGATAAAGTCCTTCCAGATTTTCTGCAATTGGTTATTGGAATGAAATGCGGACAAGATTTTATCTGGATGCACAACCATTGAAGAGGTAAGGCATTTGACCCAAACACATATCACGTCATCACATGGTATTGAGTCAAAAATCAAATAAATCCTATTTGCCCTTGTTTATTGCTTTGAAACACCTCACTGGAGTTTTGCTCTTGCCATCCACAGGTTAAGGAAACCTTATTGCAAAAAATTTCTTGAATTGGAGCAAACAGCCAAGGAACAAGCTACAGATAATGCTATACTGGACCAGATTCAAAAAGTATTATCCTTTTTACGTTAAGATGACCATTATTAAAATTGAATCTGTTTTCTTGGTTGCTACATCTTGGATGAGTGATCAGTGTCTACTGTATCAATCTATTACCATTTTGGCTGCACAATAACATTTCATTCACTGAAATCGTGTCTTCTACTGTTTGTTTGCTCACCATATTTTGCTTGTTTTTAGATGGTTGAAGTTGATATTCCCCCATCTTTGTTCGAGGAACAAGGCAGCCAGCTTTATGGCGCACAACTCCTGCAAATTCAGGTGAAGATTTACTCACTCTACCTTCTGCCAGTAGGGGTTTAACCTTTTACAGTTTTTAAGAATAGTTATACATAAGAATATGTATTTACTGAAGAATCTTTTTCACCAGGCAAACATGAAACTCAATGAACAGCAATTGGCATCTTTATCAAGTCCCAGGGCTGTGAGGGAGTACCTGGAAAGTCAGAAAGAGAACATAACAAATATTATAAAGCAGAATATGGCCTTTGGAGACATATTCAAACATGAAAATATGCAGGTATAAATTTCCTCTTTTAGACTGTATGCTGAGAGTTGAGGGTAAAAAAGATGAGAAAGAAGTAAAGAAACAACGCCACAACGGTTTACTTTTTTCGTCCTTGGTGGGATTTGGAGTGCTGGTCCACCTGACTATTTATTTTTAAATTTCATTCTACACGTGTTATTTGTTTACAATTTTAGTGATTTGGCCAGGTGCCTACAAATATGCTTAGTATAAGGCCCCAAGTTCAGCATTTTATGCTTTTTTATCCTGTAACTATTGTGGTGTTGAATTTTTAGCACATATTTGGTCATGCTCATTTTAATCTTTTTGCAATTTAAGTTATTTGCCCATCTTGACACTTTGTTGGATAACGGTTCAAATTTAAACCGTTACAGTGGCCCTGTTCATCTCTTAGTCCACTGAGTCCACCCTAGACATTTATTGAGGGGAAATTAAACAAGATTAGTTTGTTTTGTTTGCCTTCTTAATAATTTTGTATTGATTTTTTACCTTACTCATAAGCACAACATTTTCAACGCAAATTGTTCACCATCTTATTAAAAAATGAAAAAGGTATAAATTAATAGTAATTCAATCATTACCATATTTAAACTTTTTTTTCATATGCATAAAGTTCTAAAATTTGAAACATCGTTGGGGGAGAAGATATATTTTCAAGGGACCTCTTAAAATATCAAAGTTGCATCTGTCTGGTCAGAAGTTGTAAGAACACGCCTCTTAAGCCTTTGATTGTATTCCTTTGAGATTTTCGGCTCAATTGATATATTGCCCTGATGCAGATAATGACAGAGGAGCTGGTTAAGGAGGTTGAGAATTCAATTGCTGAGTTCAAAAACCACAAACAAGAATACGATGAAGAAAGTGTTAAAGCACAGGTTACAATGGGCCTGGAAAGAACCCACCTTCACTGCAGCCCTCACCTTGGCCGCTCACTGCCGCCAGCCTCAGCTGTTTCCTGCCACCGTCGCCGCCATCCACTCCCCCCCCCCAACCCAAAATTCCAGGTTTAAAATCGTACACTTACAGACTCTGTTTATCCATATACATCAGTAAATATACTGTGCATAATTTTGTTCCTCCTATATTTCTCCTAAATTTGACTTACTTCCCAATTTATAGAATTTACATACACTTACTTACAATTATACTATAAATTTCAATATTAAATATTCCATCAGATATACTGCATATCACTAACAAATATTTTTATCTTTTATTTACGGCTGAAAATCTCAATAGGTTGGAAGCACGAAGACCCCTATGGTAAGTCACATTAACTCTAGAAATGTAAAATATATGTTATGTAGGGGAGTTTAACTCTAGAAATGTCTCTTGTTAATACACTTTGCTATTCTTCAATCTGTAGGAATTTCTATACATGATAAGCTGTTACATATTCTTGTGTGCAGTCAGAAATGAGATGTGGCAAAAACAAGTCGGAAAACGATTTCAGATTTGAAATTCCATATTTGAGTCACAATTTACGGTTAATAGTCATGGTTTCTCATGCCCATTTCATGTAGATATTACTAATTATTGCCCAAAACCTTTTATACTAAATCTTTCCAAGCCTTCTTCATGTAACTGTAATTGATAGGTTGGGCAGAGAATCTGAGAAAACAAATGCCTTGGTGGATCCATGTGAACTGTTGGCAAACATTGAAGCCTAAATATTGAAAGCCAAAGAGGGAGCATTTACCCGTAAAGACATAATGGAAAAGATAGGCAGATGGATTTCTGCTTGTGATGAGGAAAAGTGGCTTGAAGATTATAACAAAGTAAGCAGGCAATGATGGCATCTCATTGGTATGATGCACTTTCCATATAATTGCATAGTTTATTATCCTGTTTCATGTTCATTCATAATCCCTGGGATTGTTTCTTTCATTTGATGTCTATCGTAGTAATTTTCTTTGAAGTTATTTGTCTAGGGTGGTTATATGTTTCCCGTCTCAACAATATTCATTAGCATTTACGGTAATCCCTATTGATCCCTAGGATGATAACAACTAAAGTGCTGGAAGAGGTGTGCATATAAACCTCAAACGTGCAGAGCGTGCTAGAATTACTGTAAATAAGATTCCAGGTAACTCTTCAGGCTTTCTTTGATGTTCATCATTACTGAAACTTATATCTTTCTGGAGGTTATATTAACGAGCTCTGAATTTTCAGCAATGGTAGAAAATTTGATTAGCAAGATACTAATGTGGGAGGATGAACGAAAGATGTTGTTCCTGTATCATGGGGTAAATTTTTTATAACTTTTCTAGCATTTTGGTGTTTTCGCTACTTCGCGTAGTTCGAATCTGATTACTGTATTCTCCCTCTTATATACAGGTGCGTTTGGTGTCAATACTGGAGGATTACAAACTAACAAGAAGGCTCAAGGAGGAGGAAAAGAAGCTAGCCCGGGAAATTTTCAGTTCATCAAGTCATTCTTTCATAAGAATTGTTTGCTTTTATGTTGTCAAATGATAAAGAGAGGTTTAGGTTTTATATTCTACTATAATGTATAAGAGGCATGGTTGGGGTACTGAATTTGATTTGCAACTACAATTCAGGATCAGAAAAAGATACATGATATGCTCCTCGCTGAGAAAGAATCCATCTATGGATCTAAGCCAATCCCGTGGAGAAGCAGCAGCTTTAAGAATGGAAATGGGTACCGTACCTATGGCAATGGGTCGGCGACCCCCTCACCACGCCGAAACTCAGTTGGCAGTTCAAATTCGGAGCTCCTCACACCACGATCTTACTCTGGCAACCAAATTAGGAAATAATTGTTGTAGATAGGAACTCACATACACTTACCTATAATTATTTTCTTTCTCCATAGGCAGTTGTACATCCCTTTTACATTGTGCATCGCACAGGTATTTAACTAGTATATACATAATATGCTGCATAACATGCAAGTGTTAGGCTGCTAATTGTAATAATCTTCAGGCATGTGCCATCAGTTTGGCTTGGACATTGGGATTTTGGAGCAGAAGAAATCACTTTCTGCCATGGTCTTCTTGATGAATGATGAGCTCAAGTGGTTGAGGTATTAAAACTTTAAAATACAGTAGGATTTCTAGATTTGCATGTGAAAAGGCCAGATAGCTATAACCTATATGCATGAAGACAGTACAAGGTTTGCTTGTCCTCTGTGCCATGGGCATGTCCTTATTCAAGAACTAAGAACTGTGTCTGTGTAACCGTAGATAAAGCAAAATCCACCACTAGTGTCTTTAAATGCATAGCAGATGTGTTGTGTAGGAATCATGAACAAAATAAATGTGAAGTACATGCTTGTACGTTCAAGTTTTTCTCAAGGGAAAACAAACACACATACAACACAAATTATACATACATACAACACTAAACTAGGTATTTAAGTTTTGCTGATTGATTTATGCCCACCACGGATTTTCGCCCGTTCTAAAATCTGTTTCAACCCAAGGCACGAACACTACCTTCCCATCATCAACATTAACATCAGCATGAGCCAACGCCAATGACTACACGAGAAAAAAAAAAAAAATCATGTGAGAAATCAGTATCAACTATACACCACAGATACTACTCCAAATATAAGAAAAGCCAAACTCAGCAGACCAAAAACAATACAACAGTTAAAATCAAAATTAGCTAGCATCACATCACACTGCGTGCATTTATTTCTTCCAGTTCAAACATTCAAAGTGACTGTGTGTGTATACTAAGCACAGAAGCAAATGAAATCAATTAAGTGGTTGAAAATGGATTTTAGCCGCCCTCTCACTTGAAGACATTATAATCAACTTTCTTATGATGTGATAATTTTGTAAACATACCAAAGGAGCAGGTCCTCGAACAACTTTTCCTTGATTATTGTATTGGGACCCATGGCATGGGCAGATGAACTTGTTCTCAGCAGCATTCCAAGGCACAACACAACCAAGATGGGTACACACGGCATTGATGCCGTATGTTGCTAGTGTTTTGTCGTTCTCCACAACAAGGTAGGTAGGATCACCCTGAAGTTCATCAACATGCACTATGAACGTATTGCCTTAACCAGATACACTCTGAAATTTTTAATCATTCATCCCTAGCTAAATTTAGATTCAAATTACAGACAGGAATGAGCATATTTCCCCTGCCAGAAAATAATTTCAAAGTGGAGATCTGAAACAACTGATTTTGATTATATCTGAAACATGCTGTGTTCAATATAGGCACCTCCATGAACAGCTAATAAATTAATTAATTGGAGGTTTAATAACAAAGTAAGCCTAAGATGATGTGAGATTCAACACAGTTAAAACTAAAAGGAAAAGAGCACTTTAACAGTTTTGGTAGTGAAATACTATAATATCATCCATGGCATATAATTCTCCTGGACTTTAATAATGGCAGAATACAAAATCATATAAGTACTATATATGATATATACGTGCATCAAAATTAGATGCGCCTGCAAATCATTATGACCATATAGAGGATAAAAAATGAAATGAATACTTCTGCAGGTGAGAGAATAAAGATGCAGATTCTATATGTAAGAATGCTGTTCGTTTTTACTTCTCTTTTGATCTCAATTAGTGATTGTTATTAAATGACATCCCGTTGAAAACATTATTTGGAAACATCACCTTCAATCCCTGTGTAAGAGTTCGATCACCGGGTCCATGGGTTTTGAGCCATTCAGCTGCAATAACATCATTACCCAAAGCATCTTTTGCGACCGTACCCCCGCCAGCTCCTCCGGAGCTGATCAATTGACAAGTATATTCAGGCAACAATTGATAAAAGTGGAGTCTTGAATTCATCAAGCCACGAAAGAATTGTGTACTTAAAACTTTAGAATCTTAGCACATGTTTCATTTAGGCATAAGCAATTCAGATTTCAGAATGATGAAGATGAAGTAGAAAAGAATAAAATGAAAGAGCATTAGCAATTTGGCATTACTAAAATAGAGTATAGGAAAAGCAAGGAAATTTAAATGAAGAAAGACTAGTAAGAAAGAAGAGAGGAAGGAAGGGGATTAGGGATTCTGATCGGGACGCACCCAGGAGGAACGAAGAAGTAAGTGTAGGGCACCAACATTCCAACGGTGGGAAGGGAAATGGCACCGAGAAGCAGCAAATTCATGAGCTGACGCTTTCCCATATCAGGCACCCGATCGGCAGGGATGCTGGTGGCCATGCATCTCACGCTCATCCGCTTATTGTCCTTGGCCTTGGCGTTGGCCTTGCCATTGCCATTGAGAAGGGGAAGGTATGACCGAATCTGTAGCGGCCTCTGGTTCTGAAGCAGCAGCTGGGGGGGAAAGAGGTGAAGTGGAATTGAAAATTAGCAATAGAAATAAAAGAGATGATTAAGTAGTAGTAATAGTAGTAGTACCTGAGAAGAGGAGGAAGAAGAAGAAGACGAGGGGGAATGGGAAAGTGCAATTGCAGAAGCAGAAGCAGCCATGGCAAGGTAATCCAATTGGAGGAAGATGGCACCTTGCACTAGTGAGTACTAGTAGTGTAGGACTGTAGGCAGTAGTAATCCGTATTTGGGAATGATGATGAGGAGCAGCAGCGAGAATGGGTTTGGGTGAAGAAGATGAGTGGAAGCGGAAGAGATAAGGTAAAGAGGGATGGATGGCTATTGGCCACTCTAACTCTGCTATACATTACATTACAGCCATTCATTCTCATTCAATGTCTATCATCATTCTTCATCACCTTCCTTCCTTCAAACTCAAGGATATGATGATGACCAGCCCACCCGGCCACAAGCCCACAACATCACAAAATAAGGAGTAATGAATGCCATGAAAAATTATTAGGGGAAAATTAATGGGCTTATTAGGTCGAAGCCTTCCACCATCCACTTTTGTTTTGGGCATCTTGAGAGTGCACCCTCTTTGGAAACTTGTAGTCAAAGCCCCTATTTTAAAAACATTAGAATTAGGGCACCAAAAAGTTTAATTACTCCCTCCATCCCGGTAATACCATCCCAAAACTTTTCGACACAATATTTTAGGTAGAATGAGTTATTCTACTAAAGTCGAGTAATTAGTTGATGTTATGTTTATTTGAATTGAGAAAAAAGTGAAGTAATTAATTGATGTGATGTTTCAGTTAAAATTTATTGCATAAAAATTTTCTAAAAAGGAAAATATGACAATTGTAGTGGGAGGAACAAAAAAGAAAAGTGAGACAGAATTAATGGGACGAAGGAAGTACTTAATAACCGAATAGGTTATGTTGTTGATTCTGCTTGTGCAGAATTGCTAAGCTAAAGCTTTGTATGTGCTAAAGTTAATATCACGTTACCCAAATTAACAATGGCTTATAATTGGAAATAATTGCAACATTTATTCAATTACCACGACGTGAATTGTCCACTAGCACCATTGGTTAAGCATTATGGAAAGTAAATATCACGTTACTCAAATTAACAGTGTCTTATAATGGGAAATGCTTGAAACATTTATCCGGTTAGCATGACGTAAACTATCCACTAGCACCATCGGTTAAGCATTATGGAAAGTAAATCTCACGTTACCCAAATTAATAGTATCTTAAAATTGGAAATGATTGAACACTTATTCGATTAGCACAACGTGAATTGTCCACTAGCATCATTGGTTAAGTATTAAGGAAAGTAAATATCACGTTACCAAAATTAACAGTGTATTATAATTGAAAATGATTGAAACACTTATCCGATTAGCACGGCGTGAACTGTCCCCTAGCAACATCGGTTAAGCATTATAGAAAGTAAATATCACATTACCCAAATTAACAGTGTCTTAAAATTGGAAATTATTGCAACACTTATCCCGTTAGCACAACATGAACTGTCCACTAGCACTATCTGCACCTACAGAATTTTGCCCTTTCTGCATGCTAACCTATCCCCTTAATAACTTATATATTGATTACCACATTTTATGTATGTTGATTAGTTACCACACAATTAGAGTGATTACCATATTCATGATATATTGGTTACCATATACTCCCTCTGTTCCCCAAAAGTTGCAACATCTCTACATTTCACGCAATCAAATACATATTTTTAACGCTTACTATATCAAATTGTATAAAAGTAAAAAAATTTTAAAAAAAATAATATTCTAAAACCATGTAATTAGACGAATCTAACAACATCTTGCTTGATTAAAATTATCTTATTTAACTCTGTTAAACAAACGAATCAAAGTTACTCAATTAATAGTTCAAAGATTCAAATGTTACATCTTTTAAAAAATGGAGGGAGTACTTGTTATGTTGGTTACCACACCACACATCTAGAGTTTGGTTAACATATTCATGGTATATTGAATAACACACATCTTGTGTTTGATTACCACATTTTTAGTATATTGGTTACCACATTCTTACTATATTGGTTACCATATTCTATGTATGTTGATTAATTACCACTTTGTCTCATAATTGGTTACCATATATTTTTATTTTTTGTTACCACACATCTAGAATTTGGTTACCACATACAACACTCAGTGTATTGCACTACAAGAAAAACAGGGATTACCGACCCCAAATACCGACCCACAAAGTACGGGTCGGGTTTACCGACCCCAGCTGGGGTCGGTAAAATTATGACCGTTATCGGGTCCCCCCAGAGTACAAAATGTGGTCGGTGATACCGACCCCATTTGGGGTCGGTAACCTAGGGATTAAAATCCTCAAATCGGGGAAACAGAACACAGTCGACGCAACCAATCTCCCACAACTCCCTCCACTCGACAGCGACTCCCACACCACCGCCGACCACCGCGAGCCCACCCGACGACGTCGCCGCCGGCCCCCGACCACCGCCCGACCAGCGCCTCTCCGGCCACGGAGAGTTCCTGTCCATTTCGAGCTTCAACCGATTGTGGTTCGATTCGTCCAAACAAGTTGTTTTCCACCCGAAAGATCATCTCCATTCCATTCGTGTAGTCATAGAAGGTATTCGATTGGCTATTTCTTCACTTTTAATCAATTCGTTTGTTGTTATTTTTTGCTCATTTGTGATGTGCCTTGATTTTGTTATCTCCCTAAAACCCTCAATTTTATTCTCATTGCCATTAACACTTAATATTTGTATAATTACATTGTGAAAACCTATAATGGCATTTTTTTTGTATTCCTTACCAATTTTGTAAAAAAAATAATTTTTCGTCGGTGCAATGTTCGTTCTAGCGGCTGTTCTGTCCCATTCCGTACTCAAATTTTGGGAATTTCAAAATTATAGGCACATGGTTAGAAAGTTCTCGTCGAGTAGATGAATTTTGATATATGATTTGCTCGAATAGGAGTTCGTATGAGAAAGTTATATTATTTTTAAGAGTATGTGTTATCGAAGTTGAAATGGAGTTGATTTTTATATGATTTTGAAGTTGATGTGCAATGGAGTTGATTGTTGGAGTGGAGGCATATTTGGATCGTAGAGTATGTGGAATTAATTTAGATCTTGAATGTTGGAGTTGGAGTAGAACGTTGGAGATTTAGTTGAATAATTTATATTGTAGGGACACATTTAGGAGCCGAACACAATTACTATTTCTGAATTCGTTGTATCCAAAATCCCTAAATGAAACAAATTAGCGTATGAAGAATATGACAAAACATAAGTCATACCACATCAACAACACATCTAATTACACTCATAAAGAACATAATGAACATATACAATAAATCGTGTAATTTTTTTTTATTAACGTTCACAATATGGTAAAAGCACATGATCAACCTAACAATATTGATTCAAATGGGTTTCATTCTGTGGCGTATTGCCAAAACTTGTAGGGGATGGATCGGAGTTGGATGTACCGCTCCCGCCGTGAAATTGGAGTAGTGACATCCGAATTGGGACACGCACTCACCCCAAGTACAAACTTGTAGAAATAGATCATTCTAGATCTTTGAACGTATACGAACCTTTCATCTTTGCTAATCAAGCAGAACAGGTGTGTTACGTACCGTTCCCAAACACCAGACCAGTTGCCAGTCGGAATCAGTGGTTAGCGTTGTGTAAAGTCAAACCGAGAGGTGTAATAACAGTTAGTCCATCAGTAGAAGTGGATGCGTTCCAAGTCGATGCCCCAGAACAACTTGGCTTCGAGATCACAACCATTACTGCCTCGCGACAGCGCCTAACAGACGACGACGTTCAATATGTTGAACTTCAGCAGGATGAGAGTAGTGATTCAGAATCATCGATAAGCACTGATTCCAACTCAAATGATTATGATCCGGATGATCCATCACAGGAGACTTCGGATGAGGATTTTCAAGTTTGAAATGTGATCTACCTAATTGCTAATCTTATTAAGATTCAAAATGTATATCTTAATTGAACTTAATTGTAAATGTAACAACTAATGATAAATACATTTTGCAGATGTCAGGACGAGGACGTGGGGCATCTTTTAGGACGCCCAGTGGGTCAGGATCGGGATCCAGATCCGGTGGTTTAAGGACCCCGCACAGGGTCACAGGGCTTCAGTTGCAGGCAGCTATCCGAGCGGCGATGGAGGACTATCAGCTTTCGAACGCAGGTATTTGTGATAAAAAATTTAAACAAATCATGACATGGTCTAAATTATTTTTTCGATGTTAACTCCATATATTAGCCTTCACTACTCAAATTTTATCTGTTGTAACATAGTTATAGAGGCTGGCTCACAGGAGCAGCCCAGCGACATACCGGAGACATCTTCTCCCGTCCCAGAGACTCCTATGCCTCGTACTCCAGGTACTACGTTTCCCGTTGAGAAATTCGTTATATTCTATAGACTTTATTAATGTGATATTATTTAACAGGTTCTGTGGGATCTGCATCTGGGGCAGCTTCCGGTTCACAGCAGCCACCTCCCGCTGCCCAGGTTGGAGGAGATAGGATCTTAGTTGAACCCAGATCGGATGGGGTGTAAGTGATTTACGTTTTAAATCTTTTGGGTTACATGTTTACTTTGATCAACGTGTGACATAGCAATTTTGTCATATAGATTGGAGTTCAGTAACGCACTGGTCCGGAAGATCACTGATATTTATCCCATGCGTGCTGACATGAATGGGATTAGTTGGGGAAAGGTCTCTCGGGAGACCAAAGACTTCTACTGGGGCGAGTTTCAAGTACCGACTACATTAATTAAGATACATATCTGTTCCGTCATTGTTGTATGCATCTTGATCCAAATTAAAATGCAGAAAGTGGCACGGTGGGCCCCTCAGCACGCTCTGGCTGTGAGGAAGGAGTGGGAGAAGAAGAATATTGCCCGGTATTTTCTAGCGTTGAATTTACATTTCTGTTCAACAGAGAACATAATTTCACTGCACCGTTTGAATATTGCTAGGTATAAGGATTACACCCTAGACATACGAAAGAAGAAGAAGGCGTACCCGGCGGATGAGTTGGTTGCAGAGAACTGGAGATGGTTCTGGGATTCGGCGACCTTTAAGGAGAAGTCAAAACGGGGAAAGTTGAACCGACGCCGGGAACAGGAGGATGCACCGGCCCTCCCCACACATACAGCGGGCACGAAGTCTCATCTGGCCACTGCCGATAAGCTGGTATGTTTCTCTTTAACATTCTTCACATAGTTTTCAAAAATGAAGACTTATATTGTGCAAATTTTGTGCAGTCTGCTGATCGTAACAGGCCTATCCATCTTCACGAGCTTTATGAACACACACATACGAGGGGACACGAAAAGGATAACTGGGTCACGCCGACTTCAGAGCGACTTCATGTATATCTACTAATGATCGATTAAAATATAGTCTCAATTCAACACGTTGACACTAAATTGCACCTTATCTTCTACCACTTGTATTGCAGGACCAATTCAATGTTGTCTCTACACAGTTGTCACAGAATCCAGCCATTGGGCCTAACTTCAACCCGAATGACGTGTTTGTCGATGTTGCGGGTGGCCCCAACAGACGGGGGAACATTTATGGCATAGGCTCGATGGCTAGAGCGATTACGCGGCCAAGCACTGTTGATTCCACACCTCCTCCCCCATCTGGGTATGTCACACATGAGCAGTTCGATGCTGCACTTGAGAGGATTGAGCGGCTGTCACAGGAGCATATGAGCATGGCCGAGCAGCTGGAGCGGGTACTTGGAGTGCGGAGGCCTCGTTCCCCAGACGACGGAGATGGAGATGATGGCTTGGGTGGAGGTGGCCTAGGTGTTCACTGATGACATTTTTATGTTTGGTTAGTATGATACTTTGTCTATATTACAAATGTTAGATGTGGATAGACCATTTGGACTTGTGTTTATTGATGTTGGGATGAATGGATTTTGGTAGACTTGCATTTGGACTTTGTTGGAAAACTTGATAATACTTGTTTTGTTATATTCAATGTTGGATGTTTGATTTGAGGACTTGGGTAATAGTATTTGATATGTTTGTGTACGAATGGAAGAGTTGAGGAGTATATAAGTTGTAGTTGTTTGAAGATTTGTAATGTAGTGGATGTGGTATTGGATGTCTTATTGTTTTGTTGGTATTGATTGATTTGTGGCAGCAGGGATAGCTGTCAAAACAGCCATTTCTGGTCACAAATTCAGTTGGGTACCGACCACATGGTGGTCGGTAAGCCTACCGACCCCATTACCGACCCCAATTGGGGTCAGTAATCCCTGGACCAAGAGGTCCCAGATCCCAAAATACCGACCCCTCTACCGACCCTACATGGGGTCGGTAAATTTACCGACCAAATGTTGGTCGGTAAATGGGTCGGAACGCTACCGACCCGAAAAAAATTTGGTCGGTCTTGAATCACCTACCAAGAAATTACCGACCCCACTTTGGGGTCGGTAATGGGGTCGGTAGACGGCTGGGCGACCCGTCTCCGCCTGTTACCGACCCCAATTTGGGGTCGGTAATTGTCTTTTTTCTTGTAGTGTTGGTCCACATTCATGGTATACATACTTGGTATGTTAGTTTACCACATAATCAAAAGATTGGTTACTTCTTAGTCAAAAGTACTAGAGGGCCCTATCTATAAATTTGGGAGATTGGGGCTTTTTTTTTTTTTGGATAAAAGACGCAAACGTCAGCAAAGGGTAAACAATCTAAAAAATCTACAGCAATAGGGGGGAAGGGAGATGAACAAAAGAAAAAACAAAAGAGGGCTCAAACTCTAATAAACCACTAAATTGAATGGATTACCATTAGCACAACCAAAGTACGAGGAAAGCTACAAAAAGACAATAAGCAGACACTCAAAGTAAAAACACATCAGCCCACAATAACCAGCAAACACCACCGATTATTTAAATTAAATAAATTATGAACAATAATTTAGCACATCTTATAATTATAACAAAATTTTCAAATATTATTTATATATTTTTTTACTTATATCTATAACAAAATTTTAGAATTTACTTTAATAAATTTTACTTTTCAAAGGAAATTCATAAATAGTAGTTCCAACATGTTATTAAAAATTAAATTAACATAATGTAGAAAAATAATCTGCGAAAATATAATATCAAAATATGGATATTATTGTAGCTAACGCTAAAATTATCTCCCAACTTTGGATGATTGGAATCCATAGTTTTCTTTTTTCTTTCTTTCTTTTTTTTCTTCTTTTTTTTAAGCAATAGATATGACTCGGCCATTGGCTCGGGGATATCATTTTCTTTTTCTTTTTTTTTTAAAAAAAATTTATCAATTAAAGAAATCATAGCCTTCATTTCCTATTCAAGAATCTATATCTACCAATTTGGTCCGGCCCGTGAGGTTTGTTAGGCATGGCCGCATTGGCAAAAGATCTCTATCAATAGTTTTGTCCCAGTCCGGTTCCTGTACTGGCAATTAATTTGCTTGTATATGCTAAATGATGTCCACACTATAAAATGATGTTAGCTCCATGAAAAATGATGTTGTTTATTTTATAATATTCATCATTTTTCATGCGCAAACATCATTTCACACAGTCATCATTTTTCATTGCTCTGACATTATTTTTCTATGCGTATCCATCATTTCATTTTTGCCAGTATATGCTGGTGACAGCACACAAGCTACACCCGTTTTGTCCCTCTTTTTTTACGAGTTCAGCGCCACCTCAGTTTCACAACTAGTTTACAGTTTCAAGAACTTATACTACCTCCGTCTCAATATATTTGTTACGGATGGTTTTTTTGCACTATTCACTGTTTAACTTTGATCCGAATTTTTATCATAGATATGTAAGAAAAAACATAGTCAAGTGAGATCTTGTTAGATTCGTCTAATCTTGTAGTTTTAGACAATTAACTTTTTATAACTTTTCGTTGTACACAATTTAAGTTATTAACCGTTAAAAATGTGTATCGGCATACGTGCTGGGTGGGTCCGTAACAAAAATAGTGAGACGGAGGAAGTATTAGTTTTTCATGAAAATAAGACTCATTTAGTCTTTTTTTTTCTTTCATTTTTTTCCAGATCCGTCATAAACTTTTACTTCCTCCATTTTTTTGTTTGCTACGTTTGACAAATTGGTACTATTCACACATATACTTTGACTTAAAGTTTTATCATAATAATACAAGTTAAAATATAGTCAAGTGAGATATTGTTAGATGCGTCTCGTCTTGTAGTTTTTAAATATCAAACTTTTAAAATTTTTACTTGTACCGAACTTGAGTTATTAATGGTTTAAAATGTGCATTGGACTACGTGCTAGGTGGGTCCGTAGCTAACATTAAAAAACAGAGTGAAAGCACAACCGCCGGTCGGGGGGAAGGAGGTATTCAGTATCCAACGACTCCGACAAGAGGGGTCATAAGGAGGTCAGGAAGCTACATGGAGTGCATATCGGCAACATTCCGGTGAAGGTGGCAGGGTTGGAGATACTCAGGGCTGTGAACAAGGTGGTGAGGGTGAGGGGTTGGTTCTTCCCGGCGAAAAGATGGGCAGATTTGGGCGCTAAATTTGGTTTCTTTAGATTTGCAAACAGAGACGAGGAAGATAGAGTCATGCGAAGATTCAATGGGATGGAGTGGGCAGAGAGAAAGCTGAGAGCTAACTGGGCGACTCCGGGTAGAAAGAATCTGATAAATGGTGGGAATCACAGATGGCAAAGGCCTCGCACTATAACTTCGAGGGGCAATCCGGGTTTCAGGAGGGACGAGAGTGGACATAAGTGGGAGGGTGGGGCGTGGAGGGACGATAGGACATTCGCAGAGGTGGTAAAAGGAAGCGGTGGATGGATGCCGAACGAGGAATGCAGACGGAAGGGCACAGTGGTTAAACTTGATGAAGTGCAGGAGGACGTCCAGTGGCTTAATCAATCGGCTGTGATTATGATAAAGAAGCTAGAAAACATGGTGGAGTTCCAGGATCTTATGTTCAGTAGGAATAAGGATTGCAAGGAGGTTATTTTTGGAGGAGGTTTGCTTTTGGTGGTGGTTTTTAACAGTAAGGAGGGGTTAGGGAGTTTTTTAGAGGATCGAAATGATCACCACCTTGTCGAGTGGAAAAGAAGGTGGTCGCGGGGGATGCATGCAAGGAAACAGTTGGTTTGGGTGTATGTGACGGGACTTCCTTTCAACGTTTGGAATGACGAAAATTTTCGGAGGATAGTAAGTGGCTGGGGCACGCTTATGAACGTAGATCCAGAAACTTTAGGTAAGCGGAGGTTCGATCAGGCAAAGTTACTTGTGTACATGCATGAGTATGCTACTATTCCATCTCAAGTTGAGGTCCAGGTGGGCAGATACGTTTTCCAGACAAAAATAACAGTAAGTTTAAGTGATCCGGTAGTGGTGGAGGACACGAATTGTGGTGGAGGGGATGCCCATATGGTGGAAGACTCCATTGTGGAAGAAACACCGATATTCCGATCGGAGAAGACGAGGGTAGGTGCAGCTGGCTCCGACGAGCATGGGGGAGTGGGAACGTCAGCTGCGGTGCATGGGGGCAAGCATTATTTTGAAAATAAGACGGCGCAATTGAGTGAAAATATTAATGTGGTCGGTGGTGGTATTTTCAATGAGCTGGGCAGGAGTAAAGGGTGTAGTACATCGCTAAGACTGGACAACATAGAAAACCCAAAAGTGGATCAATTGGAACACAACTTGGGCCAACCAGGAAACGCAAAGGGCCTGGGCTTAAGTAGTTATGGGCCATTTGAAGAGGAATCATCTGGAGCCAACATAGTTGATGAGAATGGACTTCAATACTCACCGAATGAGACCCCATTGCCCATGAATCATTGTCCGGAGCAAAGCAGGCCAAGGAATACTCAGTGTTTTTTGGGTAGGGGCGACAATGAGAGAATTAAGTCGGAGGGGCAGGACACGAGGGTGGGGAAGGTAGTTGCTTTGTAGACCGAGGTGGAGGTTACCGGGCAAGATCGCTTTCCTGAGACGGGTGCTGCGTTTCTGGGGTCCAAGGAGACTGGTGTTGTTGGGGGCGATTCGTCTCAGAGTGGGGATAGTTCAAGTGGGACGCAGTCAGATCGAGGGAGGGAGAGGGAGGTGAAGGAAGCAAGGGGTGAAGTAAGCCTGGCTGAACTCGCCATGGTGGAAGAAGCTTTGGCTCAGGTGGTTAGGGGCGGTTTTAGGCCACAGCAGAAAGGGCGGAAGAGAGGAAGGAATGTGGGGGCCCAAAATAGGCTAAGCAGGGGAGTCGGAAAGACGGGCAAAGGAGCAAAGGGGGATAATTTCGCCCAACTACAATTTACTACACTTCGGACTAAGGCAGGTGTTCGAATGATGGATTTTGAGGAGGCAGAGGCTATTTTCGAGCTTGCCTTAAATCTAGGTCTGGGGTGTTCAACGGGAAGGGACGAGGCTATCAGTCGGGTGAGGGAGGAAGTCGAAGGCAAGCTGGTGTAGAAGGCTAAGTGGTGTGCTTTGCTGGTTTTATTCGATGAAGATCATTACGTGTAACCTTAGAGGATTGAACGGGGGGGGGGGGGGGGTAAGGAGGAGGGCGGTGATGCGGCTTTGCAAGAAATATAGGCCATCGGTTTTGTGTTGCCAGGAAACGAAGATGGAAACTATCAACGAAAGGTTAATTTTCAGGTTGTGGGGATCCAAGGATTGTGAATTTTCTTATCAACCCGCGATAGGGAACGCAGGGGGCCTATTATTCATCTGGGACAAGTCAGTATGCTCCTTTTCTGAAGTTGAAAAATGCCATCAGTATATTTGGATGAAAGGAAGTTTCAATGATCAATTGGTAGCAGTCAATGTAATCTGTATACACGCACCAAATGGTCGAAGGGAAAGGGCTGAACTTTGGAATGTGCTGGTTAACAAATGTAATACGAGCAATGGCGACTTGTGGAGTTTTGTTGGTGATTTAAATGCTACGATGTCGGCAGAGGAAAGGATTGGTGCAGTTGAGGATCAGAGGTCCACTCGGGAGTTGAGAGCATTTGTTGATCAACTTGGCTTGGTTGATTTGCCGATGGAGGAAGGTTTCTTCACGTGGTATGGGAGGGGCGGTAGTATTTGTAGTAGGCTGGATCGTTTTCTATTGTCTACGGGCTGGTTACAGTTGGATGGCAGTATTGCTCAACGTCGTTGTGACTCGGTGTTATCGGATCATTACCCGGTCAGATTGGAATTCGGTGAGAAGTCGTGGGGGCCGAAACCTTTCCGGTTTTACAACTACTGGTTACAAGAACGCGGTTTTAAAGAGATGGTTAGGGAGACTTGGAGCGGGTCGGAGCAGGGCAGTGCTTCCAATAGGAGTGAAATGTTTTTTGACAAATTAAGGACATTGAAGAAAAGGATTCGAGGTTGGGAAGGGTATGGGGCGAAGATATTAGAGAACCAGATACAAATCTTGCTTAATGACATCGGGGAGATTGAACGGAGATTGCAAGGGGAACAGGCGGACGAGTTGGACAGGGATGCTTGGTCAGGGAAGAGGCTAGAGTTGAGGAATTTGATGCTAGCGGAGGAGAGGAGGTGGTATCAAAAATCAAGGGTGCGGTGGCTTAAGGAGGGTGATCAAAATACAAAGTTTTTCCATACCGTCTCGGCTATCAATCGAAAAAAAAACTTTATTGGGGCGATAAGGTGGAATGGTCGCTGGGTGGACTGTCCGAGAGAAGTTAAGGAAATTGCTTATAATTTTTTCCAGGCAAGTTTTGCCAAGCCACGAGCAGAGTTATTTCAGGTCAATAACATCGGTCTATCCAAGTTGAAAGATTGTGACAGGATTTGGCTTGAGCGGGGGATTACTGAGGAGGAGGTGCGAGCGGCAATCTGGAGTTGTGAGGGGGATAGAGCACCTGGACCAGACGGTTTTAATCTTAATTTCTTTAGGAATTTCTGGGAAACAGTGAAGGAGGAGGTGATGGCGGTAGTTCGGAGATTTGAGATGGATGGGAAGCTCCCGAAGGAAACAGGAGGGTCTTTTATAGTGCTAATCCCAAAAGTTGATAGACCTATGGAATTGGGTGACTACAGACCGATTTCACTTGTTGGTAGTATATACAAAATTATTACTAAAGTCCTGGAAAGAAGGATCCAAGGAGTGGATGAGGTGGTGGGCCCCGCTCAAATGGCTTTTGTTCGAGGCAGACAGATTTTAGATGGGGCTTTGATTGCTTCGGAGACATTTCATTCCATAAAAGCAGCTGGCCGAAGGGGTTTTGCAGTGAAGATAGACATTTCATCCCCAACAAAGTTCTTTCGGATGCATAAGGGACTAAGACAAGGCGATCCAATATCACCCTATCTCTTTGTGCTGGTAGTTGAGCTATTAAACAGGATACTTTGCAAGGCCGTGGAGTTGGGAGAGATTACTGGGATAACAATTCATGGTGGAGGACCGACTATCACGCACCTCCAGTACGCCGACGATACCATCATATTTTGTGAAGGATCACTCAGTCAGATAATCAAGATCAAAAGGATTCTTTGGTGCCTCACGTTAACAACTGTTTTGCGGATTAACTTTAGCAAGAGCAGCCTTTATGGTATTAATTGTTCCAGAGATTTAATGGACGAAGCTGCCAGGATCTTGGGTTGCGAGGTGGGACGCTGGCCTATGAAATACTTGGGACTTCCTATAGGAGGGAGGGTTAATGGGACTGATGTTTGGAAGCCATGCATAGAAAGGATTGAGAAAAGATTAAATGGGTGGAAGGGAAGGCTTTTATCGCAAGCCGGGAGGGTGTGCTTAATCAAGGCAGTTTTGGCCAGTCTGCCATTGTATTACATGTCTGTCTTTAAAATCCCGAAGGAAGTGGCAGATAAATTGGAGAGGTTGAAACGTAATTTTTTTTGGAACGAGTGGGATGGGAGCCGAAAATTACACACCATTTGTTGGGAGAAATTATGCCAACACAAGGACTCAGGAGGCTTGCAAATTTGGAACACAATGAATTTCAATACGGCTTTATTACTTAAGTGGAGATGGAGGTTTGGTTGCGAGGATTCCATGTGGAAGAAGGTCATCGCCGCCAAGTACTATGGGGGTGAGGATCGGTTGATACCTGAACCAAAGGAGGGGAGAACGCTATGGGGAAAGATTTGTAGCGCATGGGAGAACACACACCTGGCAACCTCGTCCAGTGATTGGAAGATATTGATTGGTAATGGAGAGAGAACAAGGTTTTGGCAGGACATTTGGATTGAAAGAGGCCAGGCGCTGAACACGTTATTTCCAAGGTTGTTTGCTTTAACAACGAATAAACACAGGTAAGGTCGCGGAGTTTGGCAAGTGGAGTGGAGTGGAATGGGAATGGGAAATCTCCTTCCGGAGAACACTGTTTGACTGGGAAGTGATTGTCTGGAGAGAGATGATGACGGAGATGAGGAGGACGAGACTAAGGCGTTTTAGCCCTGACAAGCCAGTATGGAGTTTGGAAAGCAGTGGTAAATTTTCAACTTGGTCGTGTTGGAAGATAGTGAAGTGGGCTGACTGGGGGGAGCAGACACATGTGTGGAAACAGCTATGGAAGATCAAGGCACCTATGAAAGTAAAAGTTTTGGTATGGAAAATATTACATAATGCCTTACCCACACGCGAACTGCTATCGAATAGAGGATGTTTATCAATGCTCGATGCAACATGTCCGTTCTGTCAGCTGGAAATAGAGTCAGCGGATCATCTATTTTGCAAGTGTGGAGTTGTTTGTTCCATATGGTACCGAGGGGCTCGGTGGTTTGGTTTGAAATGGGCTATCCCGTGGAGCGTAAAGAGCCTAATAGAGGATTGGTTAGGAGCCGAGCTTAAGAAGGGAAGAAGGGAGCTCTGGATATTACTGGGCTTGGCCAATCTCTGGTCAATATGGAACGCTAGGAATGATTTAATTTTTAAAGGGCGCACGACTGATTTGGAGGCAATGTCGAATGATGTTAAATGGAAAGTTATCACATGGTGGTCGATGGGGGAGTATAAGATTGGGGGAATCTCAGATGCAGGGGCAGTAGACTTTCCGGAAGGGTTATTACAAAGTAGCCGCACAAAGCAGCGGGTTCGTAGACGCGGTCTTGTTTGGGAAAAACCATGCTTGGGGTGGTGGAAAGTTAATACAGATGGCGCGTCTTTTGGAAATCCCGGCCCGGCAGGTATCGGAGGAATCATTAGAAACGACAAAGGAGAGGTCGTCTTCATACTATCGGATTTTATTGGTTCTGCTGATTCAAACATGGCGGAGATTACAGCAGTTAGCAGGGTGTGCAAGTCGATTATCAAAACGCAAGGATTCCCCCTCCCACGAATTATTTTTGAGTGTGATTCGAGCAATGTGGCTAAATGGTTGAACGATCCTGGTGGGGCACCTTGGCGATTCAGAGGGCTGCTGGGACCAATATTAGACCTAACAAGATGTGCTGGGGAAGTACGCGTGCAACATATTCTGAGAGAGAAAAATGAAGCGGCGGATCATTGGGCAAAGCTCGGTGCATCGCAAGCCGGGACTGTGGAAGAGTGGTTTTGATTATCTTAGCTGAATAAGGCAAAAGTGGTCTGGGAGGATGGGGCCAAAATGATTGGGGACTTTGGGAGAAGAATTATTATTGGTACTGTCTGTGTATCGAATTAATATTTTCGGTTTTTGTAGGTGAACAGGACTTGCTGCAGAATTGGATCACGGGAGGGTTGAAGGTTATAGGTGGTGCCATTGCTAACAACTGAGCTGCTGGAAAAACTTATTGTAGAAAGCTGCCGGGAGGATGCTACTGAGTTGGTGCTGATGCGGAGTATGCTGTTGTGTTGTCTTTTTGAGGATGCTGCTGCGGTTGGGAACCTTTGGAGATCCATAAACAATGATGATTAGTGCTACAGATAGGATACTGGAGGGTGGATAACAATCTTGATTTGAAAAGGGGATGATCTTCATATTCATCTTCTTCAGACTGGACGGCGCAAGGCCTTGAGCAGTGATTAAGTCTGAACACATGTGCGCAAGGACATAGAATTAACTGGGGGAATGGAAGACCTTTTGTACGACATCCATCTAGCCGAACGACAAACAAACCCGGTGAGATTCTACATGCTAACTTATCTCGGATGTGTGATCAGGTGATACTCTTCTTGACATGTTTAAATCTGCTCTTCACCCATGTTGAGCTTGCTATTATTCAGTCCAGTGCATTGAAAACTTCAAGGTTCTTGGTCTAAAACCTTCCTACAATACTCTCCCGTCCCCTAGTGAGTCTCTTTTAGGCCAAATCGATTCACCCTCTTGCTTTTCTCTTAGGGTAGGTACCTGAGTTCGCCTTTCTGCGTTTTTTGCCAGTAGGGGATCGGTATTTTTGGGCTATTAAGGTTTCACCCTCAAATATTCACATAAAACTCTTTCGTGATGCAAAAAGTACTGGGATTCTGTGGGTAGTTGTCTGTTGTGCTTGTGTGAATTTGTTTTCATAAGTTGGAAGTTTAGTTCGTTTTGGGGAGAGTGATCAGAAATTTGAAGGAATGAAGGAGGGGTTGGCAGTGTGCTATATAGAAACAAGGAAAGATTCATATGAAAAAAAAAAAAGAAAAAAAGAAAAAAAAATAAAATGAAAGAAGAGGCAGAAAAAGAAGATTTGTTTGAGGATGGGATTGTTCACAAGATGAGGTGACCAATTAAGAGTGGATATAAATAAGTTAACTTTGCTTACTTGCTCACATACTCTGTGTAACTTGATTGAATGGCAGTTGGTTGAGTCTGTTCTATGCAACTCGATCTGATGTTTTGTGTGATTATTTTTTGGGTGTTTCCTTAATTCCCATGTGCCGTCCTACCGTTCTAGTCCCTTCTGCAGTTTTGCCACAACCTCGCTTCACATTCCTTTTATCTCTCCTTGACTTGTTTCACTAGGGTTGCTCTCTGTGTGTTCCTTTTAGATTGTCCTCTCTTTTCTTTGCCACCCCTTTCTTTCCTTCTCCTTTTCTCTTCTCTCATCTCGGCTTCGCTACTCTTAGTGTCATGTTGTCTCTAAGATATGTGGGTGGGGAGAACTACATCTAGTTGCGTCATTTCTTACTTTCTTTCCTTTTCGACGCCCTTTCCGTACCTGTTTTCTGATGCACTGGTGAGAACAACATGTAGTAGGAAATGTGGGTGGTATGTAGCAAGCTCTTGGACTGTCATGTTGATTCATCTATCACTTGAGAAGTTTCATGGTTGGCGTTCATACTTAAGCAAAGGCATTCATGGTTGTTTGGAGCTATTATCACCTCATGAGTGTACTGCCCTATACGATCCTGACATGGAACCAACTGATAATCACTGGTCCGAAGGCTAGTCAGTAGATTGATCCTAGAGACACGCTTCTTCATAAGGGTGCAAATGTTTTTTTATTTAGAGTAATTCCTCACTCCAAGGGTCGGAAGTAGTCTTTTGATTTTGTCTAAGATGGGCTATATCATTTGCTGTCTGTATTCGTATGCCCGGTTGGGGTGTCTTTGGTATAATGAAAATACTCTTTCCCTCAAAAAAAAAAAAAAAAATACTTGTAACGACAAATGAAGATAGAAACCCACATTACATTTCAACATTCATGATTGACAAAATAAAAGTTAGATAGTATCTTTTCTACTACTTTCTACATGCATGCATAGGCGGATCAATCTAGAAAGGCGTGGTGGCACGTAACACCATTGAAATTGATGAAATTGTTATTTTAAGATTAAACTTTTTTATATTTATGTTGACTTGCCTTAGTGCAACAACTCAATTTTTGTGGTGACCGCACAATTATCTATTTGAACATAGGGGGTTTATTCAATCAAGAGTCTGTATAATTTTTTAACGTGAATTATCTCACAACAACTCAATTTTTGTGGTCATCGCACAATTATCTCAATGCAATGGGCCCAGTCCGCATCAGAATAACTTATACTTCCTCCGTATCGGTGTTTCTGTTACGGATGGTTTTTTTGCACTATTCACTGTTTAACTTTGATTCGAATTTTTATCATAGCTATGTAAGAAAAAACATAGTCAAGTGAGATCTTGTTAGATTCGTCTAATCTTGTAGTTTTAGACAATTAACTTTTTATAACTTTTCGTTGTACACAATTTAAGTTATTAACCATTAAAAATGTGTATCAGCATACGTGCTGGGTGGGTCCGTGACAAAAATGTGAGACGGAGGAAGTAATAGATAAATCCGGACACCAGGTGAAAGATAAACCAAACTGAACTGTTCCTTTGACATACCAAAGAATACGTGTAATGGCCCGACTTATTTAAATTGGGTTGTGAAATTGATTTTTTGTGTTGGTTAAATTTCAACCTAATTCCGGATCGGGCCCAACTGAGTTAAGTGAGAGTAGGAGGGGCCATTTATTAAAATGCAAGAATTTAAGTTAGGTGGGGTTTAGGGTTTAGGGTCATTTTTGCAAGTTTCGAAAAGTTGGGAAGAACGGGAGAAGGGCGGCCGAGAGGAATAGAGAAAAGGGAGAAGAAGAACCTTGTTCGAATCATCGCATTCTCTTGAAGATTTCTCAATCGATTTCTAGTGAGTGTTTTCCCTCGTCTCCCACTTTTTATTGGTATTAATTTCGCTTGATTTGGTTGTGATTCAGAGATGATTCTTCGATGTTAGGTTTTGGGTGATTTTGGTTCAATTGAAGATCGAATTGGACGTTTGGAAGTGTTTAATCGCTTAAGACAGCGAGGCAAGAAACTTGTGTGCTTAAATTATGTGTTTGAGGGGTATTGGGGGGTGTTTTTCCGACAGCAATTTGCTACGCAGATCTATTACGGACCGCGCGCTCACAGCGCGGTCCTGGGCGAAAGTGCGCCCTCAGTGCGCCACCCTGGGCAGAACGGCGCTTCTTGCGTTGTTTTGTCCGTTTTACATTCTGTCGGCCTAAGGCCTTATATGATTTACAGCTTTGGGCTGGTAGCTCTGTTTGAGATATTGGCATGCTGTCTAATGTTGTTTTGTGAGGCTTGTAACCTGTATGAGTTGTTGGTACTATTATTTGATTATTATTGTGAGATATTTTCCATGTGCCTATGTGTTTTGATTTATTGTTAGCTTCTGCATTAAACTGGATTAATCAGATGATCACTTTAGGTTTACTCAGCCTTGTACTAGCTGTTCTAAATTAGCTGGCCACTAGTTCAGGATAGTTAGTACGGCGGTAATGCTTGCGAAAATTAGGTTTGAATTTTCGGGCCGTTACAATACGCCTTAAAGTTTCAAAATGGGTGTCAGTGGGTGATTAACGGAACTGGCTCACAAGATTCACTGCATATGAAAGATCTGGCCGAGTAATAGTCAAATACTGAAGAGCCCCAACGAGAGATCGATATAGAGTTGGGTTATGGAAAGAAGAACCATTGCTCACAAGAATTTCTCTGGCATGTAAAGGTGTCGCAACTGGTTTGGATTCCAACAACCCAGCACGCTCAAGGATGTCATGAGCATATTTAGCTTGACCAATGAAAATCCCATTAGAGGTATAAGAGACTTCAAGACCAAAAAATGAAACTTAGACGACCGAGATCCTTGATGGCGAACTCCTTGCCAGTACGAGCTATGAAATCCTTAACCAGCAATGCATCATCACCTGTGATAATGATATCATCCACATATCGTAATAAAAATATGGCAGATTTACCCTTGTGAAAATAAAACAAAGAAGTGTACGCACGGCTTTAAGAGAATCCCAGACTGAGAAAATATAGGCTAAATCTTTGAAACCAGGCAAGAGGTGCCTGACGAAGTCCATATAGAGCTTTCTTAAGACAACAAACATGAGTGGAAAACGAGGATCGATAAACCCAGGTGGCTGGGCCATGAAGATTGGTTTATCAAGAACACCATTAAGAAAGGCATTCTTGACATCAAGTTGATGTAATGACCATCCTCGTTGAACAGCAAGTGCCAGAACTGCTCAGAAAGTAGCAGCTCTCACAACGGGACTAAAGGTATGATGAAAATCCGCACCTGGAATCTGAGTGAACCCCTGAGCCACCAGACAAGCTTTGTGGCATTCAATAGAACCATCTGCACGCTCAAGAATGTCATGAGCATATTTAGCTTGACCAATGAAAATCCCATCAGAGGTATAAGAGACTTGAAGACCAAGAAAGTAACTTAGACGACCGAGATCCTTGATGGCGAACTCCTTGCCAGTACGAGCTATGAAATCCTTAACCAGGAATGCATCATCACATGTGACAATGATCTCATCCACATATAGTAATAAAAATATAGCAAATTTACCCTTGTGAAAATTAAACAAAGAAGTGTACACACGGCTCTAAGAGAATCCCAGACTGAGAAAATATAGGCTAAATCTTTGAAACCAGGCAAGAGGTGCCTGACGAAGTCCATATAGAGCTTTCTTAAGACAACAAACATGAGTGGAAAACGAGGATCGATAAACCCAGGTGGCTGGGCCATGAAGATTGGTTTATCAAGAACACCATTAAGAAAGGCATTCTTGACATCAAGTTGATGTAATGACCATCCTCGTTGAACAGCAAGTGCCAGAACTGCTCGGAAAGTAGCAGCTCTAACAACGGGACTAAAGGTATGATGAAAATCCGCACCTGGAATCTGAGTGAACCCCTGAGCCACCAGACAAGCTTTGTGGCATTCAATAGAACCATCTGCACGCTCAAGAATGTCTTGAGCATATTTAGCTTGACCAATGAAAATCCCATCAGAGGTATAAGAGACTTGAAGACCAAGAAAGTAACTTAGACGACCGAGATCCTTGATGGCGAACTCCTTGCCAGTACGAGCTATGAAATCTTTAACCAGGAATGCATCATCACATGTGACAATGATCTCATCCACATATAGTAATAAAAATATAGCAGATTTACCCTTGTGAAAATTAAACAAAGAAGTGTACACACGGCTCTAAGAGAATCCCAGACTGAGAAAATAGGCTAAATCTTTGAAACCAGGCAAGAGGTGCCTGTCGAAGGTATGATGATAATCCGCACCTGGAATCCGAAAGAACCCCTGAGCCACCAGACGAGCTTTGTGGCGTTCGATAGAACCATCTGCACGAAATTTGGTCCTGAAAACCCATTTCGGAGCCACAATGTTTGTGCTGGGGCGACGAAGGACAAGATCGCATGTTTTTTTGGTTTGAAGGGCACTATTTCTTCTTGCATAGCTGACAACCAGACCGGTGATTTTGAAGCAGATTTGAAACGTCGAGGCTCAGGGCATGCTAATTGGAAGGATAGTAGAGAAATTGAAGATAGATCAACCGAGTAGCGAGGTTTGAAGATACCCGCCTTTGATCTCGTAACCATTGGGTTCGATATCCCTCATCTCCTCATATAATACTGAGGAATAATAAAGAGGAAATGATGGTATATTCAAAAGCAATTATGCATACCGAAATCGCACGGTATCAAGCTTGCAGTATTTATTTAATTTGTCGGGATCGTTCTCTAGAGGTTATGCGATGGAATCATTTAATAGTGCATGATTATTAAAACAACAGTACTCTGGTTATTCAGTGAATGATGAGTTTTATCTAAATCCTAATGCTGAAAATTAAAACGCAGTAACATTTAAATGAAAGCTGTAAAGAGATGCATATGTAAAGTAAAAGAAATCATTGTATGGATAAAATGATTACGAATTTATGAATGATGTTGGCAGACAGATAAAGAAATGAAATGAGATTTATGCAGAGATACTTCACGCTTTGTGATTATCTGAATAGTGCGTGGGTTCAAAGGATTGAGTTAATTCATTTATCAAGTTCGCTAATTACTTCATGTCTTAAGTCACTTTAGCAAGACGAGTACTTGTGACCCAATGTCATGACAATGTAAGTTCTGAAGTCATGTGATATTTAATACTAGAAGATGATCGTTCAGACTCTTTTCATTGTATAAGCTTTTGCAAATATCACTTAATCTGTTTCTTTCGGATTCAGATTAAGCCATTGAAAACCCAAGGTCACATACAAACGATCTAATATTAGTCTGAACTTATTGTTGGCCTTATATTATTCTGTTAAAAATGATTCTCATAATCCTATCTTGAATGTCCTCTACAAAAGACAAAAGAACTGGTATTTAAATCTATCTATAACCCCTGGAAGTTATCCATTATAGACTTTCATTAATTCATAAGACAAAAGATAATTTTTGAAACATCTTTCCCTTTTAAACGACAGGTACTTAATGTCCAACTATAGAACAGGTTTGTTCAGCATTATTCCTGAGTAAATGATGATTCAGCAAACTTATATCTTCATCCCAATCTCAATATGCTTATGATTGTAACAGTGGCAGTGAATATAAGTAAAATGCTAGGGTGCCCCAAGAATATAAAGTAGGAGCTAGACAGAATGTAGGGAATTACTCCCTTAAAAAGGATTTGAGAATTAAGTCTCCAAAATAGATGTCCAAGATAACTCGCAGTAATTATCTTGGGGTTTAAAACTATGAACATTCTAATTTTGCGCTCTCTATATTTTCCTCAGATTCAAGTAATACAAAGAATTGAAACTCCACGTGATAAGATTCTCAAGAATACGGCGTGGTTGTTTAACTCCCTTTTATAAGCTAGGTGATATACATATATAACGAGAGGTTTTTGGCTTCTTTTTGAAGAGAAGTCAATTAAGATGCTATCTCAGAATTTTCCCTCGCTTTGTTCAAATGAACAAGGCGTGAGTTCTGGGAAAACATATTATGGTTGAATTTGTAGGAAAAGTCCATCGCATCATTCCATACTGGAACAAAGCGAGGAAAAGTATGTGCATGAAGGTAAATATGAAGTTGAAGTGTTTCCAGAGATTCCTCTTGCAGCATTTTCTAAGAAATATAGCGAGATTTAACCTGAAATCAGCTTAGTTAAGCTTGTGAACTAAAGATTTTAGATCTGAAAGATTATCACGCTATGCTTAACACTGCGTGGTCTTTCGAGAACATGGCGAGGATCATTTTGCTTAACCAACAGAAATGTTCATCGAATCAAAATCAAATTTAAATAACAACTGCTTAATCTAATTTCTTTAACAGTTTTACTAAGAACAATATCAAACTGGAAAGATGCAGATTCCAAAATTCTAAGAAATGTGGATTTTAGAACGATTATGATCTGGAAAACAATAATATGAAAGAATTAACAATGTGAATTGCTAATTTCTAAGAAATTCAGAATTAAGCGATCTGTCAAACATTATATCATCTCTTCGCAAATTAAAGAACTAAAACAACATATTCAAAACAGGATTACCAAATCTCAAAATGATTACAAATAACGCAGATGGAGATTCTGAATTCTAATTTGAAATTCATCCTGAATTCAACCTTCGCTCTAAACTTAACCAACTGTTTCGATTAAAATGTTAAGATTCCAAAAGAAAATATACCATCTGAAACATGATTTACCTTCATACAAAAGAAAATGTAAACAGAAAAAGAAACGAATACACCTGGAAATCTGAAATTCATCAGAAAATGCGAATTTGATTCGATGAACCCGAAGAAAACAAGATGAATCGATCGTCATTGGAATGGAATTGAAACACTTCCGATTGCAGAATTCTTCTCTTCAGGAGATTCTTAATCTATTCTACCAAGCGAAATTAAATCTAATCTACCAATACAAAAGTAAATGCTGAAGAACAATTACGAAAAATTGCAAGAACAAAATTGGAAATCTATCTACCCTACCTAAGAAAACTGTAAAAGTGAACAGGAGAACTGTGAGAATGAGATTCTAAACTTCTCCAGTTGCCTAGAGCTGAATTCTAGGACCCTATTTGTAGAGGTGCATGAAATAACCGCCTCCCATCCTGAAAATAACTGTCTTGCTCGCCCCAACTTACTTTGAGCTTATCCCCTCGCTTTATGCTTTGTGAAATTCACTCTATGTCAAAGCGTGAGCTTTTTTTCTTCAGACTTCTTCTCGCTTTATCTTTCTCAGCTTGTTGAGCTCGCGTAGACTTTCTTTCCTAAGATCCCCGATCTCGCTCTTTGCTTCTGGCCTCCTCTCTCGCTTTGTCCAAATGACATAGCGTAGAGTCCTATTTCCTGAATTCAATAGCGCGTGGATCAGTTTCCAGTAAATTCAAAGCTTGAGATTTTTTTTCTCTTTTTATACCAACTTTTCTACTATTTAAGCTCTTTCTCAGATTCTATTCTTTCCTGAATTATAGATAATCTTCTTCACATTTCTAGCATTTTCTAGAGAAATTAGATCAGATTAAGCTATCTTGGACACGGATTTAGATGAGTATGACAGTCATAAATGGCTGTCATCACCATCCTCACATTTAGAACCACTTGTCCCAAGTGGTAGAAAAACTTGCAAAGTTTCAAAGAACGGGTCTAAATTGTGGCCTCCAAAATTTCCAAAATTATTGTAAGACACTCTCTTGAATCATTGCCTTCTCTTTCCAACTACTTCAAGCCTAATCTATTTCAATCGATTGATGCTTCATACCTGACTGCTAGTCTTTCAGACCTCACTGAGACATTATCCAGAATGATTTTCATCTGTTTTGAGTTATTGTATTGTTTCTCAATTAGTCACATTTTTCCTTTCACGCTCAATCATGTCTAACTTATCTGTATACTTTGTGCTTCTGAACCCTTGGCCGAAAATAATGAATTTTTTTTATTATCAAGGGGTGGTTTTTCGTGACTTTCAATAGCTCGGTTTCACAATAT
The DNA here is from genome assembly GCA_030278955.1 of Hygrophila difformis. Classification (NCBI taxonomy): domain Eukaryota; kingdom Viridiplantae; phylum Streptophyta; class Magnoliopsida; order Lamiales; family Acanthaceae; genus Hygrophila; species Hygrophila difformis. Next base: position 59,700,734 of record JAOANR010000007.1, on the reverse strand, counting down.
TAGGAAGAGTCCCATGACCTGACATTGCAGATGAAACTTCAACTCCCCTACCCTTGACTCTACTCTTGCTAGAGTTCTTCAACTCATAAGTCAGAGGGGTAGCTGTGCCAGCCACATATATTCACATTATTTTACCACATTTGTTCCTGATGTTTCCCTTGTTTTGGCCTTAAATTCATACTTCACTGATATACACACTCATCTTTCAGGAGAGACTAGATTGGATTAATCTTTCTAACTTTGGTCCAATTTGTTGGTTATTGTATGTAAATCACTCAGGTTAATATAATCATAATGTCCTCAAACTATCTATCTAGTAATGACATCAATCAACCTCAACATTTTCAGCTTTCAGCAGTTGTCTAAAGCGGCTTTGCATGCAATTGGGATCTATGAAAGTTATTGTTTCTGTCATCAGCAACTTAGACTTAGTCTTCTATTCCTCTTACAAATTTCTGTTCCTCCTGAGGTTGAAGTTCTGATTATCAAAATGTCAATTTCTATCATTATGCAGATCTATCTCAGAGAATGAATTAAGCCCTAACTTAAAAAGTATTAATTCTAGCCTAAGAACATGTTATCCCTAGCTAAGATTTAGTTGCAAAAATTCAAGCAAGTAATCAAAAATCCAAACAAGAAACAGTGAATGAGAAGAAGAGAAAATATATACAAGAGAGTAGGGGTGGGCAAAATATTCGAACCGATTCGTTGAACCGCTGAATTGAACCGAAATCGAACCGAATTTCCGGTTAACCGAGGACCCCGGAGCAAATACAAATATCATATTTCAGTATTCGTCCGGTTCAAATACAAATACAAATACTTTAATTTCTTCCCCCGGTTAACCGAACCGAACCGAATATATTTATTTTATTTTTAAAGTTATATATATTGTAAATATTATATTTGATGGTATAAAATTATATAGATAATAAATATCATTATTTATTTAATTATTTAAGTATAAAATAAAACAAATATAAAAAACTAAAGAGCTAATTATCAAAATATATCACCATAATTAATAAGCCTATATTGATTTTTGTCATTCAGAATACCCTATTATTAAAGTATACCTTTACACTAAGATTTGTTACATATACTACATATTTTGATTACATTGAAAAGAACCATTTAATTCCATAGTTATATATATATATTTTTTCTGAGTATAATAACCTCGTCCGACCCTCTTAAAATGTATAATCAAGTTTTCATTTCTTAAATCTTTGAGTTTCGTAGATTTTTAAATATTCGAACCGAATAGTTTAACCGCTAAATCTAATCGAAACCGAACCCTCGGTTAACCGAGGACTCCGGTTACAAATACAAATACTGAAATGAAGTATTTGCCCGGTTCAAATACAAATACAAATACCTGAAAAATCCAAGTTAACAGAACCGTGCCCACCCCTACAAGAGAGAGTTTTAGGTACTTCCCTTTTATTGAAGAGACACATCTGCACTATCCTACTTCATGTGGTCCCAGATGGACCTGCATCATCATTTGTGTCTTTTGGCGATGCAGAAGGGCGCTTCTTCAAGTCTAAGACTAGGTTGGCAAGAATATCGACCAATCTTGTACTGTTTTGTTGTTCTTGCCTTCTTAGTTTCATTTCCCTTTCTCTTTCTAATCTCCTCTCTTCCAGTTCTTCTTTCCTTAATCTCTCAAACTTGTCCATTTCCTCTCTTCTCATCCTTTCCTGTCTATCCCATTCTTCCTTTCTGATTTTCTCTTGCCTTTCCATCTCCTCCTTTCTGAGCTTTTCCTCAGTTTGTATCCTTGCATGCTCTAGCTCTATCCTTTTATGCTCCATTTCTCTATGTATATGCTTATCTTCTGACATTATCTTTACAAGTACTTCCAACGACTGTGCAAAACTCTGAATTGAAGTGCTCATATTCTGATATTCATCTATAGATACTGTGTTCCTCATTGGCTGCCTTGGAAGTTCTGATGGTGCAGAAATTTCTTTAAGCTCCTCATCCTCAGGAATTGCATTCAAAGCAGGAGATGTTGCTGAGATTTTTGATCTTTTAACTGCATCTTTAGACTGTAATGACTTAGATCTTGAAGGAAGTTTTGCTTGTCTGCCCTTGTGAGATGGTACTTTAGATCCTGAACCTTCAGAGGTTTGTTCATCCAAATCCGGCAATTGGTAGATAAATTCTCCTCATAAAGTGTCAACTGGAAGTGGAATAGGAGGATCTATTCTTATAATTTATGTCAAGAATGGTGCCATAGACACTCCTTGTTTCTCACAAAGTCTTCTGATGAGATTTGGATATGCTAGTGCTGCATCTTTTCCAACTCTTGATTTGCTTGATTCTCACCCAATGTTTGTGCCTTGATGCTTTGGTAAATACTCTGCTCAACACAATATTCTCTTTGCTGTTTTTCTTTAGCATCTTTGTCATACACTACCATCTGCCTTTCTTGATTTTCCTGATATTCATTTCTCTGGATTTCATCTCTATAAGCTTGGAGTGCTAGTAGACTTGGTTCCACTTTTTCTCCAGAATCCATCTGCTGCTTCACCATGCTTAGCTCTTGTTCAAGCTTTTCTGCATATTCAGCTGCTTGTTCCTTGGTGGTGTGAGCATTTTCTCCTTCTCTGGCCAGTTTTCTGAACTTCTTAATCAATCCTTCCAGAGACGAATTCATGTTTCCCACAGTGATTCCATGCAAATTTAAATCATCAAATTCTTCCAAAACTTTGATTGATTTTTCTTGAACTGTATTCACTACCAATTCATTCACTTGATCTAAGACTTCTTGATCAGTTGGATCATCAGCCGATATTGGATTTTGTTCCAATTGGCTTGCTGCCCTCATAAAGTTATCAACTTCTTTAGTGAAGTCATGCTCCAATTTCTGATCCTTTCCTTCTGCTAGCAACTCATCCAAATCATGCTGCCTCTTGAGTGATGCTTGATTTACCTGCGCCAATTGTTCCTTATCCTGTCCTTTTAAGTCCTCCTCTGTATTACCTTCAGTTTGTTGAGGTTGGACAGTTAGATTAATCAGGTTTTGTGTTGCGGGTTCATATTCAACAATACATGACTTCCATCCCTCTGGATCAATGTCTCCCAGTTCTAGGTCATCAAATGGTCCAAACTCTTCATCTCCAGTGGATGCTTTAACTGAGTCACCAACTTTGATTTCTCCATCCGCTGTGTATGGAACTATTGCTTGCTGATCTCCTAGAATTGGTTCGACTTTTTCCTCATCAGAGCTGATGTCATACGCCATAAATTTTGACTTCCTAGCCTTCATTTTTATCTCGTGGAGCTTTTTCAGAAGAGCTTGAGCTGGGAGTAGGTAATTTCCTTTTCTTAGCATGCATTTTCTTCTTACCCTTTTCCTTATGGGCTTGTATGGCTTGATCAACTTCTCTGCCTTTCTTCATTTTCTCATTTTTCAAGTACCAGTCAGCGAAATCTTGCAGTCCCTTATCACATTCGTCATCCCCTTCTCCCAAATTCCTTAAAACTAAGTCTTGATTCCGCTGCCTTTCAAGTCTCTCTTCCACATATGTACTCTCTTTGTTGGAATATTATTTCTTAACATGAAAATTTTTACCTAATTCTTTGAGCATAATGTTCAACCCTTTTCAGTTTAAGTACTTCTCATTCCATGTATCCCAATCATCTATGATTAGATGCTGAATTTTTCCTTGTGTCTGGTCAGTATAAGCCCTGTGCTCCTTGTATGCATTTTCTCTGCACATCTGATCCTATCTTATGTATTTCTGAATAAATTTCTTCTTCCTCTCCACAACTCCGTGGACTTCTTGTTGAAGGGGTGGAGGAAGTGTCTTCATAATTTTATGAGGCCTATCTGTGATGAGAATATCTGCATCTCCTTCTGTTATCACTGGAGCTGACACTTTCCTATAATTCTTTATTGGCTCCAGCCCTTCATTTATAACTGATTCTCTAAAAATACTCCTGACAATCACCTGAGGTGTCTGTTTTGCATCTAATCTATGCTTCCTGTTTTTTCCCCGTACGTTCAGCCTCTCTTTCCTGAGCATCCTTCACCCATGCTTGTTGTTCAGGCATCAGATCAGCAAAATCTTCCTGTGGGAATTCCTCATCTGGTTTTCTTACATCTCTAGGTTTAAGAAGTCTTCTCTTGAGATTCAAGCCCTTGTTCCATTCATTCATGTTTCTAATCCAATTGTTTCTTGCATTCTGAATTGTTTGAAGAAACTTGGGCCATTCCATCTTCCCTTGCATCGCCTTCTGGAAGTAAGGCTCCAAATCATGCCTAAGATTAATTCTTGCATATTTAATCCTTTCTCTGGCTAGATTTGTTAGGAAGTCTTGCTCCACAGGTCCCTTTTTGTTGTGGAAAGCATGAGGCATGTATGCAGGTAGTGCCTGTTGAGGATCATAAGCTCGGGCATACCTGATTTCACTGAGCTTACAGCAATACTTGGTGAGCCTTCTTATATATTTGGGTAATGGTTGAGGATCAAAGTACTCTATATCCATTCCAGCATAATCCTTGGGATTAATCATCTTGTAACATTCTTGTTTCCATTCTGCCAAACACTTTTTCTCCCTCAGCTGGAGCCTTTCTAACTTGACTTCCTTGGGAAAGTCTCTCTCATTCTTTAGGTCTACCATCTGTTTTTCCCAGAAATAAACCATCTTACTCCAGAATGCTTGTTGTAAGTCAATTAGAAGCGATTCATTCTCTTTCTCAGGTATATGTTGAATCATCGAAGGCATGATGTGGAAAACTGGTGCCGAAAATTCTGCCTCTCCCCATCCATAACCTTTTTGAATTTGTCCAATGTATGTCTCGGTGTGTTTCTTATTCCTGAATGCCCTTTCTTTCTTGCTTGATTCAATACTTCGGGCTTGAAGTTCTTCATATGTCATTTTATGAATCCTTTAAAGAAAACAAGAAAAGTTGATTAAATCATGATTACCATCATCACATTTAGAGTTTTACTTTAAATGTGAGGTTGTGATTAGAAGCAAAATTTAAGTTTCTCTTCCATTAGTTAGCAATTAAAATTTCCTACCATCCTCACATATATAGATTTGCTCTAAATGTGGAGATATGATATTGATTATATTTTGCTGAGGAAAAAATATAATGCTAAGAGAATTAAACAACTATTGTTCAAACAGGACAAAACACAATACAAGTAGTGTCAATCATATCAGAGTCATTTGGGAAAAAAGGGTCTGCAACAATACTTAAGAATTCAAATACAGAAAGTCTTATGATCTAATTCTGCAAGTCAAGAAGGAAGGAATTCCAGTCCATTAGTGAACTTGGTGAAGTAGTTACAGTGCTCAGTGACAACACA